>JAKOGI010000056.1:432500-437500 GCA_029747015.1 Carnegiea gigantea | reverse complement strand
ATAAAATCCAAAAAGAAATAGGAAAATCTGGTGAAAATCTACTGAAAAGAAAGAAAAAGAAGATGGAGTATAAAAATATTGAAGAGCTAAAAAAATGTTCGATGAAGAACAAAATGAAGAATAACAAAATTATGCGCATTAGTGATAAATATGATGTTTTGTCTGATGATAATAAAAGCTAATAATGTCCATAAAGAGAAAAAATATATCACAGATGAATCTGATTAAATTAAAAATCTCAATGTTTTACCATTAGAAGAAATTAGAAGAAAACTTGATAAGAAATATGGTAAAATGATTAATGAAAACGAAATCAATGAGATTGGAGAAGAAATTGACTTATATGAAAGAGACTAATCTGGTTAAGAATGTCGTTTCTAAACTGAAGAATTTGGTGAACCATCCAGAAGAAACACTCATTTCTAAGACCTAGGTATGTTTCTGCAGGTACAAGCATTTTTCCTTCCGGTTTATCCCAAGGAAAACCACGACCTATGAAAGAATTGGCCTTACCCAATTAGCCAACTGGTTATATCTTAAATATTGATGGAGCCGTAATAGAGAAGAAATATTTGAGCACTGGAAAAGAGAATGAACAGTGTCTTAAACTAAATACTACATGGACTGCGGCCAATTTTCTTAATTATATCGAACATAGTTTCTCTGCACTGTAGACTGTATGATTCATTAAGTGAAGATGGTAAAAATACATTAAGAACGATGGAAACACCAGCTGCTATATTTCAGAAGTCTTGCAAAGAAATTGAAACTGAATTCATCGGAGCTAAAATTGATTCTGAAGAAAAAGCGAGAATGGCAAAGAAAATTAACAATATAGAACTATGGGATGAGATACTAGAAAATTATATTGCAGAATTCAGTCAATATTATTACAAAATTGGGCATAATGAAACCAATCTTGGCATGTTCTATGACAAGTTACCATATCCTATAAATTCTATAATTAATGAAAAATACATGGCATGGTTTGAACGAACAGATGTTGTTGATACCTTGGTTCAAGAATTTCCTATTTTGCGAAAATGGGTCAATGAACAATGTCTTGATCTTCAAAAGCAAAAAGAAGATAAGAAGCAGTTCTTGACTTGCTGGGATTCTCCTCACCAATGGGGAAAAGAATCTGAGAAAAGAAGAAAAAGAAAATTCTATAAGAAAAAGAGCTTTAACAAGCAAAGAGGCGAAAAATATAGAAGAAATATTACAACAAACCAGTCCTAAAACGTAGATTTTTTAGGAAAGCTGCTTATTGCCGGCAGGAAAAAAACAACTGCAAATGTTGGGCATGTGGAGAAGTAGGACATTATGCTAATGAATGCAAAAACAGAAAAGAATAACAAACTTATTGAAACTTGGGAAGCTAGATTATGTTGAGCTTAGTGAAGAAGGTATTAGACCTAGCCCTAGGCAACAACAAAGGAATTGTTGAAATTATAGAGGACAATGAATATGAAGAAAGTGATTATGAAGAAAACAAGTCATATGATGGAAAGTAGCTCGTTAGCCTTGGTGATCTTCAAGGAGAAGAGTTTGTTGTAGACAATGATCATGAGGAAGTCAAAGGAGATTGGGTTCTTCCCATAATCCAAAAGGACATGATCTATAAAAATCTATTTTCCATTAAAAAGCAAATATGTATGTGAAATGATGGAAGGAGATCTTGAGATAAAAGATTGTGAGTATGACTTGGAAGTTAATCTATTAATTGGGAGAATATCCTTAAGCATAACAAAGATAGAAAAGTATAGGTATATCCATGTCGGAAGTGTCCAAGTTCAAATCACTCCATTACAATATTATGGTAAAGATATTGATCTTTACTTTACTCTGTGATATTAGGCATACCAAATTTAATAATCAGATAATCACAGGGATAAAAACAATTTATGTAATGGGTCAGTAGGTTTCAACTGTCGACCTGGATATTATGTGAGTCTAAAGATGAATTTGCTAAAAACTTCCTCCCCTTAAGATAAAAACAGTTGGGATGGATATGAAAAGAGGATATCCTTTAAGGATATTTTGAAAAATTATCTACAAATAGATAATACAATAGACCCTAAGACTAAGGTAACAATGATAGAAGCAGAAAAAATTTGAAAGTCCTACCCCATGCAAAGATCCAGAGATCAAGTCTAACCCACAGGATATAAAAATCGATCGTTCATGGATATCTAGCTTTGCCAATCCTACAAAGATTAATAAGAAAAATATAATAAAAATTGATGAGAAGGTAAAATCACCATTAAACCCCAATTATTAAGAATGAGTACAGGTCAGATTGGAGAAGGATCTTCATCGCTAAAGAGAGCTTAAGAAGATGATTAATTAGCATGACCAGTGAAATGAGTAGAATGAGTTTTGAGCTGCAAGACCCAGTTAGATCGATTAACAAGTCTAGATAGAAAGTCATTGGATACAAAACTAGAACTGTTAGTGAACCAATTTATGAGGATGAATTAGTCAAAAATATGACTATGAAATATCCTATGAAGCTACTAATACAAACCCTAATAGCATCTATATCCAATAAAGGTATGTTTAGAGGGATATAATAAATATGAATTGTGCTTACATAGATAGTGGTTGTTCTGTATGCTTTGAAAAAGATCATTATTTCCTGAATTTATGTGAAAAGAAAAAATCTTTACAAGTAAGGATAGCTGATAATAGTATTATGAGCACAATGAAGTCATAGAAGGATTATCCATAGAATTAGGAGGAGTTCAATGTATTATACCAGTTCTATGGGCTACTGATCAACCCTCTCATGATATGATTATTGGAAATAATTTTCAAAGATTATATTCTCCAACTCAGACCATAAACCAAATAATATTTACAATTAATGGCCACTCAGTTCCTATTGAAAAATTAAGTAAGGCTTACACTCATCAGAAAATTGAATTTACACGCACGGTGAGAAGGTAATGCCTGCACAACGAGAAGTAGCACTAACAATCTCATTACTCGAGTTATCTGTTAAAGAGCAGATTATTGAACAACAAAAAAATTATGCAAAGAACTCTATTCTGACAATCCTCTGAAATTTTGGATAAAGACAAACATTTGCTAAAATCACTTCATAAATCCCAACACTATCATCCAGTTAAACAAATGGTGTATACCCACCAGGAATTCAAGAGTTTAATAAACAAATCAAAGAACTTCTGGATAAAGGATTAATTAGAAATAGTAAAAGTCCTCACACCAGTCCTGCTTTCATGGTAAGAAATCATGCTGAAGAAAAAAGAGGAAAAGCAGAATGGTAATCAATTACAAAAAGTTTAATGATAATACTGTCTTTGATGGTTATTATATTCCTAACAAAATAGTCCTTTCAACAGAATTCAAGGAGCCTCTTGGTTCTCGAAAATGGATTGCAAAAGTGGTTATTGGCAGATAAAAATGGATGAGGAAAGTATTCCTTTAACTGCATTTAGTGCCCCACAAGGACATTATGAATGGATAGTAATGCCATTTGTCTTAAAAATGCACCTCAAATATTCCAGAAGAATGGATAAATCTTCAAAGACCTTAATCATTGTTGTTTAGTTACATTGATGATATCCTTATCTTTCTAAAACCATAGAACAGCACAAAACGATGTCTTACTGTCACCAAAGATGCATTGATCATGGTATTATACTTGGAAAAAACAAGTGCATTTATGCTGAACAAGAAATTAAGTTTTTAGTCTAGAGATAAAAGTGGACATTATTCCTACAAAATATTCTAGAAAAAATAAAAAATTTCCTGAAAAAATTGAAGATAGAAGCAACTAGAAAGGTTTCTTGGATGTCTTACCTATGCTTGATTTCATTAAAGATTTAGCTAAACTAAGAAACCATTGCAGCAAAACTCAAGAAAGATGTAGTGACATGGACTACTAACGATTCAAAGATTGTCCAGAACTTCAAAAATGTGTAAAAAATCTTCCTGTCTTAATTTGCCTAATGAAGAAGATGATTTAGTTCTTGAAACAGATGCCGCAATGAGCACTGGAGTGCGGTACTCAAAATCAAAGAAGGAGAAAAACTCTGCAAATATTGCAGTGGAAGTTTAATAAGCAGAATGCAACTATCCCAAATGGAAAAAAAATCCTTGCAGTCATAAGGGGAATTGAAAAATTCTTAATCTTTTTAGCCCAAAACCTTTTCTTATTCGAACTGATTGCAAAGGAATACTTGGTTTTGTGAAAAAGAATTTATCAAATATGCAAGCGCAAGGGCGACTCCTGCGTTGGCAATTATGGCTTAACCAGTTTTCTTCTCTATTGAACATATACAGGGATCGAAGAACTCTCTGGCAGACAGTCTAACTCGAGAACTCGCCAATGGTGATCATCAAAGCCGACCTCCTGCCAGAAAAGGAGGAAATCCTTAATGAAATGCCACTTTACTAGAACGGGTTACGCCTTCTAGTAAAGTCCTTATTGATAACCTAGAATTTCATACAAAAAGTAGATCGCGCTTTGGTCTACTTTCTACTACCTACCTAATAGCCCAAAGATTTTCCCTTCTAGAATTACAAATTAGTACCTTCAGTGTCCTTATGATATCCAAGAAAAAATAAGTTCTCATATCCAAGAAAAATGGTTCAATGAATGGTATGCAGCTGCATCGACTTTTTATCATCATTATTTCTATGATATTTGGGAGTCTTGGAGTACAACATCTATTTTTCCGACAGATCTGGAGTCGGTGGCATTTGTTTCCCAACCAATTCATTATCTCCAATGATCCTGTCTTAAAGCTGGAAATACGGGATGGTACTTTACTTCTCAGAAGTCCCAGATCCAAATTTTTCCATTTTTCAACCTTAACTAAGTTCCAATATATGTTCAAAAGGTTCCATTGGATTCTTAAATCTCCTGAGGGCCAACAAAAATTCAGTTCGCAGATACTAACTTTGGAGGTTTATAGCGCCCTGATTGAATATGAAAATGGAAAAGCCAAACCAGCCCATTATCTTTCCAAATT
>JAKOGI010000056.1:272500-427500 GCA_029747015.1 Carnegiea gigantea | reverse complement strand
TGTGTGTATATATATAGTATATATATATATATATATATATTATATAGGGATGCCGGGAGGTTTTAAGTAAGCACCCCCTTTTAGAAAGCACTACATAATAGGTTGAGCACTCTGATTCTAGCTGTTAGATTTTGATCTAAGGGCTACGATTGATATGCATGGTTTCAGCTCCCTCATGTGACTTTAGATTATTTTTTTTTTTTAATGGGATATGCTGGGACAGGGGTCTAGCCGTCTAAACAGGCAATTTCTTTAAGCACATGCTCTCGTTGTTCACATATATATATTTTTTTAAACGCATGTCTTGATATATATTATTTTTAATATATATTTGATGCTGTGGCTCATGAAAGTATATGCTTCCAGGAGTATCATCTCTTTCATCTCAATTGAGAGCACCCCATTTCTCTCTCTATTCTTCTTCTCTCTCCAAGTCTTATTGCCGAGAATATTGTTTGGCTTGGGCGACCACAGCAACAGCTGATTCCTGAGAAGTCATGCAGTGAGATGACTTCTCTCAACCCCATGACTCACGCCATCTCCCCCCTTCTTTGTCCTCGTCTCTCAATGATCTCTGCCCTTCAGGGGTTGCGAACACTGCTCACCTTTTGACCAGGACGAACGCGTACGGCCATGGCCATGAATCTCCGATGAGGCCGTTAGTTTTCCGACATCATTAATCTCCCCAGATCAGGTCAGCGTTTCTTCCACAGTGTTTCATCAATTATTATGGTAGATTGAATCATTACAAATTTTAGATTTTGTGCTAGATTAGTCATTATGAATTTTAGATCCTTGTGAGTTTCTAATAGTTTGGTCTGATTCTTTGTTTCATTAATTCGACAAATTGTGGGAACCAAACGAAGGTAATATGTTTCTTTTTCAATTTGTTAATCTCATTGAGTTGGAATTTGGAGTTTCTGTTGGTTTTTGTTGTGGTGATGTCAAAATTTCTCGCTCAATTCACTCAGGCATATTGTGAACAGACTTGGATCAATTGTATTGTTGGGATTTGGGTAAAATTGTTGAGTTTCATGTTGGGGAGCATCAATAATTTGACGAACTAGTTTGTTCTGGCCCCAAAACATGGATGATTGAATGGGAAAAAATTAAATTGAACTAGATGAGCAAATTAAATTGTGTAGTACTGGTGAAATTTGAACTCAGATGCATTTTGACTGAACTATTTGTGCAATTTGAAGTTCGTTTTGAACACATTATGTGCAAGTTGGAATATGAAAGCATTGTCCAACCTGTAACGAGCCTAGGAATGTTGAATTTGCTCATTTAGGAGTTTTATAATCATTTATTTTGTGCTTTGATTGTCTTGAACAAAATAAGTGATTGATTATTGTTTGTTAGCCTATTAGCTCAAAGGTAGAGCAACGTGTGAAGAAGCACGGAGATGTCGGTTCGAATCCCACAAAGGCTGTTTTTGATATTTCAGAGTGTAAACAGATATAGCAATTTGTGCTTCTATCGCCAACAAAAGACTACCACCACCAGTTTTGCCCTTGTTACAGTACACCCATCATTTGGAGCTTAAATCGGCACAAGCTAGCCTTTGAAAGTTTTTGGCAAAATAATTCAAATGAGCAAATTTGGTACTCAATGTAGTGTCCTACAATGTCAATGCTCCAACATATGTGGTTTCGTTCGAGATGTTTTGGTGTAGATGTGAGCTGAATGTGTGTATGTTCTAGTTTACAAATACTGAGGTGATGAATTTTAGAGCTTCAACATTTTGGTACTTTGTGGAGTATTGCAATACTTCTGGCATTCTGGTCTCTGCATTTTCCATTGGGTTTCAAGCCAAGCTCATATTTACATTTCATATTCTGTTAGCCTATGCGGTATTCGAACCCTCCATGTGCATTGCACATTGCTCTACCATTGAGCTAATAGGCTTTCAGCTAGTAATAACTAATTCACTGAACTTCAAAACAAATTCTATGGTTACAATTGACATCAATGGTATTCAAGATGAAGAAAAATTAGACCTCTCATGAGGTCCAAGGTAATAAATGGAATACAATCCAGTCCCAACTAACATCCTCATCATTTCCTTAACTGTACACCAACAGCAATTCACAATGATGCAAGTTTTCAGGAAAACTAATTTCCACATTAAAAGGGATATCCCATTCGCCCCTTGATCTCATGGTTTTCCCCACATGTATTAAAGAAATTTTTTACCCTTTCTCACAATTAATAAGATAGGTATTCTGGACTTAAGTAAAATCTTTTCAATTGAGTAAATTTGAAGCACTAACTCCGTCCAAGCACCAGTGACTAGCTAAATGCACATTATAAAGCTGCTTAGTAGGAATGAGATCAAATGCCAGGAATCAGACAAATGGAAGCCACGAATGCCATACAACGATATCAATTTGGTACCTTGAAATCAAAGCAACAGTAACACCAAATCACTTCGTAAAGTCTACCAAACATATCGCTAAAAGAACATCAAGAAAATAAGTACAGAGATACACATGTTAAATTAGAAATGGGGAAATGAGAAGGGACAAGGAATCACCTATGGAGTAAGGATTAGTGCTCCCAACTGTATGTCGAAGTTACCCAGCCAGAGCTCCAAACCAAGTCGTGTCGGGCTATGTGGGAAGAGGGGTGTTCATGGACACCCTAACTCAAAAAAATTGTTTGCAAACCTATATCAATATTATGGGTGGACACCCCTAAAAGAAGTCACAAAAAAATAATAGATTGCTAAATGTTCGAGAGTGGACACTCCTATTTTAAACCCTAGATCCGCCACTACAACCAACGATTACTAATCTGTGAGCAGTAGGTCACACGCAAAGTTCGGCGATTTGTGATTCGGGGCAAATTAAATCAATTAAATAGACAAACTCCAAGTGAAAGCTTAACCGACAATTGTCAATATCCAATTCCATCGAACTCGAAAACTAAACAAAAAAAAAATGAATTTATAACAAGTACTTGTTACAGTGGTGGTGGTGCCCTGGCTAGTCGGTCGTGGCTAATTTTCCGCCAGCAGGAGGAGGAGAGAGAGATCGCGGTCAGGGCTAGCCCTGGGTGGGGCGATTTCAGCGGTGGCTGGAAAGGAGTCCTGAGCATCGGCTGAGGTATTTTCCAGCAGAAGGAGGAGATGCGAAGTACGGTGTTTCCAGCCGAAGACGGCGAGACGCGGCTAAGGTCTTCAGCCTGGGAATGGGCATCGGGTTGTCACGCGAAGAGAAGACAGAGGGTTGAGAACATGCAGATGCGGGCGGTAGGTAACTGAAATCGACGAACTGCTCGCTGTTCCTTTTTCGGCGATCGGTTGCGTGACTTGAGAGAGAAACGAGTGCCATGACTTATCTGGAGAGAGAGAAAAAGAGGATAGGAAAGAGAAGATGAAGGAAAGAAGAAAGATTGAAATGCTGAACGTAGGAACCTCCCCCCCCCAAAAAATATGATTTTTTAAATTTCTCTTTTTTTTAATACTTAAAAAAGGGGTGTCGCTTTTATTTAAGCCCTTAGATCAAGTTTATGGTCCGGATTTAAGGTGCTCACCTAATAAGTAGTGTTGTACCTAACAAAAAGGTGTGCTCACGTTGACATCCCATATATATATATATATATTATATATATATAGATATATATATAAGTTATACATATACAAAGACATGTGGATATATCTTATGTGTACCTGGGTAAAGGGGTTCCTGACCTCAACGGGGAACTTTGGTGGTAGCGGACGGAGCTTCCTCGGCCGCACATCGTCATAACAAGAATATCCGTCTCCTCCCCGCCCTCGTTTCCTGCAACGATGTCCGACAAGTACACGTGCCAGTTAACAACCACGACGACAGCTGTCTACCACCGCAGACAAACTACGTACCCGGGTAACCCATCACAACTTACTAGGTATACATACAAATGTGTGTTGTAAACAATGGGGGATCTTGATGAGTGTATGAAAGGGACGAGGAACATGGGTCGGAACATTAATATGCACATAATACCCTCATGTCCTCCGCCCACAGGCCACCAACACTTGGGTGCACACACCTATATAGATACACGTACATGTTTATGTACATTTACATATGTGTTTTGTGGTGTGTGGTGTGTGTGTGTGTGTTGTGAATGTGTAATATATACATAACGCACTATATTTGTAAATGTACACACCCATGTATACATCGGTATGTACGTATATTCATCTGTTAATAGGTTTTGTATTGTAGATGTATATGTACATATGTGTGGGTCCATGTAAGGCCATACCTGGGTAATGGAGGCCTCCCAACTCACCGAGGGGAGGTACGCCACTAGCTGAGGCAGCTTCTCAGCCGTGTCGTTTGCGACAACAACATTGTCTATGATCCATCCTCCATCCTGCTATGCACGTCCGTCGAAGCACATGGTCTGTGGCTAACCTCCATCAGCGATGGTTTTACCACAGCAAAGAAAACCGCATACCGGGTAAACTAGCACAAGTGGGTGGGTACGGATGCAAGGATGAAGTTCCACAGTTGGGGACAGTTGAAGAGTGGGAAAGAGGGTCACCATGTTGTGGGACTTTTGCATGGGAAAGGGAAAGCAACCATACCTAAGTAATGGGGGGGCCCCGTACAATGATCGTTGGTCGAGGTGTCAAGTAGCCCAGTAGCCCTCACTATGATTGTCTCCTCGTGGTGTGCACTATGCCACCAATGCACACATGTTGTGTCCTCCCTATGCTAAGGCCATGATGAGAACACATTTTACTACCGACGTTGCAAACATGAAGACGCCAGTACAGAGATTGTGAAGTGTGTTAGATAAGATAACGGAAACGAGATGATATGTATATAATAGATGGGGGGTCCATCTGCAGATCCGTCAGACTGCTCTCTGCCGCTGTGGTCCGCTTAGTCCCAGCTCGTCTTCGTATTAGTTCCTCTTCAGAGTGGCCCAACGATCCGTGGATGCCTCTACATTCATCTCCGTGGCTTCCTGCGGTATCTGCAACGGACAACGCGTTTTCATAACCCGTTGTTCCTCCTTATCCGCCTCTGTTGCGGCAAACCCCTATATCTTCACCTCTTGTTCTTTGCTTGTGGTCGAGCTCTCATCTGGACCGTTGCGGGACTTGTACACATTCTGCATACTGCGCTTCCTGTGCCGCCGCAGACAGCGATGGGATTGACGTACGGCGATACCTGCTTCGCTAAAGGGGCTGCCGCCGGCGAGGGCTTTCTCTTATCCCTTCGCAATGTTTTGAGGTGCTCCTAATCACCACCAAACACGCACATCTTGCCCTCTTTTCACCTCCGTCGCCTACATCCGCTTGTGAATGGTCGCACTCTACTGTAGGAGCCATTGTCCTCTGTCGCTGGGCGATGCAACCATCTCCTTTTCCCCCACAGGTTCCATGCCTCATCGAATTTGGGCTCATGCTCTTGTGCATCCTCAGTGCTGCCCCACGTTCACGAATTTTTTTCAAGTTGGTCCGAACGAATGCATGTCCTCGTACCTGGTGATGTACCCACCCTTTCCCCTTCGGCTGCGTGCACGGTGCCTTCACTATTTCGTAGCGCAGTAGACCCTTCATGTTGCATAACTTCTGGGACACTATCCCCCGCGCCCATCCACATAAGCAATGCCCTCATACGTTCGAGCTCCTCTTTGTGGGCAAGCGTGGGTACTCTCTCTAACGTTAGTGCCCTCTTTTGCTGTCCGCAGTGCCTCCTCGTGTCACTTCGAGTCCGTTCCTTAAAACGCTTATATACCGCTGCAATCATACACGAACAGATTGTCCACCCACCAGAATTACATGTCAAGACAAAGTGCATAACATGCAATCCATGCTTTACCTGCAACAACGACTAGAACACATGTTCCCCCTTACCCATCGAAGTCCCAAAACTAACTTCGGCCATAACTACCCAGGACCCATTTCCCAATGCAAACTGGGTGACGCACGATATTCATACTATAACAACACGACATGCAACGAACGCCCCATTTGTATTATCCCCTCATATTGCACAACCTTAGCAGTTCATACATATATGTTTTATCATACCTGTGCTCCTCAACATAGGCTTGAAATTCGTCTGTGTCACTGAAAGCCTTCACTTTGCTTCCCTTCACTCCAGGTCCGCGCACCTCAAGGAACGACACAATCTGCGCATTTGCATACCACCCTTACTGCATGAACAAAGGAATCCTAACCTTTTCCAAGAATCAACATACATCCTGTACCCCACCTGATGTCTTGATGGTCGAGAATAAGCTCTCCGACATCATACTTTTCAGCTATGTAGAAGTTCACCAACTTACAATGCGTGGCACACACTTCTCATCAGCATTGCTACAGATTGTATGCTTAAAACCACACTGTTCGCTCACAACTCAAAAGTTAGTCCCCTACTTATGTACCATTACATCAACTGATGAGGCACATTTATATAAAACATGGCATCTTGAGGATCACTTGCATACCCATGCATCTGCAGTTTTTTCTTCAGTGGGATCTTCCTTTTGTATCCTCTATGTCTTTCCACCAGGAAGCTCCACACCGCTTGCGACCAATTTGTACTCAGCCATCCCGCACATATCTTCTGTCATCCCTAATCAACTCCCACGTCCACATCCCCCGTAGTTTGCCAGAACGCAACCCACTCATCACAAGCAATCCATACACTTGTTAACAGCCCAACCTCTCCAGAGTATGTTTCTCTGCTTACTACAGCTCCTATAATTGAAATATAATTCCGGTACATTTGCATGTCGGCATGTCCGTCCGTCACCTTCGCCTCTCTCTGCTGATATGGTCATCCATCGCTGCTTCACCACATCCTCTACCTCACATGGAGCTTCCCTCTGGTCAATGTCACATGTTCTCCCCTTGGTGGGAGGCCAGTCAACAACGTCACATCATACACCAAAATGGACCTCTCTCCTACCTATCCTCGCTGTCTCAAACTCAGAAAAACCATGATTCATCTAGGGTGGCGAACACAGGTGTCTGTCCATCACAAATGGCTTGTACTTCAGTACCGGCTCCACACTGTTCCCTCTATACTGATGGTTCTGCCTCCTCCAACGCCAGAGTTTAAGGTACACACAGGCTTCCAGTGTGCACCGATTCTCACACCATCACCATGCCCTCCCCCTCCTTCTCGCAGCACCATCCCTTTTCCTCTACCCCAGACTTCCCTTATTCCTCTTTTTGTTTCTCGCTTCCCTGCACATTATTCAGCCTTCCTGAACACCGTTCTCCGAATCTAGGATCAACCTCACTACACCCCCTACCTGTAACAACTCTCTCGCCCGGCATTTCTGTCACACCGCAGCACCTCTCTTCTTGGCCTTCTCACATGGAGGAGTCGCGTCTACGACCTTATGTCATAGGCGTGCGTTCGATCGCAACTCCATCTTGTGCACTTCCCCATTGCTCTCTACTGACCTCTGCCGTCCAAGTGATAAAGATGGGGTTGCTGGCCAAATTGTCCCCGTGGCCCTCTCCCTGCCTCAAAGGTGCTCCCTTCATCATCGCTGTCCTGAACTTGATCCAATGACAGGGGCTGCTTCATTCTCCCGGACCTCCGAACCCTTTGCAGCTCCATTGGCTAAACCTACCAAAAAGCACAAACATAACAATTACCATACATACTAAGTAATACATGTCTAACACTTCCAACCTGACATACTCTACTACCTAGCTCCATCCACTATCAACACTATCAACAGCTTCCACTTCTGGGGTTTTCCTACCATTTACCAAGTTCTCACACATCACACCTGGGTACCCTACATCTGATACTGTGGTAGATGCCCTCTGTCATCCACACCACAGACATGTAACAGCCCCCACCACATCCCCCATCCCCACGCCTGTGATAATTGCTCACATATTATGGATCAATAATTTTCACGAGCTCATGGCTAAAATTGTTATCAAAATACATGTTTTCAATGCTATGATAATGAATTATAATGTGATTCCTCAACATCTCTAACCATAAACTGATCTCTACATCAACTTATCAGTCACCCACCTACCTTCATGTACACCACCTCATGTTACGTCCCCTGTACATTCCTCCCACTTGCATTGTTTGCATTAGTTTGACACAAATCAACACGGTGCATCACACCGTAACGCACGCGCTGAAATTATGGTACACACAAAGCATTCACCACCATCCCCATCTACATCTACCCCACTGACAACCCACCCCACTGTGCTCTGTGTCCACGCATACAGCACATACCAGCACCTTCTACACAATGTCTATGGCATAATGCATAAAGGTTCGCTAGTATCCCTACACTACCATGTGGTACACAACATGCGCGACACACATCCACACAAATAACCAAGTTACACTTACCATTCTATACATTCCTGCATCAGCCTGTCCAACTCTATGCCTGTGGGTAATACCTCAAGTCAAACGTCACAACCCAATGGAGTTACGACACGTGGTCACTCTACACACCCCCATTAGGAAACCCCCCCTTGATGCCAACAACATTGTCAGAGCTATATTTCCATCTAATTGTTTAACCCACTAATCACAACGGGTACCCTAGTACACCTCTCTTCAACTCTGCTACCTACAAATGCTACCCTGGGGTTCCTACACATCTATAAACAACTCTCTCCAACAACAACGGCTCAATTTACATCATCCACGTAACATTCATCTTCTCCATTAATTGTGGTTTGTATACCACCTACTCCCTCCGTTCACTTGGGTATACCTCTACTATACTATGGTCAACACTGCTACCACCACTGGCCACCTCCTAAATTCATACCGAATTGAGGAGTTACCCAAACTCCTCTACTCCACTCCTTCCCTCCAACACTTCACCCCCCCAATTCCATAGGCATCCGCCAATTATCACCATCACTCCTTCCCACACATAACATACATTTCATGTTCATTCCACCTTTATATAGTTGAAATTACTCACCTTTATCACATAGCCCTGTCCATGTCCTTCCTTGCTTCTTGGCGGTTTCTGCTTCTGTGTTGGACCTCTGGCCGATTCCACCCTGCCGCTATTGCTGACCTCTGCCGCCGACCACAGCCTCTTCTCCTCCCCACTTCCCTCGACCCTCTCCTTCTCTGCCAACCATCTCTCTAGTCGCTGTTCAACTTCTCCCTCTACTCCTGCCCTAGCATTCACTTCATCTCCTCCCCTGGGTTAGAACGTCCCCTCACAATTTGTCATCCTCTTCCTCTCGCTTCTCTCGTATTCATCTCCTACTAACTGCCACATTCAACTGCCTTCCCAGCCCTTCAATATTCACTAGGGTATTTTCGTAATTTGCAATGTTTCATTTTCATTGAGGCGGCAGTTTCCGTCATTTCCTCACCCATTCAATATTTCCTCACTCCATTTTCCCCCAAACCAACAATCCACTTGTGTGAAAGCACTTGACCGGTTCGCCCCCCTCCCTATTTAATGGAGTGATTACCTTGTAAATTTCCTAAGCTTTTTTCTCCTACCGTAACCACACCACACACATATTTCTACGAGGTGCAAAAGAACCAAAAACCAATGGGGGTTACACATTTTTATCTTATCAGAGAAAAAAAGGCAGGATTTGATCAGTGTCGGATCTAGCTCTCCTGTAAGGCTTGTGCATTGCCTACAAATTTAAATAACCTAAATAACCCTTGTAATTAATTTAAGAACTATAGATAGGGTAAGTAGGTCGATCACGAGGATATGTTTTAAGTTACATGGTAATGAACTCTCATTAAAAAAGAAAACCGCAATACTATCTACTAAGATTTAACTCTATGGCTCACACAATAGAAAAAACAATTTGGGGGGCCATAGGCTAAAATATTTAGACATATCTAACTAACAATATTATTATTGTAGAGCACCAAAATTATAAACTAGTAAAATTTATTCAGAAAGAAAAGAAAATCAAATATCCTCAATTTGAAATTTACTCAACCTTAATTATATATTTTACATGTTCCGTTTATTTAATCATCGATTACATATTATATTTACTGAATAGTTAAACTGTGGGTTAAGAACGTCTATAACTCTATTTTTTTCCTTACTGTTTTAATACCCCCTAGAACGTCTAAAGGATGAATTCTTTTTTAATTCTTTAACTATTACTCTATAGCATAACAAATTTAATGACTCAAACTTAATTTTAGAAAAACTTCATTTAAACCTAACTCATTAAATCCTCATAGCAGTTACTCATGTAATTTAGACCTAATTTTTTCTTTTAGCTTAATAGTCAAAGTTGTACTAAGTTTAACACTATTTAATGTTAGAATTATTTAGGTGCCAAACAAATAAATCAACCTTCACATTAACAATTATTCTAAATCAACTTAGTTATTCACATAACATCATATGAAATTTAAGCACATAATATCTTATCTCAAAAAATAGCTTCATATGGTAAACATAATATTAGTCAAGCAAAGTATTAAATTAGCCTAACATACTAAGGACGAAACAAACGTCTCTTTAAAAAACAAGAACTCAAAATGAAACAACAGAACCTGAAGGGAAATGATGAAACAGAAACACACCAAAATTACATTATTCCCTGAAAATGGTTTTGATGAATGCTTTTTCCGGTTAGAACTTGACTCTAATGATGGCCTTCAAGCTTTGATGATGGTTTTGGTATTATAGATGGTGAGGGGAGAAGGGGTTGTAATAGAGTGATAAATTTGATGGTAATGATATGGATGACTGTGATGCTATGATGGTTGGGTGTGGGTGATAGTAATGCTGAGGGGAGTGTGGGATGATGGTGTACAGGTGATGATAATGCTGGTGGTGAAGGTAATGATAATGAGCGGTGATGGAGAGGTGTGGGTTTTTGGAATTTCTTTTTTTCTTTTAGGATAAAAGGGTTTGGCTGAAATCTCTTGGCCGCGAGTCCTTTATTTTCAACATTACTTCATCTTTTTTCTCAAGTTGTCTGGTTATGCCATTGCCTTGGAATGAAGCATTCCTCAATATTCTTCCATTATCCCATTTAAACCTGAAAAATAAGGAAAAGAATACAGTAAATAGCACATTAATATCAAATAAAAATAGCCCAATATTAATATTTTAGCCAATAATTAGAAAGTTATACTTAAATTAGGTCCAATAACCCATATTTCATTTTTATTGTTATTTTTTTCCTAATCTACAATGCAACTAATATGCAACTATAATGCTCACAAATAATAAAATATCTAGCAAATAAGTATAGAATAAAATATGAAAATAAAGCTTCGAAAAACATCCTCAGAATAGGGTGTCCATTGATTACCATCATACCAAAAAAAAATTATGCAAAATTACTGTAGATATCTACTTCTACGTTTATTTCTCATGTTTATATTTTAGTTGATATGTATGTGTTGGAACCATAAATATTATAGTTACTTCCTATTTACTTAAAAATTGATAGGAGAACAAATTTATCAACCTAAGTAATGTAAAAGTAAACAAATCAGCCATAAACTCATAAGTGGACACTCCAAAATAAGAAAATTTTCACTTCAAATCAATAATTTCTCCCCCGAGTTTAGAAAAAATATTTGCACTAACGACAAATTAAATTACAAACAACCAAGAAAATAGTAAACAAAAAAAAAATTAATAAATTAATATCCAATTAAATGAATATGTAGAATCTACTCAATGAACAATCTTGAAAATACTACTATGGAAGAACAAATTTAAATCATAATAGACAACTCAGGCTACTTAATTTGTTACTATCCATTTTCCATGGAAAAATTCAATAACACTGTTATCTAGAGTATAGCTAACTTTAAAATTTTGAAACGCTAACTTTGGAGAATGAACTCGAGTTGTAGAAGATACAACAATTTATGGAGGTGGAACTATGGGACTAGGAGACAACATACTCTCTGAATTCACTGATTTTCTGCCGCTTCTTTATTGCTGCTGGATTGGCTGTAGGACTTTGCTTCTATTTGGGCCTGGAAAATTGGTTTTATAGAGGGAAACTATGGGACTCAGGACCAATGACGTGTTGAAAAAT
The DNA here is from genome assembly GCA_029747015.1 of Carnegiea gigantea. Lineage (NCBI taxonomy): Eukaryota > Viridiplantae > Streptophyta > Magnoliopsida > Caryophyllales > Cactaceae > Carnegiea > Carnegiea gigantea. Next base: position 415,481 of record JAKOGI010000056.1, on the reverse strand, counting down.
GAAGTTTCAAATCACCCATACTCCTATCGCTTAGCTGACCCTGTGCCCTTGCTAGTGGCCTGTATATCTGAAAACTACATTGGTTTGTTTGAGCCTTCAAGTCTTGACAATGGAGTTTTTAGTCTACTTAATTTTCCCTCTTATTTTCATGACAATGAGATAGGGAGTCTACCAGATGGTTGATGGAGAGAAAAAACTTGGGAAAGTGCATGCAGTCATGTGTGAGAAAGGGCAACAAGAAACACTTGGGCTTCCCAAAAAAAAGGATTGCACTTAATGTAATTTTACTTTTTGATCAGATTTCAACTTTATAGAATTACAGATGTATTATTTTATATTTTTAAACATTAGAAATATCCACATTGAGCCCATAATTTAGAGGGCATCTCAGACTTTTGGGCTTGTTTTAGGGGTGTCTATATGTACTAATTTCAACCCTTTGACACCCTTTTAAAGAGTTTATTAGGATTTTTTTTTGACTAGGGATGTCCATTCATGACTTTTGGGTTCTGTTTTAGGGATGTCTATGTAATACTATTTGATCCCTTTAAAATAGTTTCATTAGGATTTTTTTGGGCTAGGGGTGTCCACCCCTAGCCTACAACCGATCCCGCCCCTGATTTGATTGCAATTTTAAAAAATTTTCTGCCGGGAATCAGCCTCTCTATTGGTAAGATTATCAGTAGAGTAATATTGGACTACATATGGATATTTTCAGACCCTATAAAATGGGATATACCTGGGAGGTTGTGGTAGTGTTGTTTAAAAAGCATTTCTTTCTGCCTGGGACAATTTTAAAATTGTGAAGAACTTGTAAACAAAATTATAACAAACTTCTTCAACTAATGAATGTTGGGACTAGTACGTTAAACTTAGCTCCACCCCCTAGTAAAAAATCAAATTGTATAGTTCATAGTTGGATTCTTTTTTTAACAATGGGTAGTGGACTTGTTCTCCGGGGGGGGGGGGGGGGGGCTGGGCATATAGGGCTGTTTGAAAAAATAACTTATAGGTCAAGGGAGGTGGAGAGCACACGGACGAAAATCATTCGTCAGCGAAAATGTTTTTAATTGTTGAGTTTGAAATTTATTTTCGAATTGAATGTTTCAAAAATAACTTAGTTGATCTCTCTGGCGAACCTTTAGTGAAAGCTATAATCAGTCCATCATACCTGACAAATATGTCTTCTTAGTGTAAAAAGAAGGTTAAAAGTTCTAACCACAATTTTTAATATTATATATTCAATATCAACTTCTAAAGATGCTAATCATGCTCCTAACTAGAGTTGGGATTCGGGCCGGTTCAACCCGCGCCCACCCATACCTTCCACATTGAATAAGGAAGAAAATATTATTTGTATTTTCTTGTAATTATCTAAGGTGTGTAAATATTTGTTTCTTGGAGGAAAGGCTTCGGGTTACAAAACTCTTTGCTTATATTTATAATTCAAATGGCCGGCTATGAGAAGGTAGAGCAATATCAATATACGAATCTCTGAATTGTCCTCCATCTCTCTAAACTTGCTCTTGTTTATGGTATTAGAGCAGCGACTGTTGATAGTTTAGCCGTACATGAAAAACGGAAGCATGGATGACCGAATCTTATGTTTGCTTGACTGCTACCCACGAAACGGTGGCTACTAGAGTCACCAGAATGCCACGCTCCAAAACCCGAGCCTCTGGGGATGGTTAGGCTGTGAGAGGGAGAAGACCAAAGAGAATTTGGGAAGCTCTTTTCTTATGAATTACTTACTGTGTGGTACTCCCTTTGATCCACATACACACACCCTTTTATAACCACAACATCTTGAAACTGAATCAGGATTTAATAGCCAGATTAATACGTAATCAATCCTCTATGTAACCGTCAAATTAAATGGGTGTTTATGGCCATTATGCTTGTGTGATCGTTATCGGTCAACAGCTTCCTCTTTGTCACACAGACCTCAAATCTCATATCTCTGTACCAACATATTTCCTCACGCCTCATACTGGGAATGGAGCATGCGACCAAAACTGAACACATCAGTGTTATATCTAATCACCATCTAACTGACATAGCACTTCCAAGAAAAAAATCAACACCCCGAATCATTCAAGGACATCACCAATGGCATACACTATCCCTTTATGCCTGATATATCAATTGATTATATACTAAATATAATCGCCCAGGCTTGATATGGTGATGGGAAATGATTCTTCCTTAGACAATTAGAATAGTCCATCATGGCATAACTGCTTTCCTAATGTGCTCCGCTGGACAGTATACATCTTGGCCCTTGGATAATACATTAATGTAGCAATATCATACTTAGACTTCATATTATAACTCTAAATCCAAGGATATTGCCAATGAGGGTCACACGGTGACAAGGTTAGAGAACTCACTTGTCACCCATCAAATAGGTCGACAACTAGCGCACACAGTATGAGGGTGTGTCATGGCATAGTCCTAACCAAGCTGGCCATGTCACTCTTCTATGCCATGCGAATCGTAAGTCTGGCTCTTACTTAAAAAACCAACCTGAGTTACTAGATTAACATACACAACTTCAATCATAACACTCAAGATTCGGCTATAAGGCTTCAATATGAAAACTCATTTTATATTCGACTCCCTCGAGTCTCATCTTAGTCTCACTAAGGGCGACTATATTCTTCCATTCATACACTTCTGGTATGAGTAATCAATATTGCACACCTAGTGCCAATATGATTCAGTCTCATCCTGCCCTCTACTTAAGCGTCAGGGCGATTGCCTGTGTGACAAGGACAATCTGAAGCCTGGCGACATTACAATGTGCCTTATAATGTACTCACACATCTATGAATATTTGAAAAGAAATATTATTCTTTATTTTATAAATATTCAATACAAGAGTACATATGTTCATCATACATTTAGACACATCCAAAAACTAAATCCTATGCAGTCCCAAATTCATCACATAAGCTTTAAAAGCGTCTCTAGAAATAGGCTTAGTTAATGGATCAGCTATCATTCTACTTGTTTATATATACTTAATGGCAACTTCTTTCTCTTTTATGGCGTTTCGAACAAAATGATAACGCCTCTTGATGTGCTTGGTCTTTCTGTGAAACTTAGGATCTTTAGCAAACTGGATAGCAGCAGTATTGTCACATAACAATTCTACAGGATCATCAACTGCAGGAGTAAGATTGAGATCCTAGAGAAAATTTCTCAGTCATATTGCTTCTTCAGTGGCGAGGTAATAAGTAACATACTCTGCTTCCATAGTAGAAAGTACTATGCAGTCTTGTTTCTTACTGCACCAAGATATGGCTCCTCCACCTAGGATGAACACATATCCTGAGGTAGATCTAGACTCATCTAGATCACCACCCTAATTAGCATCTGTATATCCTCTCAGCTCAAGATCCCCTCCTTGGTAGCAAAGCACAAGATCACTTGTACCACGTAGGTACCGAAAAATTCTCTTGACGGCTTGCCAGTGAGTAGACCCTGGGTTGCTTTAGCAACGACTTACCGAGCCAACCACATAGCAAATGTCTGGCCGTGTACACAACATGGTATACATTAAACTGCCCACTGCACTTGCATAAGAAACGTTACTCATTCTTTTCTTCTCTTCGTCTGTCTTAGGGCACTGATCGAGACTTAAGGTTAGACCCTTTTCAACTGGAGTGTCTACGGGTTAAGAATAATGCATTCGAAAGCGTTCCAAGATTTTATTAATGTATGCTTCTTGACTCAGACCAAGAAGCTTCTTGGAACGGTTTCGAGTTATTTCAACGCCTAGGACATACCTAGCCTCACCCATATCTTTCATCTCAAAGACGGAGGATAACCACTGCTTAGTAGTTTGGATCATCTCCATGTTGTTTCCAGCCAACAGTATGTTGTCAACATACAAAGTAAGAAACATAATCCCCTTTGTAGTTTTCTTGACATACACACAGTGATCTTCAGAGACCATGTTTAAGCCAAAAGAAATAATGGCTTCATGGAATCTGAAATGCCATGCTCTGGAAGACTGCTTGAGACCATAGATGGACCTTTTAAGATGACAAACTTTGTCCTCTTGACCTTTTGATACAAAACCAATAGGTTGATCCATGTAAATCTCTTCTTCAAGGTTTCCATTAAGGAATGCAGTCTTTACATCCATCTGGAATAACTCTAAATCCAGATGGGCAACCAAGGCTAGAAGCAGGTGAACAGAGGCAATTCTCACCACAGGAGAAAATGTCTCTTCATAGTCTACCCCCTCAATTTGGGTAAACCCCTTCGCTATTAAACGGGCCTTGAACTTATCGATCGTTCCATCAGCCCGACGTTTTATTTTAAAAACCCACTTGTTTCCAATTGATTTACGTCGGGGAGGAAGATCAACAAGTTCCCAATCCTTATTTCTCGCCATAGAGTCCATTTCATCCCTCATAGCTTCCATCCACTCTTTGTGATTTGGTGAATCAATAGCCTCTTGGAAAGAGGTTGGCTCCTCAATCTCTAAAGGAGTGCACGAGAATATCTCCTCTTCGATTTGAAAATATCGTCGAGGGATTCTTCCGCGTTCACTCCTCCGGAGTTGAGGACTAGTGCTGGTGTGTCCCACTGAGGAATTCCTCCCCCTATCTCTAAGAGGTATAGAAGCCTCAACGAGTGGAGAATCACTCCTATCATGCTGAACAACGAAACTAACCTCATGTTCATTAATAGGAGAATGAGGACGAACCTCATGATCAACTTGAATATGAGGACGAACCTCAGCATGAGGTTGATCAGGTTGATCCTCTTGATTAACCAACAACTGTAAATCTTGCCTACTATCCTCGGTGGTGCGGTGAGTACTAAAATCCTCCCCCTCATCGAGAGATAGTGGGTCATCGAGCGGTAACTCATACAACGCTAGGTCATTTTTGATTTCACCAATACTTGAGAACTCATCCTCAAGAAAATCCACATTACGTGAATCGACTTCCGTCATGCCACCATTAGGGTGTTCACCATACATAATGTATCCCTTAGAATATTCAGGATAGTGTACGAACAACATTTTGGTGGCCCTTAGACCAAGTTTTCCATGTTTATGAGTTGGGTTGTGTACATAACCAGCCGAACCCCATGAGCGTAAATGGTCTAAAGAGGACTTGCTACCATGCCATAACTCATATGGAGTGGCAGATACACTCTTACTCGGCACACGGTTAAGGATGTAAGCTGCCGTAAGCAGCGCATCCCCCCAAAAACTAATTGGGAGATTGGCGTGTGCCATCATTAACCTGACCATGTCAAGCAATGTGCGATTCCTATGCTCTGCCACACCATTTTGTTGTGGAGTGCCAGGGATCGTGAGTTGTCTACGTATACCTTTTTCCTCACAAAATTCTTTAAACATATGCGAGAGGTATTCACGACCTCGATCAGTTCGAAGAGTCTTAATTCTCCTATCTAACTGAGTCTCAACCTCAGCTACAAAGCGTTTGAACACATCGAATGCTTCATAGCCATGTGATAATAGGTACACATACCCATATCTTAAATAATCATCTATGAAAGTGAGAAAATAGAAAGCCCCATGATGTGCTTTCACATTCATGGGTCCACAAATGTCAGAGTGAATCAGCTCTAGAGGGCTTGACGCCCTTGAAGCCTTACCAAAAGGCTTCGCGGTCGCCTTGCCAACTAAACATGACTCACATCTAGGTAACTTAACCTTAGTGAGTTAGTCTAAGAGACCTTCTTTAGCTAGCCGACTCATCCTGTCTTGGCCAATATGGCCAAGCCTAGCATGCCACTTAATCGATTCTAAATCGGAATCGAAATGAGAGACAAAGACTGAATGAGAATTATTATAAGATTCATCTAAATCAAGTACAAGAAAATCGTTCCTCAATGTAGCGTGGCCAAACACATTGCCACAATACAAAATATTCAAACCATCATGACAAGAAGAAAAACCAAAACCGGATTTCATTAAAGAAACTAAAGATAAAAGACAAGTCCACACACCAGTTGCGTAAAGAGCATCAAACAGGAGCAACTTATTTCCTCCTTTCAATGTGAGCCGGTACGTTCCAACACCTAGAACGTCTTCTTCACTGGCGTTTCCTAGCACGACAGATTGTGAACCCACTGGATAGCGGTGAAAATCCACGAAGCCAGCTCTGTCCCGAACTATATGTTTGCTTGCTTCCGTATCTACAATCCAATTACAAAAGGATTTAGCAACTAATGCATGGGAACATACATATAATTCAGGAGAGTGAGTGGAGAAAGGTACCTTCTTCGGCTCAAGACAATCCTGTGCTAGTGACCTTTCTTGCCATAGTTATAGCACTTCACACGCGCTATTTTTGTCTCTCCACTGCCTTTGTCCTTTTGTTTCTTAGCCACACCAGCCTTTGGCCTACCTTTCTGAGGGGGGCGAGAACCTCTCTTGAACTGTCTACCTCTAGTGTTCTTGTTACTTTTAGGCCTACTGCCTTTGGTGACAAGAGCCACGTTGGGAGTTCCGAACATTTTCAGGCACTCCTCTTCCATTTCGAGGTGGCTTGGTATCTGACCAAAGGTTTTCAAATGAGCAGAATGAGTCAAGACTGTCTGGACTTGTTCCCAATGTGGAGGTTCATCAAGGAGAGCCCGAATCACATTCAGGACTTGCTCCCCCTCAGAAATGTCTTTTCCTGCAACCTTGAGATCACGAATTATGTCACTCATAATTCGCAAATGCTCGACCACAGTTCGACTGGAATCCATTTTGTAGTTCATCCATTTCAATTGTAAGGTACGTAATCTTGTTTCGAATGTCTGCCCAAAACGGATTTTGAGTTGGTCCCACATATCCTTAGCTGCGGGATAAACTTCAAATTCGCCAATTAGATCGTCATGCATGCAATACAACATTGTAAAGCGTGCTCTACGATCTTTCTTGCCCCAGTCTTGGTAGGCTTGTAAGCTTTCTTGATACTGCACAATAGTAGTATCAATAGGCTTACCATCTGTATCCTTGTCAGATGGTGGAAACTTGGCTACCGTCAAGTGTTCCAACAAGTCTTTTCCTTCCAGAAGATACTGAATCTTCCGTTTTCACATGTCATAGTTAGAACCATCTAACTTTTGACTAGTGGATAATTCAGTAATTATTGCGTTGTTAGCTGCCATATCTACAGGTATTAAAAGATGGACATTAGGCACATTACTCTAAACAATTAAAGTATCATAAATTTCATCATTCATGTCATATGATCGAAAATTTCGCCAAACTCATAATCATCTCATACAGTCAAGAATTAGAAATTTAAATAATTTAATCACAAAATTTTCCATAAGAGCTCAATCATATGGACGTTATAAAACCGTTAAGCAAATTAACGTTTACACAAATATCACACAGATATTTTACCATGTTAAGATAATTCATATCGTTAATAATGACTTGCATATAAAACAAATTCATATATCATTATTAACCAACTCATATGTTGTTTGAAATATAAAACAAATTTATGTTTCATTTAGACATATGATTAATATTAAACGCATTATTAGTTGAAATATAAAACTAATTTACATTTTCATTGGCATAAATATTAAACATATTAATATAATACCAATTTTATATATTCAAAACTAATTTGAACTATATGAACATGAACCACAAAAATGCTATAACCCACGGCTGATTTTCTCTCTTTCCAGACCCTCGGCTCTACCTCTCTCTCTCTGGTTCTTAAACTCTCTGCCTCTCTCCAAAACTCTCCAACCCACGGCTCTCTTTCCAGAGAACTCACCTCTCTCTCTCTGGTTCTCTAATTCTTTGCCTCTCTCCGGGTTCTGCTGATTCTCGGCACATAGCTGAGACCACCATGGCCAGTTTTTGTTCTGGAACCTCGATGGTTCCATAGCAGCCATAGCCGTCTTCTTCGACGCCGGACACCACCGCTGGCCACCACCACCACCGCCACCACCACCACCCAGATGATGGTACAGCCCCCCTTAGCCGCCTTCAAGAACACCATCCCTGGCTCAACCACCAACCAAAACAACCCAAAGTCTACACCGGTGAGTAGATCAGGCGCCGAAGTCTCGATTAACGCCATCCACTCGCCCAACGCGCGGGCGCGCGACATACACGCGCGGCCGCGACGGGTTTATTTGGTTGGATTTTGGCCGGAATTAGCAGATCGGGGGCCGGTTAAGGGTTTGGGAGGAAGAAAACCACCCAAAAGGGTTTTCGGCGGCGACGCATGACTTACACGCGCCACCCCTCCCACGGCGTTGCTGATGGGCCAGGTAATTTCCGTTCCACCCCTTTTTTTTAGGGCTTGTCTGGGCATGAGAGAGGGTCATGAGGTTCTGGGTTTGGGTCTGGGAGGTCAGGAACAGATCCAGGATCGGATCTCATTTATTTCTTTAAGCAAATGAAAAAACAAGAGTTCCAAGCATGATTCATGTACAAAACTGAAAAACTTGGATTTTTATGAGCATACAGTTCGTATCTATCTTGACATGAAAAATTAGAACTGAAGGTATCATGTTTTGGCATAACCAAAATATAAACACACAATTTGATTATTGATTATGGTCGAGACATATTCCTATAGAGAGATTAGCATTTTGATACAATTTACGAAGACAACCATAGTTATATGCTTATTTGAGGCATTCTGGCTAATTCACACAGAATTAGTTGAATCTGAGCATAAATAACAAATTATCAAATGTGGCATTATCGCATGTGAACATGAACAGATTAACAATTCGTATAAACACATAGTGTTGCATATTCAGAATCATGCTCAATCATAAAGAATTATTTTTGGGGCTACCAACGAGCAACTATGGCTCTGATACCACTGTTGATAATTTAGTCATACCTGAAAAATGGAAGCGCGAATGCCTGGATCTTATGCTTGCTTGACTGCTACCCACGAAACGGTGGCTACTAGAGTCACCAGAATGCCACGCTCCAAAACCCGAGCCTCTGGGGATGGTTAGGCTGTGAGAGGGAGAAGGCCAGAGAGAATTTGGGAAGCTCTTTTCTTGTGAATTACTTACTGTGTTGTAGTCCCTTTGATCCACATACACACACCCTTTTATAACCACAACATCCTGAAACTGAATCAGGATTTAATAGATAGATTAATACGCAATCAATCCTCTATGTAACCGCCAAATTAAATGGGTGTTTATGGCCATTATGCTTGTGTGACCGTTACCGGTCAACAATTTATTATTCAAATGGCCGGCTATGAGAAGGTAGAGCAATATCAATATACAAATCTCTGAATTGTCCGCCATCTCTCTGAACTTGCTCTTGTTTATGGTAGTAGAGCAGCGAGTTTTTTTATTAAAAAAAGAAGAAGAATAACCTTTAGGCCATGGACAACAACGGAGGAAAGAGGAAATTCATTATATAGAATCATTCATCATATTACCTGCATCTTGCTAAAGGCCATGGAGCGTCCATAACAATGTTGAATTTTTACGGCAAAATCTAGAATGATTGGGAGAAGGCTGCGAGGACTGCTCTCAAGGCCAAAAACAAGTTACGGCGTATAGATAAGACCCTAAAGAAGCCACCACCGAAGGAAGGAGAAGATACATATTTGAGTTGCAGGCTTGGGAGATGATGAATTCAATGATATGTTTATGGATACTTAACGTTATCATTGTAAAACTGCATCCAAGTATAACCTATGTCGACACGACAAAGCTCAGTGGGAAAACTTAAGGAATCATTATGTAGTGTCTAACGCACCTAAGCGCAATATTGATTCATAGAATCTTCACTATGCCCTATTAGCCATTTTTTTGATAGCCCATTTATTGTAAATCTCGAACAGAGAAAGTAATGGATCCATTCTAATAATAACAGGTGTCCAATGGAGGAAGGAATTAGTCCAAAAATACTAGTGTGATGAAGCCTAATATCTCAATTAGGAGTGGGCAATAGGTCGGGTACCCATTGGACCAAGTAGGTCGGCCTTTTTAAAATAAGATCAATAAAGATTTGGATCAATAATAGATCAGGTCTATAATAGACTAGCCCATTAACGCATATTGACGGATCAGACCGGGTCAGCCTGTTAACAGTTCATTTAATGATTCATTACTATTTCAACTTACTTGTCATATTAATTTACATGCTACAATTAATTAAACTTATTACCAACTCTTTATACATAATAATAATTATCATACAAAGTTTTTTTGTGCAAGCCTGTTCTATTTTAAAACGAGCCAAAAGCAGATCGCTCATGGGCTGACTCAACCCAACCCATTTATATAAAAGGTCTGACCCGACCCAAATTGTTAGCGGGCGTACCATGACTTGACTTGACCCACTTCGTAAATGGACCGACTCTAACCTGACCCTGTCTGGTCCATTGCCCACCCCTAATCTGAATTTTGTAAGCTCCCTTAGCCAATTCGGCAATGAACTAGTCATGGCATTCCCTTTCAGTTCCAAACTCTATAAATTGTGTGTGAAACATTTGGAGAAATTCTCATAGGGTCGCGAACCTCAAGTGTAAGAGTATATTTTTAAAAAAGGAAAATTAAAATTGCTAACAACTCTGTTTAATTTTGTATATTTTTAGTTGTAGAGAAGTTGAAGTTACTTTTTTAACCAAAAAACAAGTGAAGCAAATGATTTTTTTAATAAGTCCTTCCTTATTAATTGTGTAATCAAATTATTATTCACAAAATATATTTCACAAATTATTCATCCAATAATAAAGCAAAATCAATGACTAAGGGCATGTTCTTTTCGTAGGTAAATTAGAGTGGGTAAAAGGGTGAAGTAGGTTGAGGTAGATTGAAGTAGGTTGAAGCGGATTAAAGTAGGTTGAAGTAGGTTGAATTTTTTTATGTCATAAATTGTTTTGCTAATCTTCGTTTGTGTGGTTGTGCTCTGTTTGTTTGTTTTGCTTAACCTCTATTGTAACAGCAAGAGGTCAAGATATAGTAAAGGATCTGCTTTTCTAGGGCTGCCCGCAAAGAAGCACCGGCCGAGGCGGTATGGCGGCTGAGTTGTCCTTGGCCACCAAACAGTTCAATGATTGGGAGATTTTAGGCGGTGACTCCTGTGGGGTTCTGTACAAAGGGGTTTTGCCAAATGGATGTTATGGTGCTGTCAAGCGGTTCAAGGTGGTAAAAAAATGTTGCAAACGGGTTAAGTCACCTACATTCACATCAACTACCTCATAACAACGTTCAAATGAGCAGTGTCTTCCTTGATGTGAGCTTCAAGGCCTTGTTGGGGGATTTCGGTTTAGGTGACCCAATCGGAGTTGATCCAGCATCTCACCGAAGCATAGATGTGTTCAACTTTGGCATCTTCGTGCTAGAGGTGGTGGCCGGAAGGAAGGGAAGAGTGGAAGACACAGGTCGAGATGGGCTGGGGGAAGACGAAGTGCATCTATTGGATTATGCATGGATGATGCATGAAAGAGACGAGAAGAAGAAGATCGTGGATAGAAGGATGGGGTCTGGGATTGATCCAGAGCAAGCCATTCGTGTCATCAACATCACGTTGCTTTGTATCTTCTCCGAAGCCATGGGCAGGCCTAAGATGAAGGATGTAGTCAAGTGCCTGAAAATCATCCCATTGTGTTGATTCCCTACACCAGCGGACCCACAAATTGATGAATGCAATTTGCTTAGCTGATTACTTGATCCATACACATTTGATGAATGAACTGTGACATACCATGAAATGGAAATTTGGAATGCATATGGAAACAGAAATTGGTTACGAGGAAAGGAAAATGAAGGAATATTCTTCATTGATAAGCCCCATTCCAAACAGAAACAGCGAATAACAAATGGCACTTTGTGTAAAATATCTTGTCTGAAGAAGATGGCTAAAATTGCATTCTAACTTAAGCAATATGGAAAACCCTCCATACTCCATTATATCTTAGGTTCATAACATATAACATAAAAAGTCTAGATATACCAAAACTGAGGAAAGCACTAAAGACGCCTCGTAATCCAGATGATATGCCCAGCTTCCGAGTACTCAACGGTTGGCCTTGGCTACTCTTTCAATCTCATCCTTCTTCTTGATAGCATAGCTGGAAGATCACAAAAAAAACACAACGTTTAGCTTTGGTAACAAGAGATGGGCCGGAAAGAACACTATTGCTAAACATTGAAATACTGAAAGAAACATATGATTTCTAACGTAAAAGCAAGTCAAACCAACAAATTGATTATGATATATATCAACAACAAAATCCATACAGGGATGAAGGGCCACACCTGTTAGATGATCCCTTCGCAGCATTGATGAGTTCATCAGCAAGGCATTCAGCGATTGTCTTAATGTTCCTGAAAGCACTCTCACGGGCTCCTGTTGTGAGAAGGTAAATTGCTTGGTTGACACGCCTCAATGGAGAAATATCAACAGCCTGACGCCTCACAACACCAGCTGACCCAATTCTGGTAGCATCTTCTCTTGGCCCACTGCATCGCGATTTGGCAATTTATAATTAGCAGAAGAATGATGCAACAAAATGATCTCAATTGAAAATAACAAATGCATAAGCATCGAACCAAGAACAACAAAATAAAAAATTCATCCTTCAGGGCTCTCAGCCACATCTGTCACAATTTACCTGTTGATGATGGCATCAACAATGACTTGGATTGGGTTCAAGTCGGTTAAGAGGTGAATGATCTCCATAGCATGCTTCACAATGCGAACAGCCATCAGCTTCTTCCCATTGTTGCGTCCATGCATCATCAAGGAGTTGGTCAACCTCTCAACAATGGGGCATTGAGCTTTCCTGAAACGCTTCATTTGGTACCTCCCAGCAGTGTGAGGAACATATGTGGCATGCTTAACAGGACTCACCCCAACGTAATCTGCCAAAGCCATGTCATGCACCTACATGCCAATAAAGTCACTTAACATAGGATGCAGTCGAAGATTGCAAAGACATTTCCATTGGATGATATAAAGCATAGACGATTAAGGATTGTCGTTGAACATGCTCAAAACATGTAACGTATCTTCCTTCATCAGTATCAAAAACAATAACCCGGCTACAAAGATGCATTAGGGTTAAACTGAAAGCACAACAAGGAGCTAGTGGCCAATGACATTAGACAAGTTCCACCTGCGAAAAACAAGTAGTGCACTGCCATAACTTTTCATTACATTTTTTACGTAGTTGGCAGTCTTCCGCTACATAGACAACCTCAGAAATATGATAATGACTTTGAGCATAACCTGACAATGTAGCCCGATAAAAAAACCAAGAACTACACTCAATCAATAGCCAAAAAAGAGAGCGCATTTGTTGTATTTGCTCTTTTAAATCCTGCTTAATTTAACTCGGCAAAGTCCAAGAGTGGCTATCCTTCAATCTTTCATTCCAGTTGATACACAGAGCAAAATCGTAAATTCAACGATTTTTCCATGGTAAACAGCAGAAACAACATCACTCAAAAACTAGTACTTGGACCAAACATCAATCTTAACAAGGAAATCAAAAGATTCATTCTTTTCCAAGTCAAGAGTATAGACGACACATACAATACCAAATTCCTCGAAAATTAAACCGAAACCAAAACTTCAGATACAATACAACCTAATCGATAATCAAAATCGCACCCTAGACTGCATTCTTCAAGCAGATGTTACAGAAAACCAGAAATACATACTGAAGAGAGAGAAACGCAACCAAGCCGAGAGATCAAGTGTAAACTTTCAATGACGAAAAACAAGATGAAATAACAGAGATAAATTAACGAACCGTGACATCGTCGAAGCTCCACCTGCCGAAGAGCTTGACTTCACCCTGCCACGCCTCCGTCGATGCCTCAACAACATCTGTGGCCGCCATTGAAGAGCTCGCGGAGAGAGACACTGAGAAGACCGAGAGAGAAAACACAGCACTCGGCCCTTTGGAAAACCCTAGAGTGTGAAATAGCCGCCTGATATATTTGTGTGGGGCCCGTTTGTATTCCGATGTTGGGTGTATTTAGACTTTTAATTTTAAAGGTGCATTCTTTTCGTAGGTAAATTGAGATTAGTAGATTGAAGTAGGTTAAAAATAAGTTGAATTTTTTTATATAATAAATTAAATTTTGTTAAAATAGTAAAAGTGGATTGAAATAAGTTAAAATGGATTGAAGTAAGTTAAAATAGGTTAAAATGGATTGAAATAAATTGAGGTTGATATTTTAAAATTGACTCACGAAAAGAACAGGGCCTAAAAGGCCTAGATCACTTTGAATCTTACCCTATTTTGGTCCAACTATACATGTTCAAGCCTCAAGAGCCCAGTCAAGTATGATTAACGAGTTCATGACCCAAAATAGCCCTTAAGGCCTGTTTATGATAAAATATAGTAGTGGGCTACACAGAATTGTAAGAAGTTGTAAGAACCATAAAGAAACTGTAAGAATTATAAAAAAACTGTAAGAAATTGTTAGAAGTTAAAAAAAATTGTAACTAATTATTGAATTATTAAAAAATTGGTCATTAATTTATGATTTGTGAATTAGATCATTTCATGAAAGTAAATTACGTGTAATATGTCAGTAACATTTATGAAATTAACTTTATACCATAACTAAACAAATTACTTTTTAACATTATGCAAAAAAATTATATTTTTCTACAATTATCATTTTGGAAGAGAAGAAATACCATTGAAACAACATAATTAATGAAAATAAAACTTTAAACAAATCAATTAAATGACAATAAGATATATTAAAGCCGACAAATTTATAGAACGAAATATGTTTTACACTTGAGGTAGAAAATATGCTCTGCATGAAGGATTGAAGGAGCAATTCAACCATTGGCACTCACCTTTACAAATGATAATTGAGAAAACAATTGTCGTACTAAATGGGAGATGCAAAATATTGGAAAATTTTGGCAGATAAAATGCCTCATATGAGACTGAAGCAACAGTTCAGGATAATCATTGCTTATTGTAGTCTCCACAATTTTATTATTCTCCATGAAAAGGGATTAATAATCTAAGCAAAGAATCAAAATGTCGAGGGGTCACCCAATGTTTATGTAATAATAGAAACCAAATTACTGTGGATAAACTTGCCAATGAAATAACTAAAATGCTTTCTTACTATGACTTGACTATTTTCATATGTGATTTACGTTGAAATTCAAATATGAACGCAATTTTTGTATTATAATTTTAAAAGCATATTAATTTATTTTTCCTATAATGACATGTATGATTCACATCGAAACTCAAATATAATTCATATCATTAAAATTTATTTTTTATGTTTATAGAAATAGTACATTCATAAAAACATATAAATTTTTCATATTGGTAGTATATTAAAAAATTTACAAATTTCTATACATATGAGCAAAAAAAATAATGACAAGTTGAATATTATTAAAATATATATAAGGTGATATACGATGATTTAATCAGATGTCAGAAGATGTAAGAAACTCGGAGAATTTGTTAAAAATGTAAGGAGTTATAAGAAGTTATAAGGATATGCAAGTTGCAATATAAATGCTCATTGCAAACAAAAAGAACAGGACCTTAGTTATCATTATTTTACCGAAATCGTGATGAGTTTTATTTTTTTATCCCAGCTAACATCAAGTTATGATTCCCTCCCTCCCTTCAAAATAACACTAGGTGACATGATAACCTAAAATAGCAGGTCATTTCTTATTTTTGTTTTAGGAGTAATAACAATAATAGAAAAGGGGGGGGGACAAAACACCTCTGCCACCATCCCCTCCATGCTTGCCAATATGGCATCATTCTCCACCACTAGTCAATGGGTCAGTTAGCGTCGCCTAGCTCCACCTTTGAGCCACCACCTTGTTAGCCTTTCTCAATCCTCCAACGGCCCCTCGGTCTCGCTACTCGAATACTCCATAGCTCGTCACCACCAAACAACGAACCCACGATGGTGGACAAAAGTGCATCAAACCCCAAACTCAAATGTTTTGTCCTCTTCAACCATCTCCAACAAGTCCCCACTGTATCTAAGGACGAAGCTAGGATTTCATGTTAAGGGGGCCAAAGTATTGAGTTATAGATATAAAAAGTAAAAATTTCATTATTGTTAACTATGTGGGGAGATATGGCAAAGTATCTAATATGAAAATGTATATACAATTAAATTTGCAGACTGCAACGTAATTGTTAAATGATGATATTTTTCAAATTATTATAATTTTATAAGCATTTGAACTATTGTTGTAATTAAAACAGAATGGCAAAAAATGATACTTCTATGTGGAGTGTGAGTACAACTGCAAACTTTTATAGTTATAGTCCAATTTACTTTGTGAATTTTTTGTTTTTTGGCGAAAACTTCATGAAATAATCTAAGTAATATAGGCTTTATAATCTTACAAGCATTTGAATTACAATTCATGATAAAATATATGGCATAAAAATTATACAAATTTGGTATGCAACTAAAATTAATATTCTAATATAAAAATATATGGTAGAATTATATATATATATAACAGGAAGACAATTGGAAAAATAAGGAATAAAATGACGGAACCCAAAAATTTGTCTTAAAAAAGTGCTCAAGAGAACAACAAAGTATGAAGCGAAACAAATAGTGATAAATGAAAGGGCCCAAGCACAACAACCAAGGGAAAAATCTCATGGCAAGATTCAAACACAAGTACACCCATGTGGGGTTGAAGGCACAGCTACCATTCTGGCCAATTGTACACCATGCCTTAGTCTAACACGTAAATTTTATATAGAGGTCTTTGGGTAGGGGGTCCATGGCCTCATATGGCCCAATGGTAGCTTCGCCCATGACTGTATCTAAGCATTTTATTGCTTTAGTTTCTTCTCATTTGTAAAGATGAATAAAAAATTTGGGTAGCTAGTTTCGGACCTAGAACTAACTTGGACTTGGTAATTACAAACCTAAAATCAGTTAAACCAGGTCCAGTTTTAGTTCCAAAATTTATGAATTGGTCGCAACTTGTTCCAGTTCTAGGTCTCGAAAGTTTGGACCCGAAACAGGTCCCACTACCCGGTTACCCCATTAATTTATATTGTTTTCTAAAATATAAATAAAAGTTAAAACCCTAGACTCATTTTATAGCCGCTCAACCCCATATTTAGGGATGACAATTACATCTAAATTCGAAGCAAATCCGATCCGATTTGATGCAAAATTATCCGATTCGAATCCGAGACAAAAAAATTAAAGTCCAAATCCGATAAAAATAATCCGAATCCGAGTCGGATTCGGAAGAAGGATAAAATCTGATCCGACTTTTAATCTGAAATACTTCAAATTTAAAATTTAAGTTGAAATTTTCAAAATTTTATAAATAAAACATACTCAATATACCTATTCCCCCGCCCCCAAGCTACCCAGTGTTATTTTTTTTTTATCAACAGGTTTTTTTTTTTAATATGTAAAAATTAAAACATTGAAACCCTAATATACCCCTAGGTACTCTCTCTCTCCTCGCCACTTCGTCAATTGCTTTCGCTGCTTGACTCGCTAGTTGCTCTCAACCTCTCGCTGCGCTCTAGTCGGACTGTTGGTGTAGTTCTCCGCAGTTCTCAACTCATCGCTCCAACTCCCTGCTCTCTCCCCCCCCTCTCTCTCTCTCTCTCTCTTTCTCTCTCTGAGCCTCTTTCTTCTCGCCGGTTTCTACAACGCTGACGCCGAGCATTTCATTGTCCCTTAGTGGTCTCTCATGAGTGAACATTTCCTCTTTTTTTCACAATTTAACAGTTCATACAATAAAATCTAAATACATATTTTTATGGCTTGGAGTGTTGTTTAGATTTTTGGGGTTAAGAACAAGATAAGTCAAACTTTGGGTTTACCATTTTGGGGTTTGGGAAGATTGTTGATTTTCATCATTTTTTCTGGTTGATCTGAATTGATGATTCTATTGATGTATTATGTTTTAATGAGTGTTCAGTTTCTGCAAATCTCTACAATAAAGCCTTGAATCTTCACTTTTAGCAACTTGAATGTATCATTGAAAGACGTTAATGAGGGCTCAATTGGCAAATATGTGGTGATATTACTATGGTTATGATAAAGATGCAAATGGAATAGACATGATGAGATAAAAAGACAACAATATACGGATTAATGGTATGATCAAAATTATATTCTAACACTTAATTCTAATGTAAATCTCAACTTTATACGAATAGTACTTAATAGATATCATCATATATATATATAACCCTAGTTGGAGACTAACATAAAATAAGGGTTAAATGAAGCAAATGGAGGATTTTTTACTCCTAATTTTTTTCTTTTTATGAGTTGGACATGTTATTTGTGACATTTCAAATATATGCCGTAGTTGTTAAGATTTGTACTTGTTGTAGCATGTTGAGCTTGAAATATGTCTCTTCTTTTATTCTATGTTTAGCTTAAATGTTCAGGATTTAGTTAATACGATATATGAACATACATCATCACATCAATAGATGGGTAGAATGTAGAAAAATTGTATAAAATTATTGCGTGGCGAAATGAATTATTTCCAATTGGATTAAATCCAACTTCGATCCGGTCCAACTCGGACCGGATTCGGAGGTTCTCCTTTAATCCATCGGATCGGATTTTCAAATCCGAATATAATCGGATGGGGATTCAGATGTTTCAATAATCGATCCGAATCCAATCCATTGACATCTATACCCATATTCTTTCAGTCCATTTGTGCTCAATTTCTGTGCGTCGTCCTCTCTTTCCCTATTTTGTTATATCTTTCTCCATCTGGCAATGTCGTGGCATTTTCTTTTCATCATCATTGGTCCCCCTCCAATTTGCCCATTGCTCGTGTGCTGATAATTCATATTTTATATGTAATTTTTTCCTTTATTTTACCTACTTTTAAGTTTTTGAAATATATTTTTATGAGTAAATAATGCATAATTTATGTGATTTTTAGGTAAAATAAATATAGAAAATTTGGGTGGAATTGATTAATTCTACTCAAACCTCGAACATGTGCAAGGCCTGAAGTCCAAGCTCAAGCCCAAGAGGGGGGAAAAAAAGAAGAAATCACAAGAAGATATCAGCCGTGGCCCAGGCGTGGCAAGGCCCGCCCAACCAGCCCGGCCCACCGTCCAACTCTAGCAGCAGCTCCTCCCATCTCCCTCACAGTCCCTCTCTTTTCCCAGTCGTGTGGGCCTGTTCAGCCGAGGCCCAACCGCAGCCCGCCAACTCCCTCTTCTCCCACAGCCCGTGTGGGCCAGTTCAGACAACCCAACCGAAGCCCAGCAGCGATCTTCCACTACCCAGCTCCTCTTCTTCTCTTTGTTTCCCTCACAAATCAGTTGGGCCTATCCTAGTAGCCTATCAGCATTCATCCAACTCCTCCTTTGCAGTCCACTACTTTCCCTAAATTTGGCACATAGTTAATTGTTAACCTAGTCAAAGCTAATTAAATTTGATTAATTTTAGCTTAAAACTAGCCCTTTTTCATGTAATGTAACAGCTAAATTAATTGAGAATTAATTATTTTCACTAATGTTTGGCGCCAAAAGAGGGAAAATTTTCACTATACAAAGGGGTTATGGGTTGGATTCATTGGACATTCATACACTCATCCATTCATCCAAGCATTCTACCTTCCATCTTCTATTTTTCTTTAGGTAGTTGAGAGTATTTTGTAAGATAAAATCATTTGGGTTGAGGGGTTTGGAAGAAAATAAGCTTTGTTGGCTATTTTTTTCTCCTCTTCTCATTTCATTTGTGCGTCAAATTTGAGAGTGTTTACTTCATTAGTTTGTAATTGAGTACAAAAGTTTGGATATAGGTAGTGAAATATACCAATTATCATGGTATTTTCACTAACTACGGTCGGCTAAACTACTCATTTCTAGGATTAGGATGGATCCTTGATAATAATATTATTTTTGCTAATTTCTTTTGAGGTAATTTTTGTCTCTTTGATTGCATAATTTTGAGTGTAAACTTGATCTTAACCTAGTTATGCATTCTAATACTATTATTTAATCATGTTGATTATAATAGTTTAATTTGCTATTTCAAATGAATATTAGACCTTGTAGGCTAATATGACATTATGCAAATGGCCTTAAAATTGTAATTGCTAAAATTAAATAATTTATACTAGAAATTAGATGAGTTATATCTAAAAAGAATAATTCACGCTAAGCCACTAGATAAATATTTTTATTTGATAATTATAATTCATCTTTTTAATTTATGACTTAATGCTTGTAACTTACGTTGCATAAGAGACAAATCAAATCCCTATTTGAATTAGCAATTCAATATTTGCTTCAAATGTGAAATCCGAAATCCTAGAACATTCTCCCATCTGAATTCTCTCTACTTGACACTTTTACTCTTCTTTGTGCTTCTTTAATTATATCGATAATTACACTCCTCATTCAACTTATTCTTTATAGTTAGAAGAGTTGAAATTAAAAATCAACATTATTTCTCGTGGGATCTCTACAATTAACCTTGTGCACTTGCAAGCAAAAAGGAGTTTTAAAATAAAATATAAAACCACATCAAGTTTTTGGCGCTGTTACCAGGGAACGAATAGTGATTTTTCATTTTTTCTCTTCCTTTATTTTAGTTCTTCATTCCCGCTAATCTAACAATTTTATTTATTTATTTATTTCTCTGTCCCCATCCCTTTTATTTCAGGTTTTTTTTTTTTTCTTTCCCCAATCCCTTCTAATCTAACTATTTTTCCTATCCCTTCTAATCTAATCCTTCTAATCTAACTCTTTTATTTCTGTTATTTTATTTACTGTATTTAATCTAACAATCCCCCTCCCTTTTGTTCCATTTTTTTTCCTTTTATTTTCCCCATCCCTTTTATTTCTGTTATTTTATTTTGCTTTTTTTTTTCCAGTTTTTCCCCTTCCCTTGGATCTTTTATTTTTTTTATTATTTTTTTCTTTTCTCTTCTTATCTCTCTTTTCACTTTTCTTCTTCTGTTTGGTGATTATTATTGTGGTGGTGATTTCATTCTATTCTTTTGATTGTTTGTGGTATATGCGTGGTAGACGTTTTTTGTACTTAAATCTCATACCATATGATCCTGAAATTGAATGCTCTATTCGAAAGATAAGAGGTAAGAAAAAGGAATCTAAGAAAAAAATGGCTGAAGAACAAACTCCACCACCTAAGTAACTTAAGGAGTATTTCATTCCCGCCACTTATAACTCACCTACAAGATCATGCATGCCCACTGTTACAGTGCCATTTGAGATTAAACATTCTCTTATCCAAATGTTACCGTCATTTTATGGGCTAGAGTCTGAAAATCCTTTCAAGCACGTTAATGCGTTCTTAGATATTTGTTCTACTGTATTCTTGAATAACATCTTTGATGATGCTCTTCGCTTGCGACTTTTTCCTTTTTCTTTGAAAGATACAGTTGAAGTTTGGTTGGATACTAAGACAAATATCACCACTTGGGATCAATTGTAAAAGGAATTCTTGAAAAAGTTTTTCTCTATTGGAAAACTGACTGCTTTAAGACGTGCTATAGCCACTTTCTCACAGAATAAAAATGAACAATTACATGAAAGTTGGGAAAGGTTTAAAGAATTGTTGCGAAGTTATCCTCACCACGAGGTACCTATGTGGCAACTTGTCCAGAGTTTTTACTCTGGTTTAGATGAGTATAATAGACAAATGGTTGATGCATCATGTGGTGGTAGTTTCTTGTACAAAACTCCTGAAGAAGCTTGGGAATTGTTTGAATATTTGAGTGAAAATTCACATCTACATGCTACTTCCTCATATTCTGATTTGCCTAGGCAACTAGTAAATAAAGAGGAGATTTATGAGGTTTCACATTCAGTTGATCTTTCTAGTAAAGTTGATACTTTAGCTAAGAAATTTGATCAATTATAATGCATGAACAAAGTGTCTAATGCCCTTTCTATGCAATATGTGTGTTCGATTTGTGCTACTCTCATGCATGCTTCTATCGACTATCCGTGTATTAGTAAGTCTGACTGTGTGCCTGAATAAGTAAATGCTGCCCAAGGATTTCCTCTTTCTAACAATCCGTATTCGAATACCTATAACCATGGTTAGACGAATCATCATAATTTTTCATAGAGGTCTCAAAATGCCGAGAATCCTCAGGCCCGATCCAGTAGACCTACCCGTCTTGGTTTTCAAAACCAGAGATATACCCCTCCTTCTTCCCATCCAGCTTCATCTGGGAGCTCTGAAATTGACAAGGTAATTTCTGCCCTTGGTATCTTGACTTATATTGTGCAAAATGTTGATTCTAAAGTTCAAGGAATTGAGTCTAAATTACATATTGTTGACTCCCACTCACAATCCATAGCTAAGTTAGAAACCCAATTTGGGCAACTAGCCATAGCTGTAGGTAAAAGAGAAGAAGAAAAACTTCCAAGTCATCCCATACAGAACCCTAAAGGCCAATAATTTGAACAATTGAAAGCTGTAATGGTTCTTAGAAGTGGTAAAGAAGTAAATAACAATGTGAGTGAGAAGGAATATGATAAAAAGAAAGACTTAAGACCTTGGAGAGTGACCTCGAATCTGAAAGAGAGAATGACCCATCCCCTTCTCCTGTTGTGTTTGACTCTTTTGTGATATATAAGCCAATGGTTCCTTACCCTCAAGCTTTGGATGCACCATTCCCTTCTAGGAAAGACAAGCAAAGAGATGACATCCTAGAGACCTTTAAGCAAGTTAAGGTCAATCTTCCTCTCTTGGAAGCAATTAGACAAATCCCTGCTTATGTTAAGTTCCTTAAAGACATGTGTACTTTTAAAAATAAATCTAAAGATGACAAGTCTGAAAAGGTTCTTCTAAGTGAACAAGTGAGCTTGATTTTGAAATGTAACACTCCACCTAAGTTCAAAGATCCTAATATCCCTACCATCTCATGTTATATTGGCAATCATAAAATTGAAAGGGTACTTTTGGATTTGAGTTCTAGTGTTAATTTGATACCATATTCTGTTCACTTAGAGTTGGGATTAGGTGAACTAAAACCTTCTAACTGCACCCTTCAACTTGCTGATGGGTTAGTTAGGACTCCTAGGGGGCAAATAGATGATGTCTTAGTGCAAATTGATAAAGGATTCTTTCCTGTTGATTTTGTTGTATTGGACATGGACCCCAGTCATGCTTCTAAGCAAATCCCTCTTATTTTAAGACGTCCCTTCCTAACCATAGCTAATGCTACCATTAACTGTAGGTCGCGAGTGATGGATGTCTCGGTCATGAACATGAGGGTTAGGCTTAATATTTTCAAAGCTTCTACTCAACCTGTGTTTGAAAATGAATCTGAATGCTTCTTTGTTGATGTGATTGATGAAATGATTGAAGAAGCTTTGCCTGCTATTCCGAGTAGTGATCCCTTGGGAACGTGTCTTTCCCGTGAGGATTTGAGATTGTATGATTTAGGAATTGCAATACATGAGATGGATTCTACTCTTGATTTCACTCCTCATCTTGAGTCGTCCTCTTGGGTATCTATTTATGAACCCCTTGCCCTTTTGGCTAGTTCTCCTATACCACCTTCTGTTATGTCCCCACCTAAACTTGAGTTGAAATCTCTTTCTGATTCACTCAAGTATGTATTTTTAGGCCCCAAAGAGACCTTACCTATTATTATATCTTCTCTTTTATCTTGTGATCAAGAGAAAGAGTTGATTCATATCTTATCTGATCATAAAGGTGCTATTGGGTGGTCAGTGGCTGATTTGAAAGGGATTAGTCCTACAATTTGTATGCATAGGATTCATTTAGAGGACGATGTTAAACCTGTTAGGCAAATGCAACGTAGACTAAACCCTCATGTGAAAGAAGTTGTTTAGAAAGAAGTAGTAAAGCTTTTAGATGTATGCATTATCTACCCTATTTCTGATAGTCAATGGGCTAGTCCAGTTCAAGTGGTCCACAAAAAATCTGGCATAACTATGGTTAAGAATAATGAAGTGTGTATTGATTACAGAAAGTTGAATTCTGTAACTAGAAAGGACCATTTTTCTCTCCCATTTATTGATCAAATTTTAAAAAAATTAGCTGGACAAAGTTTTTATTACTTTTTAGATGGTTATTCTAGTCATAATAAAATACCTGTCTATCCTGAGGACCAAGAGAAAATGACATTTACATACCCATCAGGTACCTTTGCCTATCAGAGGATGCCTTTTGGGTTGTGTAATGCACATTTCACATTCCAGAGATGCATGATGGCCATATTTACTGATTATATTGATAATTTCATGGAGGTGTTTATAGATGATTTCTCTATTTTTGGTTCTTCCTTTGATGTGTGCCTTGCTAATTTGTCCACTGTGCTAAAAAGATGTGAAGAAGTGAATCTTGTTTTGAGTTGGGAAAAGAAGGGATTGTGTTGGGTCACAAAGTGTCTAAAAAAGGGATTGAGGTTGATAAATCCAAGGTTGATTTGATTTCTAATCTGCTTGTGCCTTCTTCTGTGAAGCAAGTCAGATCTTTCCTTGGCCATGTAGGTTTGTATAGGAGGTTTATTAAGGATTTTAGTAAAGCGGCTCGCCCACTAACTAATCTCCTTACTAAAGATGCTCCTTTTGTGATTGATGAGTCTTGTGTGAAAGCTTTTGAGAAGCTTCAGTCTTCATTGGTGTCAGCCCCTATTGTGCAACCCCCTAATTTTTCTTTGACATTTGAAATTATGTGTGATTCATCTGATTTTGCTATTGAAGCTGTTTTGGGTCAAAGGGTTCCTTATGTTATAACGCCCCGCCGCTGCCCAAAGGGGCGGCGGGCGCGCCACCACCGTAGACGCTCGGTCAAGGGCGCCCACAAGGCTCTATGATCTTAATTAACTTATCGATAGTAGCGGAAGCTCTAATCACAGTCTAACGAAAGTTCGGGTCGGTAGTTCTAAAACATACATTGCATATATACTTAAACCATACACAAAATGTTCTTACATATATCCGAATCAAAGTACAAAACTGTATTTACTAAACATAATCCATAACATATACATATAACGAGCCCTCCAGGTCTAAATAAGTTCTCTTAATGCTCCTGTGGTCCCTTTTGGTTTCCAGAACCTGAAAAATGGTGAGATCATGTGCTCCTTAAACCCAGTGAATAACCCTTATCTTTCCCGTTGTTACACTTTGCACATCAACCGATTCACACATAATCACACAGTACACGTATCTTATGACATATAGACAGAATATATCATATAGCATGTACAAGGTGATATAAGAACATTCATATGCTTCAAGAACCAAAATAAACTTATACCTTCCATACACACAACATATTTATGTCATGGAATGGCAATTAGAGTAACTTAGTCGTACTTGTCCCATACTAGGTACGATTCAAGGATTTTCGTTTTCACTTAAATCCCTAAACAAACTCTACTGTTAGTTTATTCACTAAACTAACTATAATTGTCCCATACCAATCATGTCCTTTGGGCTCATAGTCCTCACTAGAGTCCAAAAGAAAGCAAAATCTGCTAAGCAACCTAACGGCCAGCCCATAACCATAATTGGCACATACATCAAATCAAATTTATCTCAAAAATTCACATAAATACATAATATGTATCTTAAAGTCAATCACAAGCTCATAGGTGTTTTGAAAGAACCTTCAAATCCAAATCCAAAGCCCAATTCAAATCCAAAAGGATTTCCACATCATAACTAAAGTCCAAATTCAATCCAAAACCAATTTCACAATACATCACATATTCTTAATTGAATGCAAAACTTTTAGTTTAGGGAAAATCAACTCATGGCTCACACAAAGAACCATCACAACGCAGGGGCGACAAACACATCCTGGTGGCCCAGCTACGGCTCAAACATATGGTACCAACCAATGGTGGACCAGCCGCAACTTATTCATATAGTCCCAACCAGGCACCCAACGCTCTGAAGGACGCGAACTGCCCACAACACAAATCATGGAATCGCATTCATATCCTAGTAAGTTGAGGCCGAAACCCTCCTCACTAGGGACCCACATGGCTCACACACAAACATAAGGTCGACATTCATATCCCAAGGGATTGGTTATAGCCTCTCCCACTAGGCGACCTGAACATAACGGCAGTCACTACTATGGCCATGGCTCTAGAACGCTCTATAATAGTCTCAAACAAGACATGAACCTCATTCCCCAAAAACATAACTTAAGAAAATCGTATGATTCATATAATCACTTTTTTATTTTCAAAGAAGCTTAATTCCACAATTGTAACAAAAATATAATCAAAACATAATATAATTCAACTCAAAATGCTTTTCATAATTTTCCCAAATTTCATCACACAATCAGAATTCTCAGGAAGCTTAACAATGGCCTTTTCATATTTAATTTATGGATTAAAAACACAAATAATCCATAATTATACTAAGCAAGGTACTTTAACTCCAAAAATTCATAACTCACAGCATACACATCCAATCTTCACCAAACTTTGCAGGAAATTGACAAATAACATATAGATTCTAACATATTAATTTCATGATTTTTGCCTAGGCCAATCATTCCCAGAAATTCAAACAGTCAGCCAAAATACTTAAAAATTTGTGAATTAAACTCAAAATTCATAACTTTTAGCATACACAACCAAAATTCACAACAATTTACCAGCAAACACCCCATATCATGAGGAATATACAGTAATAATTTGATAATTTTTCTCCAAGCAAACCTTTCATAACAAATTAAAACAGTAACCGAAATTAGGTACCAAAACAAGACAGTCTCAATCGAAAATTCATAACTTCTAAAATACACATCCAAAATTCATGAAAATTTACAGGATACTTCTAGACATCAGTTTATTCTACAGTAAAAATTGCATAATTTTTTTCCAACCCAAAAGCTCACAGTAATTTCAAACACCATCTGAATTTACATACAGAAAACAGGGCAGATTCAAATAAAACTTCATAACTTACAAATTACACATCTAAAATTCATGAAAATTTACCAGAAGTTGCCTAATATCCTAGGTAACATACAGTAAAAATTTCAGAATTTTTTAACAAACCAATAATTCCCAGAAAATCAAAGAGTATTCAAGCTCTGCACAAATCCGAAATTTCAATCTAGCTTTCTTCCATTTTGTTCTTTGAATACAATCAATCAACCCAAAAATCCATCATTTAACATGTAATTGGATGAATTTACAACATACCGAACAAGTCACAAGCTCCTAATCAATCCAAAAAGCACAATTAAACAAACAACTTTAGGGGTGAGTTTCTATCAATCGAAGGTTGTTTTCTCCTTTATCAAACCCTAAAAAATCAAATTCATACTTCAATTTTCGGTTGATTTCTCATATTCGAACCCTAGGTTTTCGAATTCTTCTTACCCTAATCAATTTTAGGTTGAAGAAGAATAAGAATTACTTACCTTGAATTGAAATCAAAATCAAAACTGTAATCCTCTTCTCCTTCTTCTTCTTGTTCCCCTTCTTCTTCTCCTTTTTCTTCTTCTTCTTCGCTCCTCTCTGCCTCTCTCTGCGTGTGTGGTGTGTGTTGAGAAGCAGAGAACCCCCCTCCTCTTTTGATAAACATCACGTGCAATGACCCCCCTTTTCCCTTTCTTTTATTTTTTTTGTTTTGTTTTGTTTTTTTTGGGTCAAGCCCCCTTCTTTGACTCATCTTTCCTTTTTTTTTTTTTTTCCCCAAACACTAAACATAATAATAACATCGAACACATACATATGCCTAAAATAAAATGCGTACGATATACACATAATTTACATATTGTACATAATCCAAAATAAGTAACAAAAGTTTCGAGGCGTTACATATGTTATTTATTTTGCTAGTAGAACTCTTACTGATGCTCAAAAGAATTATTCAACTACTGAGAGAGAGTTGCTAGCTGTTGTATTTGCACTGGATAAATTCCATCCATACCTTTTGTGTTCAAAAGTGATTGTGTTTACTGATCATGCTGCATTAAGACACTTGTTGGCTAAAAATGACACTAAACCAAGACTCATTAGATGGATTTTGCTACTCCAGGAGTTTGAAATTGAAATAAAAGATAGGAAAGGTTCTGAAAATTCTGTTGCAGACCACTTGTCTAGAATCCTTACTAAGTGTACTGATGACTCAGTTGGATTTTCTGACCACTTTCCTGATGAGCAACTATTTGCTGTATCACATATCCCTCTCCTTTGGTTTGCTCACATTGTGAACTACCTTACCACTGGTAAGACTCCTCCTCACTGGTCCAAACAAGAGAAAGATAGGTTCTTCTCATAAGTAAGATATTACTCTTGGGAAAACCCTTATCTTTTCAAACATTGCCCTGACCAAGTGGTACGTAGATGTGTCCCCGAGAGTGAAATTCATAGTATTCTCACCTTTTATCACTTTTATGCTTGTGGTGGTCACTTTGGAGGTCGTGGGACAACTATTAAAGTCCTACAAAGTGGGTTCTTTTGGCCCACTCTGTTTAGAGATGCTCACCGATTTTGTCTTGCTTGTGAGCGTTGTCAACGTACGGGTGCCCTATCCCGTCGTGATATGATACCTCTTTTCCCTATTCTGATTGTTGAAATATTTGATGTGTGGGACATTGATTTCATGGGTCCCTTTCCCCCATCTTTTAGCTTTGTATACATATTGGTTGCTGTTGATTATGTGTCAAAATGGATGGAAGCTCAGGCTATTAGGACCAATGCCCATAAGGTTGTAGTTAAGTTTGTGAAAGAGTGTATTTTCTGTCGATATGGTATCCCTAGAACTCTTATTAATGATGGAGGTTGTCATTTCTGTCATCGATCTTTTGAGACTTGGCTTAGAAAGTATTCTGTAACTCATAAAGTAGCTACTCCTTATCATCCTCAGACTAGTGGTCAAGTTGAGATGTCTAATTGTAAAATCAAGTCTATACTTGAGAAAATAGTTCGACTCGATAGGAAAGACTGGTCTTTGAGATTGCATGATACTCTTTGGGCCTATCGTACTGCTTTTAAGACTCCTGTTGGGATGTCTCCTTACCGACTTCTTTTTGATAAGGCTTGTCATTTGCCAGTTGAATTAGAACACTGTGCTTTTTGGGCTATTAAAGTTTTTAATTTTGATATGAAATAAGCAGGTTCTAACCGTAGGCTTTAATTGAATGAATTAGATGAATTGCATAATGAAGCCTATGAGAATGCTAAGATTTATAAAGGCAAAACTAAAGCTTTTCATGATAAAATGATTTCTCGTAAATCTTTTGAACCTACTCAGAAGGTTTGGCTTTTTAACTCTAAGCTTAAGCTATTTCCTGGCAAGTTGAGATCTAGATGGAATGGTCCTTTTGTTGTCCAACAAGTGTTTTCCTTTGGGGCAGTTCAAATTATGGATCCCCAAGATGGTAGAGTTCTTATGGTAAATGGTCAATGTTTGAAACCTGCTGTGACTCATGATATTGACCCTTGTTTGATTGAATCCATCAATCTGGTAGACCCTGTCTACTATGATTAGTGGGTGGGACCTTGTCTGGCTGAAGACACAAAACTTAGCGCTTGTTGGGAGGTAACCTAATCTTTTTAGGAAAGTTTGGTTCTTTTATTTTATTTTATTTTCTTTTCTTTTTGGTGTGCTTGTGTTTTTGGGTGTGATTCTTCATTTGGTTTTGGCTTTTGTGGTTGGTGGTGGTTGTGAAAGTGCTTTGCGAATTTGACTTGTTGGACTTATATGGATATGATTTCCTCGTGCTGTCAGGTTGTGTTGCTCTTTTCTCCATTTCCCTCTTTCTTATTATTTTTTACATTGAGGGCAATGTAAGGTTTAGGTATGGGGGAAAGGTAAATTGAAAATTTTGAGGAAATTTAAACTTGAAAATCTTTGGATGAATTTGATTTTGGAAAGAGCTTGAGTGATATGATTATGCATGTTCTACTCTTGTTATGTGGATTTGATTCATGTGATCCATGCTCATTAAAGATTATTTCTAGCTTTGACTAGTTGGAGGCCAAGATTTTTACTGTGTTAATGTCACTATGTAGTCGATTTTGAGTTTGAGATGTAACCCAATTTTCAATGTCACATTGAGTGTTTGATAAGCATTGAGTTCCCCTTTGACTTTTTAATCAATAATTAAAATAAATTGAATTATTCAAGTTCTGATTCCGGCACCAATATTCAGGTTCTATCTTTATCCATATCCTCAATCGCCTAAATATGTACTAAGTGTTTCTCTGAGTGTCATTTTTACTCATATTTTTATCCACTCAAGAAAGCACATGGAATTGAGTAACTCCTGAAAAATTCAAAGCCTCAAAAAAAAAAAAAATTAAAAAAAAAGGGTTGAAAAGCTGACTTGGCATTGGGGACTTGATTTTAAAGATGCTCTTGTGATGTTTGTTATGTGGAGTGAAATTTCATGCTCACGGTTTACATGGTGTCATTATGCACTTAATTTGTTTGAATTTTGGCCTATTGACTTAGTTGGAATTAGAAGTATTTGATAATAAGTTGTGGGTTGGTAGTGAATTGAAATATGTGATGTAAAGTGGACATTCATAGTTGGATCACTTGATTTTCTTCCTTGATCTTATTCTACTTGATGGTTTAAATGAATATATGCATTAATGATATTCTTTACTCAAGGACTAGCAAAGTTTTGATGTGGGGGAGTTGATAATTCATATTTTATATGTAATTTTCTCCTTTATTTTACCTACTTTTAAATCTTTGAAATATATTTTTATTAGTAAATAATGCATAATTTATGTGATTTTCAGGTAAAATAAATATAGAAAATTTGGGTGGAATTGATTAATTCTACTCAAACCTCCAACATGTACAAGGCCTGAAGTCCAAGCTCAAGCCCAAGAGGAAAAAAAGGAAAAAAAAAGGAAGAAATCACAAGAAGAAATCAGCCATGGCCCAGGCGTGGCAAGGCCCGCCCAACCAGCGCGGCCCACTGTCCAACTCCAGCACCGGCTCCTCCCATCTCCCTTACAGTCCCTCTATTTTCCCAGCCGTGTGGGCCTGTTCAGCCGAGGCCCAACCGCAGCCCGCCAACTCCTTCTTCTCGTACAGCCCGTGTGGGCCTGTCCAGACAACCCAACTGAAGCCCAGTAGCCATCTTCCACTACCCAGCTCCTCTTCTTCTCTTCCTTTCCCTCACAAATCAGTTGGGCCTATCCTAGTAGCCCATTAGCATTCATCCAACTTCTCCTTTGCAGCCCACTCCTTTTTCTAAATTTCCCACATGGCTAATTATTGATCTAGTAAAAGCTAATTAATCTTGATTAAATTTAGCTAAAGACTAGCCCTTTTTCATGCAATGTAACAGCCAAATTAATTGAGAATTAATTATTTTCATTAATTTTTGGCACCAAGAGAGAGGGAATTTTCACTATAAAAAGGGTTATGAGTTGGATTCATTGGATATTCATACACTCATCCATTCATCCAAGCATTCTACCCTCCATCTTCTATTTTTCTTTAGAGAGTTGAGAGTATTTTGTAAGACAAAATCATTTGGGTTGAGGGGTTTGGAAGAATATAAGTTTTGTTGGCTATTTTTCTCTTCTGTTCTCATCTCATTTGTGAGTCAAATTTAAGAGTGTTTACTTCATTAGTTTGTAATTGAGTACAAAAGTTTAGACATAGGTAGTGAAATATACCAATTATCATGGTGTTTTCACTAACTATGGTCGGCTAAACTACTCAGTTCTAGGATTAGGATGAATTCTTGATAATAATATTATTTTTGGTAATTTCTTTTGGGGTAATTTTTATCTCTTTGATTGCATAATTTGAGTGTAAACTTGATCTTAACCTACTTATGCATTCTAATACTGTTGTTTATTCATGTTGATTGCAATAGTTTAATTTGCTATCTCAAATGAATATTAGACATTGTAGGCTAATATGACATTATGTAAATGGCCTTAAAATTGTAATTGCTAAAATTGAATAATTTATGCTAGAAATTATTTGAGTTATATCTAGAAAGAATAATTCATGCTAAGCCACTAAATAAATAATTTTATTTGATAATTATAATTCATCTTTTCAATTTATGACTTAATGCTTGTAGCTTCAGCTGCACAAGAGACAAATCAAATCTCCATTTGAATTAGCAATTCAATATTTGCTTCAAAGGTGAAATCCGAAATTCTAGAACATTCACTCATCTGAATTCTCTCTACTTGACACTTTTACTTTTCTTTTTGCTTCTTTAATTATATCGATAATTATACTCCTTATTCAACTTATTCTTTATAGTTGGAAGAGTTAAAATTAAAAATCAACATTGTTCCTCGTGGGATCGACACCCCTATACTCGTTTGTCTATAATTGATCTTGTGCACTTGCAAATAAAAAGGATTTTAAAACAAAATATAAAATCCACATCATGTGCACTACTAAACTCTTAATTATTTAATGGAGTGCTTTCCTAATGTTAATGACTTGTAGTCTACTACTAACATCGATCTCTATTATGTTTGTGAGTTAATCTCAAATGTGATGATATTTCTTCTCACTAAATATTGACATCATTGTTATACTCTAGTTCCCATAGCAAGAATGAAATCACTTGCTGAAATGCCAAAGTATTCCTCTGTAAATTTTTTTTTTTTAAAAAAAAGAAGGAAAAAGTAAGACTAGAACCGGGAAACCAGAACTACACCTGGTTCCTATCGGTTCCAGTACTGGTTCTTAAAATTCTAAACCTGGTTGAATCAATTTTGGGACCGGTTGCTAGTTTCGTGGATCCAATTCCAATCGAGTTAATGCCCGATTCCGTAAAAAACGATTGGGTACCCGACAGTGCTCACCCCTACTTGTTTGCACCTCAAATGTTTCTCAATTTTATTCAACCCCATGTATTTAAGGATCATTTGCAAATTCAATAAGAAATTTGAGGGTGGGAGTGAGAAGGGGAATAATTGGGCTGCAAAGGGGGATCAGAGAGACAAAGACTTTGGATTTGGTTGCAGTGGTTGTGGTGGAGGACAAGAGGTTGTGGGTTTGTCTGTGACCAATGGGAATGGCAACAATGGCAAAGGGTATGTTACGGGCTTTGAAATTAGCCATCATCTAGAGAGGGTTAGGCCAGGAAGGATGGAAAATCGAGTTGAGGAGCCCGACTGTGAGAGCAGAGTTGAAGGTGGAGATAGTACAAGGGCATGGGTATGGTTAGAGGGAAGAAAGAGGAAGAGAGGGTGACCAACATTGTTGAATGAGGAAAGTGGGGAGTGGATTATGCGGAGGAGAAGAGTAGGAGATGATGATTTCGTGGTTGCAACGGCGCTTGGGTTGTGTAGTTGTGGTTGTGGTGGTGTTGGCATTGGTGGCAGTTGAGTTTCCATGAACTTTGGTTGTGGTGATGGTGGTGTGGTTGATTTCAAAGCCTCACCGTTCTCTTTCATGATAAAATAGAACTATCATTATTGTTGTTGTTGTTGTTGTTGTTGTTGTTGTTGTTGTTGTTGTTGTTGTCATCATCATCATCATCATCATTATTATTATTATTATTAAGATAAAAAATGATAAATTACCTTACACTCTAGGTTTCCAGGTCATCTAATGCTATTTTGTAAAAAAAATAATTATAAATTGATGCTGGTGGGGATGAAAATAAGACTTGGCACTAGTTTGGGAAAAAAAAAAAATAATTGAATGTTACTTTGGGCCATGAACTCTATGGTTAATGCACAAATATTGGAAAATATATTATGTTACATAATTACATGAGGTAGACCTAAAAATTTGATCCAAGTCGACTCAAAAATCTTAAGTTACATGAGATTATCATAACAAAGGAGGGGAAAAGAAGAAAAAAAAAGAAAGTTTGAATTTAGGATGAGGCTAAAGACTTAAGT
The DNA here is from genome assembly GCA_029747015.1 of Carnegiea gigantea. Taxonomy (NCBI): domain Eukaryota; kingdom Viridiplantae; phylum Streptophyta; class Magnoliopsida; order Caryophyllales; family Cactaceae; genus Carnegiea; species Carnegiea gigantea. Next base: position 381,661 of record JAKOGI010000056.1, on the reverse strand, counting down.
TAGGTTAATTCAAGCAATCGGATAGTTTATTTGTCATCTATATGATCAATGGAATAGTAAATGCAATTAACAGTGTCATTAGCCTTTAGATCATGTTTGGCATTGCATGTAGGAACTTATGTGTTTGCGATCCATGTTGGATATTTTACCTTCCGAATGAACCCTGCTTCAATGAGTTTATTGACTTCTTTTTTAATTTCAGGTACCAACTCTGGACAGAAACGTCTTTGGGGCTACTTTTTCGGAGACACACCCTTTTTGATGGACAGTTGATGGACAACAACTTTGGGATTAAGCCCTGACATTTCCTTATAATTCCATGTGAATACGTCCTTATATTCCGAGAGGAGATTAAAGTACTGACTTTCTTCCTTGGACGTTAGCAGCGAACTTATATAAATGGGGCGAGATTCCTCGGTGGTACCAAGATTTAATTCCTTTAGATCATCGACCGTGGCTTGCCCCCCGTCATCAAGGGTTTTAAGAGTTTCTGCAAGCTCCGTCTCTGAGTCTGAATCCTCGCATTCTCGACCTGTGATGTGATTAGAAGAAGTTACTTCTTCTTGCCCATCTCCTGTGTCGGTGTCAAAACTTCTTAGCTGACTAGTGAAGACCACAGTGCGTCTCTTCACCCTTAGAGAACCATCTGTCTTTACATCCAGAATTGAAAACCGCTTCATGCACGAAGGGATAGAACTTTTCAGTTCATTTCCATCACCAAGTCGATTGAACACCGAATCTTTTTGTTCTTCGAGTAATGGATTTGATGGTCCTTTTACTTTCGTGATTCTGTTGAACACCGAAGGTCTTGGTTGTGCATGATTCTTTATTCTCCAGGGAACAGAAGACTTAGGGTTTTGACCGCTCTTGATTCTAGTAAAGATGGACGGGCGTTTCCTTGAGGCAGATGGTTGTAACCTGTCGAATACAGAAGGCTTTATAGGAGGTTGAGCCTTTTCCTCCTCACCCTCATCTATTTCTTTAGCAGAGATATATTGAGCCGCATTTTGTTTGACCTTGCGTCGCCCTGAGATTTTGACTGGCTGTGGCGGTGTGTAATCAAGCCCAACTTTAGAGACACCCACTGAGCCTCCTTGCTCTTGGATCATTTTTTGAGTTTCATTGAGGCCGTAAGGCTTGACTTCGATTATCTTCCCTAACGTAGCGGGGTTTTAGAAGTTATACCCGGCTCTTTCCATAAGCTTGTATGTATTTGGATCGAATCCGTCCTTGGTATGCGTATGTGGTAACACCTCTTCTTCTTTCAACAAGAACTTAGAAGAGGAAACAAACTCAGGGAGGGGGTGTCTGCTCACCTTTGGCTGGTACACCTTCTGCGTCGGTAACGTAGCACTCCCTTTAAGGGCATCCAAGTTTGCCTTATTAGCCTTCCTAACAATCTTACCCCCAACATTTGCATGTACAACGCCACTGAAAGGCGGTTCTCCTTCCTTACGATGAGATTTCAGAATATACCTCAAAATCGGTGCCATGGAGTTTGCTGAAGTAGCTACCTGTCTTGCAACTTGTTTAGTGGGTTGCGTTTCGCTAACTTGTTTATTGTCTTCCCTACCCCGTTGTTGCTGTTTTGCACCATCATGCTATGTGGTCACCTGTGCATTCTTGGTAACTTTTGAGTTACCTGTGGAGGCAATTGTTGATATCATTATCTCTTTAGGTGCCGCAGCTTCATCAAAGAATTAGCATCAGCAAAATGTGACTCTGCCTTAGTGAATGGCCTAGCATCCCCATCAATCTTTCTTTCTCCTCCACGATAGTATTTGAGACATTGATGGAGAGTTGAAGCTACTATTCCATGCTCATGAAGCCATGGCGTCCGAGTAACAGTTTGTAGGAAGTCGTAGAGTCGATTACATGGAAGATCGAAGATGTTGATAGGTCTCCCATTGTCAATTCTAGCCGGATCATGCCAATCGCGCGTTGACTCTCTAGGCTAAATCCTTGGATCACCATTCGACTTTTAGAAAGCTCTTCCACCGTGATCCCTAAGTCATTCATTGTGGACTTATGCATGATGTTAACGGCTGACCCTCCATCTACAAGGATCCGTCTGACTTTTTGTTCCCTGATGTAGCAATGACGAACAGGGGACGGTTGTGAGGCTTGGAGCCCAACAGCAGGTCATCATCCGTAAAAGTGATGGCGGTGTTGCAAGCAGCATAGCAAGTAATATATTTCATTGGTTGAGCCCCATTTTTTACCTCGTCAACATAAAGCTTTGGATGCTGTAAGGCAACAGCAATCTGTCGACGTATTTCTTTCGACAAGTTGAAGATTTGCCTCCAATCGTCACACGTCGGTAAAGTCTCTAAAATAGTTAGAGCTTCATCGTCGCTTCTCTAATTTTTCTTCCTTCTCATCTTGCTTATCCTCCAGCTCATAACACAAAGTCATGTTAACCGTAACCTTCTCAAAAAAATCCACTGGGAAAAATTCCCCCAGGGTGATGGGAACGAGCGGCTCCTGTTCGAGTAGGTCGATAGGTTGGATTTCTTGCCTCTTTTTTGCCTTTGGCTTTTTCTTGGCTTTTGCACATTGAGGACTCTTCCTCCTGCCTTGCCCCTTTCTTAAGCGAAGGGGTGGTGCCTAAGCTTGTTTTGGACTCCTTGGCCTCCTCCGAGTGATAAGTGTCCACCCTTCTTCGTCTTCAATCGGAATAGGATTTGTTTGCACCACCGGTCCCTTAACCATTAAGGGAACGATGACGGGTTCCAAGCTTTCGAATTGAATGGTGAGTCCTTGAGAGCCAATTGTGCTACTCTCCCTTTGTTGATAAGATCGAGTAGGTCTTTGTTGCCGTGATGGAGGAAAGTACTCCACATCAGCAGAAATGTGATAGGCCCCAGCGGAGTCATCTAGGTCCAATATGATTTTTCCGTCCCTAGCTAATTGCATAATGCGCTCTTTGAGAGTAACGCATTTCTCTAAAGGATGGCTAACAACCCTGTGATAGCGACAGTACTTCGGGTCGCTTGTCCTTCCAGCTTCTTCTAGTCACTTAGGTTCAGAGAGTTCGATGATCCCATTTTCAAGTAGCTCATCGAGCATTCCTGACAAGTCCGAATTAGGAAACAGATAATTCTTTTCTTGGAGCTCCTTTAACATAGGTCGCTTCTGTCCAACATCCCTCGAGGATGATCCTTTCTTTTCTTCTGGCCTAGATTTCCCTGAAATCCGTACAGGTTCCTCAACAGAAGTGGCCATGGATTCCTTTGCTGGTGCCTTGGAAGGCTTTGAGCTCTTCTTGATCTTATCTTTGTCCTTCTTGAACTCATATGAGGAGGACGGATTGCTGCGACGATTTGCTATCGTTATTTCCATGTCATGTGCCTTCTTAGCTAGCTCTTGAAAGGTCCTAGGCTTGCTCATCTGCAAGACATAAAGTAGGTCTCACTCCATACTCTAAGCGCACATCTCAACAGCGGAGGCCTCGGACAGACGATCTCTGCATTCAAGGCTAAGGGATCTCCTATGGTCGATGTAATCAAGGACTGATTCATCCTTCCACTGCTTAGTATTTGTCAACTCGGTTATACTAACAGTGCGTTGGGTATTGTAGAACATGTTGAGGAATTCATGCTCCATTTGCTCCCAGCTGTTGATAGACTCGGGCTCCAGGTCCGTGTACTAATCGAAGGCGATCCCTTTGAGAGACCGAACACACTGCTTCACCAACCTGTCTCCCTCGGTGCTAGCATTGCTGCACGTCTCAATGAAGTGGGCGATGTGCTGTTTGGGATTGCTCTTACCATCAAATTGGTTGAACTTAGGGAGCTGGTATCCATGAGGTATGCGAAGGACATCAATCCTTTTCGTATAAGGCTTTGTGTACAAATGCGTCTTGTGAGATCCTCCCTCTAATTGAGCTTTAACAGCATTCGTGATTAGACTTTGAATCTATTCAACAGACATCGACGCCCATGAGGATTCTTTCTTCTTGATGCGCTCGTCATCAGAGTCCTCGCTGCGATTAGACTCCTTATCAGACTCTTCACCATCCGAGCCTTTGCCAGAAGATTCGAATAACCGCTTTTCCAGCTTTTTCATCAGAGTAGCAATCTGCTCACTTTGGCGCTTGATTTGAGCGTCTTTCTCTAGGCTTTCCTTGGCGAGCCTCTCCAATGTTACTTTCATATTTGCAAGCTGTTCTTCTACGTTGGTCGCCTCCGTCACCATGGCTAGTATAATAACAGAATTGGAGGATTCGATCTCCGATTCAGCGACCAACTCTCTTGGCGATGCCGGTGAGAAGTCACTGCTAGTATAGCCGTGATCTTCTTCACCGAAAGGTTGGAAGGTGGGGTTTGCCTGAGTTCGGAGCTTATCCACCTCTTGACATATTGTTGGGTGCATTTTGAAACCTGCAACAGATTTTTACTTCAAAGGATGCGAAGTGGCTTTGTTGACTCCTTTAGGCAGGTTGGAGTCGAGGCTTGGGATCTTGTGAGACTGTGACGGGACAGTCCCAACTGATTGTTTTGTGGCAATCACAGCAGCAGCTTTTGCCATACTTCGAGTCATGACTCCGCTAGACGTAATGCTAGCGGCTATTGATCCTTGAGATGTGGATCGGACAGCTTTCCTTGAAGGTTAAGGGATGGCGTTCTTAGGGGCCAGATCGTCTTCGAGAAAGTGTAGATTTCGTGGTTTGGAGAAAGAGATGAGAGGCAGAGAATGTCCCACCGAGCGTGCCAAAAATTTGTAAACACAAATTTCGAGCTGTTACAAGAACAAGTGTAACAAATACTCTGATTCAATCTCCTTGAGTGAATTTGAATGAATTTGATCCTGAGAGAGGGCCTAAGAGGCTTAATCTCAGTCAGGATATGAGCCTAAATCTCCACGCATAGACGACATGTATTTGAGGTGCTTGTTGTCTTCTGTCAGAGAGAAGTTTTGAGCTCTTGTGATTTCTCCTGAATGCCGACCTCTAAAATGGGAGGAGTAGCTCTCCTCTGAAATGGGAGGAGTAGCTCTCCTTTTATAGAGGAACGGAATGCGGGTTTTCTATTAATTATCCCTTAAAGGAAAAGGAATAATAATTTATTTTCTGCATCATTGTGACACGTGGCGCTTTTTGATTGGCCGTCATAATTATTCACCAAATATTTAATTTAACATGTGGCAGTGTGTAATTAGGCAAAATAAACCACGTGGTGGGTCTTGATTGGACGGATACTTTTTGTCCCCTACAGAACTTCGCATTTGCATAGACTTTCGGGATCTCAACGGCGCATGTCCAAAGGATGATTTCCCGCTCTCCGTCACTGAACTCATGGTTGATTCGACCACGGGGTACGAGGCCTTATCATTCATGCATTGTACTGCAGGGTATAATCAAATCCAAATGGCGCCAGAAGACCAGGAGGCCACAGCTTTTCGCAGTCCCAGGGGCATTTTCTGTTACAAAGTGATGCCTTTCGGCCTAAAGAATATGGGGGTAACATATCAAAAGGCAATGCAAAACATTTTTGATGATATGCTCCATAAGACAATTGAGTGTTACGTTGATGACTTGGTGGTCAAATCTAAAAAGAAATGCGATCATATTCTAGATCTTCATAGCGTCTTCGAACGTTTGCGAAAATGTCAGTTGAAGATGAACCCACTCAAGTGTGCATTTGGAGTTACTTTTGGGAAATTCTTAGGCTTTTTCGTCCACCATAAAGGGATCGAGATTGACTAATCCAAGATCAAAGCAATCCAAGAAATGCCTGAGCCTAAGAATCTCAAGGAGCTTCGCGGCCTTCAAGGTCGCTTGGCATATATTCGAAGGTTCATACCAAATCTAGCTGGTCGTTGTCATCCTTTCAGCCACCTCATGAAAAAAGCAGCACCTTTTGATTGGGACGAGTCATGCTGCGAAGCCTTCGCGAAAATCAAGAAATACTTGTCGAACACTCCAGTATTGGGAGCACCAATCCCTGGCAAGCCTCTTATACTCTACGTCGCTGCTCAAGAATAATCATTGGGAGCACTGTGTGCTCAAAAGAATGAGGAAGGAAAAAAGTAGCTCTGTACTACTTAAGCTGTACATTGGTGGGGGCTGAATTGAAGTATTCACCCATGGAAAAGATATGCTTGTCACTTGTATTTGCCATTCAAAAACTCAGACATTACATACAAGCATATATGGTGCACGTGGTTTCTAAAGTCGATCCCATCAAGTGCATTCTGTCGAGGCCAGTCCTCAATGGGCGGCTTGCGAAGTGGGCTATGATCTTGAAGCAGCATGATCTTGTCTATATGCCACAAAAAGCAGTCAAGGGGCAAGCGCTAGCAAACTTCCTAGCCGATCACCCAATTCCTGATGAGTGGGAGCTAAACGATGACTTACCAGGTGAAGATGTGCTCTTTGTCGATATCCTCCTACCTTGGAAAATGTACTTTGACGGAGCTGCAACAAGCGATGGGGCTAGTGCTGGTGTAGTGTTTATCTCCCCTGAAAGGCATGTCCTCACCTATTCATTCGTGTTAACCAAGTTATGCTCAAATAACATGGCTGAGAACCAGGCATTAATCTTGGGCCTTCAAATGGCTATCGAAATGGGAATCAAAAACCTTGACATCTACGGTGATTCTCAATTAGTCATCAAGCAGCTTCTCGAGGAATATGAAGTCAAAAAGGACGACCTCTTATCTTACCCTAAATATGCCTTACGACTGCTCGACAAGCTTGAAACCGTCAAGTTACAGCACGTTCCTAGGAGTGCTAATAAGATGACTGGCGCACTCGCAAACCTCGCAGCCACTTTGGCACTGGGGGTAGAAGAAGGCATGAATGTCCCCGTTTGCAACCTGTGGGTTGTTGCACCTCTCGCTGAAGAGTCTGAGGAAGAAGTCAATGCGATTGGTGCCGAGGAAGTAGACGAAGAAGACTGGCGCCAACCACTCATTGATTACCTGCAGCATGGAAGCTCCCTAACGATCCAAGGCATAAGACAGAAATCCAACGAAGAACTCCCCGTTTCCTTTATTTCAATGGGACTCTTTATCGGCGTTCCTTCCTTAGCATTTGGTTATGATGCTTGGGAGACGAAGAAGCAAGACAAACAATGGAGGAAACACAATCAGGAATATGCGGTACACACCAGGCAGGACCTAAATTATATGATCGAATCAAGAGGATGGGTTACTACTGGCCCACCATGGTACAAGACTGCATTGATTATGCAAAAAGATGTGAGCTTTGCCAATTTCATGCAAATTTTATTCATTAACCTCCTAAACCACTTCATCCAACCATGGCATATTGGCCATTTGAAGCTTGGGGACTTCACGTTGTGGGACCTATCACTCCAAAATCCTCTGCTAGCCACTCGTACATCTTGGCGGCAACTGACTACTTTTCCAAATAGGCAGAAGCAATCCCACTGAGAGAAGTCAAAAAAAAGAGTGTTGCTGATTTTATTCAGACCCATATCATCTATCGATATAGCGTGCCCCGATATATTATCACTGACAATGGCAAACCATTTGTCAACAAGCTGGTGACCGCTCTTTGCGAAAAGTTCAAGTTTGTCCAACGCAAATCCTTAATGTGCAATGCACCTGCAAATAGGTTGGCAGAAGCGTTCAATAAGACGCTTTGTAACTTATTAAGCAAAATGGCGGCAAAGTTAAAACGTGATTGGCATGAAAGATTAGGGGAGGCTCTTTCGGCATACAGGACCATGCACAAGATACCGACCCAATCAACTCATTTCGCTCTGGTGTATGGGGTTGAAGCGGTGTTACCTTTGGAATTTCAGATCCCTTTGCTCCGTATTGCCATTCAGGAATGCTTAACCGAAGATGAAAATCATAAGCTTTGCTTGGCTGAACTCGAGGGCCTTGATGAAAAAAGACTTCTAGCGTAGCAAAAGTTGGGATGCTATCAAGCCCGCTTGTTATAAGCGTTCAACAAAAAGGTACGACCGCGTTCATTTCAAGTTGGAGATCAAGTGCTCGCGGTGAGAAGACCAATTATTATCCCATACAAGACTGGAAGCAAGTTCACTTCTAAGTGGGATGGCCCTTACGTGATTCAAGAAATCTATGCCAACGGCGCTTACAGGATTGTCGGTGCCGACGGAGTACGAGTTGGGCCGATAAATGGCAAATTCCTGAAACTTTATTATGCTTAGTATGTTAATGCATGTAAGCTCCTAAACATGAGCGTAAACTGTTCATTCTCTCAAGTTAAACTCCATTGTACTACTCCTGACCCGCAAGAGTATAAATTGTGAACGGTGAAACCAAAAAAAAAAAAAAAAACTCATTTGATTGCGAGTTTTATACAACTTGTGAGTTTAAAGGAGAAATATAGAGATTTGGCTGGCTGTTAATTCATATGTTGTCATGAAGTTGATAAAATAATTGTGGAATCCAAATCACAAAGAAAATCAACTAAGACACATGTGCAGCAATGAATAAAAGAAAATTTTCATCTGAACTTTGTTTAATATATGTCAAGCTTACATCACAAAAGTACAATGAGCATTACAAATCCATCTTAAAAAAAAAGAAAAAAGAAAAAGGGAGGTAACTATGAATCCCATTGAAAATTCTTCAGATCTTCGAAAGACTCCTTTATGTAAGCCTCAGCCTTCTCCAAACTAGCTTTTGTGGCTGCATCCATCACTTCAGTGGCATTAAGTACTTCAATCTGACCCTGTAAGTCAATGACTTCCCACTCAACTTCTTGAAGCAAATGCTTGCTGGCCGCCACCTGAGAGCTCAACTCTTTCTGTTGATCTTCCAAGAGTTGGAGTTCTTTCAGTAGCTCCTGACGCCTTGACTCAACATGCTTCAGCTCGGCCGCCTTCACTTCATAATGGGTGCCCTCTGTGTTCAGCCAACGGGAGGCCTCATCAAGCTTACCTTGCACCTCCATGCGAAAATTATTATGCTCTTCAGCAGATATCCGACCGGAGTAGCTCTGTTGCAGGTCCTTGAAGTCGCATGCTCACCTAATCAACCCTTCAACCTCTCTCTAGAGGAGTGACGTCCACACCTCTTTGAAGGATAGTGGCATAAAGGCTGTCAAAATCGCCTCTAAGAGAAGGAAGTCCGTCAAAAGGGGTGCGACACATCTTGTCAAGTATGGCTTTACCCAACACTCGCGCAGCATTTTTATCCACCTCCTTTATAAAGGCATCAGCATCAAAGACAGAAATCCCCCCTTGGGGAACCTTTACAGGGCGTTGTGGGCGAGGTACCGGTGAATGAGTATTGACTCTATGAATGGACTCGACCTCATCATCATCCGGGGGACAAACACCCCGCGAGTTAACTAATCGTGATCTGCTGTCAAATAAATCTTTACCAAAAGATGGTATACGTCTTATCGACGGAAAATATTGACTTCCTGAAGGTAGAGGAACGTGTGCTAGTCCCTCCTTGAAATTCACATCATCACTTTCCCCTTAATTAAAAAATGGGGGGAACAGAGATGTGTGCAGAGGCGAAGAAGGTGAGATGCACATTTGAAAAGAAAATATGCTTTTATCTTTTTTAAAAAAAAAGGAAGGGAGTACCATGCGTTCAACAGGATTTGGTTCAGCATTGAGGATATCCATGATATTCTCAGCACCTTCTGGGGGTAGCTCGATTACCTTTCTGGTACTTGGCTCATAAACTCCGACAGGTAGCTCGTCCTGACCATTCACAGCAAGACTAATCAGAGGATTAGACTTGTGTCTACATGTCTCAGTAGGTGAGGTATTTGCAAGGTTCTTCAATCTCATTCGTTACTTGAGGTAAGGGCGCAATGCTTTGAATAGGGATTACAGGGATGGGCGTCACCGGGGTGCCGACATCTATTCTTGGAATCTTGACACGGGAAGAACCGTACTCCATCACCGGAACGAAGGGCTCCACGGGCTTCCCAGAACGAACAATCTTCAACTTAGGTTTGAGTTTGCCTTCGTCCTTTGAAATTTTCATGTCAGATAAATCACTGCGTTTCCTCTTGGAACCACTAGCATGTGGGCTGCAAGGCGGGGAGACGAACATCTTGGGCCACCATTCACGAAATGCACAAGTGGTATTCCTCTCGAGTAGATTGCATCGCCCAGGAAGTAAGTCTTGGGACCCCGTTCCATAGCGCGTGAGCATGTGATGATAGCGAAGCATTACTTCTGGATCAGGAAGATTATCGAAGTCCAGATCAGCAGGAACATCCTGATAGAAACCAAATTGTCTACTGAATCGGTCCGGGCAATAGTGTTCCATGATGAGGTTGTCTTCGCAACGGTAGGCGACAAAACTCGAACGAATGCTGATAAAATAAGTAAAATCAGCCCTCGATAGCTTGTCGTCATCCACGAGAGTCTCCTTAAGTCGGTTGATGACGAACGAATGCCAACGAAAACCCTTCCCAGAACCAATGAGTTCTCGGGCCTCTTCAGGCTGAAACGACTTGGCTCGGCCAAGGCCACTAAACTTCACCATGCCTGGACTGGAGGAAGCCTCACCAACTAGCTCGTATGCATCAAAGTTTTTGGCTAACCAAGCGTAGAGGAAATGAGTAGGAAAATGGCCGCCACCTCTACCAGGATGTGAAGAACGAGAGACTTCGTTGAGTCCCTTGTAGATACTCACAAGGATCATTGTAGGGAGGTAATAACCCACACCTGATGCCATCAATGATGCGATGTTGAAAGTGTCAGGACGTATGCAACCAGCATCTCTAACTGGTAGGATAAATGTACATAGCCAACAGGAAAGAAATGCCGCCAAAAAGGTCTCGGTACGTTGGCCAGTAGCCACTCTCAGCTCGTCGAAAACGGTCTGACAATCACTCCACCCACAGGTTCCTGCATTGGTGATGGAAGACAGTATTCGTGGATGAGGGATTCGGTTATCTTAACCGGGCTTCTTAGAAACATGGTACTTGCTGCGTCCCCGAAACCAAAAGAAAATCCACTGCTCTATGGTAGGCTTGCCCTTACGACCTTGCATAAGTTTGTGGTAAGTAACGAATAGATAAGTGCAACTCAACGGAAGCTTACTTGAGAGTTCCCGCTGAGTAGGAACAACTTCATCATAAAGGCGCCCCGAGATTGGTAACCCAAGGAAGCTGTAGATATCAAAGATAGATAGGGACACCTCGCCTTTAGAAGTATGCAATGTGTTCGTTTCGGTACACCAATACTCGCACACCGCCCGAATGAGGTTCGAACACCGATCATAAAGAAAGAGCGACACAAATAAAGCATCAAACAGATGAAGGATTGTGAGCTTCTCCCTGCAACGAACGAGGATATCCTCTAACACTCCTAGTAAAGCGGCTTGTAAGAAAACTCCCTATGCAACAGCAATTTAGCCCATGATCTGCACTCGGACTCTATGTCATTTTGTAGTAACTGATAATAAGGGAGATTCTCTTTCACTTTAATGTGAGTAGACAGCAAGAATGTTTCGCATGTCTTCAAATTCTCCTTCGACCACCAGGGAAGGCTTGGAGGACCTCCAACACAATTAGGCTTGCACAAGGACGTTATAGGATTGCGGACAGGTAACTTTGTCTTTTCCCCATGTACGTCATTTTCGCTAGGTTGGATGTGTAGATAGCGTCGCTCGCTAGTAGTTTTATCCACAAAAGTGACCATTTTGAATAGACCTGCATCCATAGTAGAAATAAAGAAAATTGAGTTGTAAGACTTATTGCAGGAACAGTTTAATAATCGGATGGGGGACCCAAAAAAAAATAATTCTTAGGCATGGAAGTACTAGAGAACCCAAACAAGAAAAAAACAAAGAAGAAGGGTTAAAAAAAAAAAGGCACAAATGCAAGCAAAGGCTCTTCAGCAGTCAAATTAGCCTCTTGAGAACGTTCACCTTTGGAAGGCCGGCTTAGGAGAAAATTCACGATTAACCCGTTGATGTACCCAAAAGGGTTAGACATTCAAAAGTTAACCGACACCAAGTCAAATTCGCCTCTTGAGCACTTTCGCCTTCGGAAGATTGCCTTAGGAGAAAATTCACGGTTAACCCGTTGATATATCCAAAAGGGTTAGACATTCAAAGGTTAACCGACACCAAGTCAAATTCGCCTCTTGAGCACTTTCGCCTTCGGAAGGTTGCCTTATGAGGAAATTCAAGGTTAACCCGTTGATGTACCCAGAGGGGGTAGACATTCAAAGGTTAACCGGTGCCAAATCAAATTCGCCTCTTGAGAACTTTCACCTTCGGAATATCACCTTAGGAGGAAATTCAAGGTTAACCAGTTGATGTACCCAGAGGGGTTAGACATTCAAAGGTTAACCGATATTAAATCAAACTCGCTTCTTGAGAACTTTCGCCTTCGGAAGGTCGCCTTAGGAGGAAATTCAAGGCTAACCCGTTGATGTACCCAAAAGGGTTAGACATTCAAAGGTTAATCGGACCAAATCAAATTCGCCCCGTGAGAATTTTCGCATTGGGGAGGCCGCCTTATGAGGAAATTCAAGGTTAACCCGTTGATGTGCCCAAAAGGGTTAGACATTCCAAGGTTAACCGATATTAAATCAAATTCGCCTCTTGAAAATTCTCATCTTTGGGGAATTCACCTTAAGAGTATTCAAAGTTAACTCGTTGATGTACCCAGAAGGGTTATACATTCAAAGGTTAACCACAATATATTATTACACAAATTTGCACCACCAAAAAAAAAATAGGGGATGCTATCTGAACCCCAAAAAAAAAAAAAATCCAAGCAGCGTGAAGAGGGGGGAAAAAAAGAAAAAAAAAAAAAATTGACACACACCCACGGCCCAAGCAAAAAAAAAAAAAAGAAAAAAGAAACGAGAGGTCTAAGGATGGCCACGCATGGAAAAGGCAAATAAAAGTGAAATTGCGATGAGGTGTTATGAGAGCAACACCCTGGAGAAACTTAGCATTAATTGTTCTGCTTCTTCCCCAGCAATTCGAACAAGCTTCGCAGAACCGGCCATGGAAATACCCAGAACCTGGTACTACAGCTACTCACATCGCTCTCCTCCCATTGCTCCTTTGCACACGGCCAGAGAAGATTCCCAAAAAAAAAAAAAAAACAAAACAAAGAGGGAGGACAGAGCAGCGAAGAGAGAAGCAGAGGAGGGAAAATTTTACTCTTTCTCTCGACGGTTATGAGTCTGTTTTCTCCTTCCTTCGTTGATCCGCACACTAGGTTTAGCATTAACAAAAAAAATCTCTTGGAGGAATCGAAGAAGGATGAACGGTAAATGTCAGGAAAAGGGGATTGAAGATGGTTGTTTTGTATAAACTTGAATGAACTGGCTGCTGCTTGGGGACATATGCAAGAGCGTCCTCACTATGAACCCCAGCCCTAGCTGTGTGCCACCCAAATCGGGATATTAACTTTCCTAAGCTAATGCAAAGCATATGGCTATTTAATTTAGGAAGGAAATAGATAATATTATGTAATAGTTTCTTTAAGTACTCTTTGCAGCTCCAAGAGAAAGGGAAAGAGGCGAATGAGAGTCCAGTTGCTCCGTCTGTACAGTAAGCCCAAAAAAGGGGGGGCAGCACCTGCGTTTAAGGTACTCTGCCCATCGAGTCTATACTGCAGAGACGGGACGAGGAAGAAGATCACGTGCATAATGAGTGTTTGTTTGGTGAGGCCAGGCGGGTTAAAACAAAAAAAAGAGGGGGCCGTAATCAGCATCAGCCCAGCCCATGTCAAAAAGAGCTCAGCCTAGACGCACGAAAAAAAATACTGGGATGGACACCCCAAAAAAAAAAACTATTCAATTTTCGATTATTTGCACCAGTCGAATATTCGAGACCCAGCTGCTTCAAAAAAGGGGGGGCGGAGACGTTCAAAACCTTGTTTACGCAGTTAGGTCTCAAAGGGGGCATTCGTAGGAGATAAAAAGTATCCGTCTAATCAAGACCCGCCACGTGGTTTATTTTGCCTAATTACACGCTGCCACGTGTTAAATTAAATATTTGATGAATAATTATGACAGTCAATCAAAAAGCGCCACGTGTCACAATGATGCAGAAAATAAATCATTATTCCTTTTCCTTTAAGGGATAATTAATAGAAAATCCGCATTCCGTTCCTCTATAAAAGGAGAGCTACTCCTCCCATTTTAGAGGACAGCATTCAGGAGAAATCACAGGAGCTCAAGACTTCTCTCTGGCAGAAGACAACAAGTACCTCAAATACGTGTCATCGTGGAGATTTAGACTCATATCCTGACTGAGATTAAGCCTCTTAGGCCCTCTCTCAGGATTAAATTCATTCAAATTCACTCAAGGAGATTGAATCAGAGAATTTGTTACACTTGTTCTTGTAACGGTTATACAGAGATTGTATCTATTCTTTGATATAAATACAAAAAATTCAATTTGTTACCCAATTTCTTGTCTAATTTATTGCAGGCTCGAAAATAAGACTTGGCGCTAGTTTGGGGAAAAAAAAATAATTGAATGTTACTTTGGGCCATGAACTCTATGGTTAATACACAAATATTGGAAAATATATTATGTTGCATAATTACATGAGGTAGACCTAAAAATTTGATCCAACTCGACTCAAAAATCTTAAGTTACATGAGATTATCATAACAAAGGAGGGGAAAAGAAGAAAAAAAGGAAGTTTGATTTTAGGATAAGGCTAAAGACTTAAGGTAGGTCAATTCAAGCAATCTGATAGTTTATTTGTCATCTGTATGATCAATGGAATAGTAAATGCAATTAACAGTGTCATTAGCCTTTAGATCATGTTTGGTATTGTATGTAGGAACTTATGACAGGAAAAATTTATGGTTTTTCAAAATAAGAAGAAAGAATAAAGTTACAGGGAGTTTCACTTTGTTTTATTTTCTTCTGTATTGGCAGACTTACTAGTGAAGACCCACGCGTTGCTCTTTGATTCATTATTCGAATAAATATGGTACTTTGAAAGTGTCCCATTTGTAAAATTTTTCACTTAAAACGTACTGCAGCTCCAGTTAAATGGAGGATAAAAAACAAAAAGTAAAATAAGAATAAAATGGATTGCGTGTAGTAATTGAAGCCATTTCACAATCAATATAATTGTCCTTTGACAAAAAATGCATGCTGCATGTTTAACAAAAGATGTTAAGCACATAAAGACTTAGATGAGAATGATAGTCAATCATTTGTACCCCCATAAGGACTTATCAAACTCTCTGTATGTTATACAAACATGCTTTCAATAACGCAATTTATAAGTTAAGAATTTGGCATCCATGTTTCTATGCTTTAAAGTAAAAACATTGAAGAACCGAAAATCTCAACAACATTAACGATTGCAGCAAAATATTTGAAGTCTCCGCCTTGCTTTGTCTATACTAAATGAATCTCTAGAAAGTTCACCTCAACAAAACTTACATCGGAATAGTGTTATTGGGATCGATTTTTGTCTCTTCCCGATTTCTCTCTCTTTTTTCCCCTTTGCTTCACTAATGTCCCTATTTTTTTTTATCAATCTTACAACGGTTTTCTTTAGATTACGCAACAATGGCGTGAGCTGGACAATGATGAGTTGTGCTCATAGAGTAGGTCATTCAGGATGGAAGGGAATGACCACCTTGAAGTCTGTGTTTGCTGAGACACTTTGGACTGTAATAGCAGTGTAATTTTGTTCTGGCTGTTCGTCTCTTGCCTCAAGTTGATTAAGCTGCCGTGGTTATCTCCTTTGCGTTGTTTTCTTACAATCAAGACTATTTAACTTTATTATCACATGTGTCTATTACATTTGGTTTATCAAAAGATTTACAATAGTAAAATGTTTTCTAAAATGTTTGTCACATGGGTCTTTTGCATTGTTTTATCTGCGGAGTGTGGACAGAGATATCTTCATACATATAACTATCTACATTGAGATCTAACATGATACAAACTAGGAGTTGTTATTATTGTTATTATTGTAAACACAACGTTACTAAGATAAGCACAATACTATGGAATGGGTGACTTCTTGTTACTTTTCAAACAATCAAGTGAATATATATGTGTTCTGATGATGATATATATCTATTCATGCATGTTCTCTAATTTAATGGATGGAAATGATAAAAGCCTTGATACCACATATAAAAAGTATTGTACGTTTATTATTTTGTGTATAATCACCTTATTATATACAATTTTCTACGTTTATGGAATTAAACATATATTCTTTATTTGATATGATTAATTTATTGTATATGTTGGCATTTAAATTGTCAGTATAGTCCATTGCTATTGTTCAAACTTAATAACTAGTAATCAATTGCAAACTATTCTGATCCAAAAAGAGGGAAAAAAAAACCTAATCGTAATTATTAATAATATTTTGTAGGGGGGTGTATATAGGGCATAAAGGGTGATGTATGCATAAATCGACCCCAGGTTATTGGTAACAACCACAAAAAATTTTACCAATTGGATAGTATCTAAGGGCTAATTCACAAACGCAACCACCGACCAGTTGATTCACACGCAAAATGAGGAAGAAAATTCTATAAATGTTGGACAAACTCGTAAAATTAAAGTCCTCAAGTTTTCAGTTAAGATAATCACACAGTTGAACAAATGCTAACGCGAAGACATTACGAGAGGAAAATTTCCATGAGACCAGCACATGACATTAAAAACACACTCGTACGTAGATTCAACACAATGGGCCTCTTAATTATTCAACGTGATTAATAGTATAGTAGATGGATCAGCACTTGTGATGATCGGAATGAAAATGAATCAGCAGTGTTTAAGGCAGAAGCAACGGCGACGAACCCCACGGCAACGACCGCCCGGAAAACCCTCGGTCTTGCAAACATTGGCACAGTTGGTTCTGCTCACACATATTCCCTTGAACCTGTAGCTCGGGGACTCGCATGTTCTTGCCTGTGCTACCTTTGTTCCCACTTCTGTACATATTCATATTCCAACCAAAATGAAACCAAAGTAAGAACATAGGGGTGGCCTTTTTTTTGGGGGGGGGGGTGGTGAGATGTTTAATTAGTCTGTATATAAAATATAAGTACTCACATCATATGTTATCGATCGCATTGGTACTAAGTTTATTAGTGTTGGTGTCTGTATAGTCAAAGATATGAGGTTCGGTAGGTTTTAAAGAAATTACGCAATAGTGTGTCAAAAATATAAATAACAAAAATTACAAGAGAAAAACTACAATTCCTTGATCGGTGGAGCTAGTTCTTGCATTTAGCTAGGAACGTCTCCAAATCAAATGGAAATAGCTAGATATGCGTAGAGGAATGGTCACGTAAGTGAAAGAAAGAATGAAAGAAATGGAACCTGTGGCCATGACGAGGAGAAGCATAAGAAGAACAGTAGAGAAAAGACGGGTTGATCGCTCCATTTTCACTCTTAATTGCTTCTCTCTTGTTTCTCTTACAACTCACAAAGATTCAAAGAGAGATTTTCTGAAACACAATGCAAGTGTTATCAAGCTGCACCCATATATATAGCAGATTGCTCAACATATTTCTCTAATTTCCAATGTTTTCTTGGATAATTAATTGAATTTATTATGGTTTTATATTAATTTTAACGATCTACTTTTGAAAGGTCCAGAAAAAAGAAGGAAAAGCAGAAAAAAAAAATACATTCAGACAGCATTATTGTCTTCCTCGTTTACGTTGGCTGCTAATTCAAAATTCCCACACTAACTCTTTATTTTCTTTTTCTTTCTCTTTTCTTTTTTGAGCTTTTGCCATATTATAACTATGCTCAGTGTTCACATTGATTTGAATAAATATTGACAAGTTGATCTTTTTGCCTTCACAGTAGTGATTGACTCGCTGGGCATGACGCACACCCACCCACCCACTCACCAATATTCACCACTGTCTTCTGTACTTCCACTTCTGATTGACATGTGAACTGTTCGAATACATGACAGGTTTCAGATGAGGCTTGCCTTGCAGTGGAGGATTCATAATGAAAGGCAATATGCATCATGGCATGTACAACTAACAAGTACAATTAGACTGCTTCACAATCTACAACTTAACTCAAAGTCACTCATTATTTAATTTGCTCACGGAGAGTGCCTTGGTATACTCAAACTTTGTCAGTTAAAATTTAAAACTAGCTATAGGAAGTCACAAAAGAGGCACCATGTTATAAAATCTTTTACCTTAGCTGCAATTTTGTGGAATTTTTGTACACTTAATGAGGTGGAGAGACACAACCTTAATAAATTATCGACATTGATGATCATCTATTTTGTTGAAGTCGAATTACTATTTACCTATATGAGATTTAGAGTTCTTCTATCACAAACTTCTCCGTTAACAGAAGTTGAATATGGGACCTTGTCTAAAGAAAACAAGTGTCAAACTAACCAATATGTGCTGATTAAAGACGTGTTTCCCTACTTGCTTTAAGCACGAAGGTAATGCAGGCTTTATATTTGTGTAACTCAAATCTTAAACCTATGCGATCCTTTTTTTTTTAAAGTACCTCCAAATGACTTAATTAACAACTATAGGAAACGAATAGTGCGATAGGAGAAGACCCACTTTCTACATAAGGAAAGCATCCTGAGTATAACCAAAGGTGCGTATGAAGGAATTTTTCTTCACCCATGAGGGCGCCAAAAAAGAAACAAATGCCTTCTCCTACTATTGTTTTTCTTATGGAGATAAATGTGATCATCCCCAATTGGGATTCATTACCACACCCAGAAAGAAGCAAAATTGCTTATGTAACATTGACGCCCAAGCTAGCCTTCATTTTGTAGTTGGACTTTTAGATGTGTATTAGTATACCTATTGCTTCTACTTATTGTCCATAGACATGGATCTGATTTAGGAATCTTCTTTACTATTAATATTTAATAACAAGCTTTTCTTTTTTGAAAGGAGTCTACTTTTATAGCAATTGGGGTTATTCAATTAATTAATCCTAAGCTTTTTCTTCACAAGGTGTCAAACTTCCGCGCTACACACCATGGGCGTGTTCGGCAACAACATTTTGGGTAACGTTTGGTATTTTGACTAAATCAATACACTCATCAGGTAAATTTTAGTGTTCGGTAACATAATGTTTTGACTAACATTTCAAGTAACGTTTAGCGTTTTAAGCAGCGTTTTTGAAAAGCTAATAGTATTAACATTTTGCATTCAAAAGTAGCGTTTCATATTTTTTTTGGCCAAAAAATATCCTTTGGAAATTATCTATATACTTTTATGTCAAATTTACGTTAATCAGTTAACCCAATAGCTAAATTTACCGAACACATTTATTTCAACTGTTCATCTAAATAGCTATCCGCTAACAGCTAAATTAGAAACGTTATCATCTACCTAAACAACTATCTGCTATCTAAACTGAAATTCGCTACTTGAATCACTAATTTTGCCGAACAAGGCCTATTTGTAAAAGTTAGTGGCAAATTCAGAAATCTCATACGACGGTGTCCATATTGTAGTTTTTGTAAAATTTGATAATATTCAAAGAATTTTTGTTGGTGTCCAATTTTAAAAACTTGAAGAACTTATAAACAAAATTATAACAAACATCTTCAAGTGACGAGTGTTGGGGGTCTAGGTACGCTAAAGTCAGCTCCAGCCCTGGTAAAAATTGTAATGTAGTTCATGTTTTGATTCTTTATCATAATGGGTAAGTGGATTTGTTCATGTTGTGCAATATTCAAGGTTGCCAAAAAAATAATTTAGTAGGTTGAGGTAAGGTGGGGAGCGCACACACACAGATAAGGTCATTCCTAATGAAAAGGTTTTAAGTATTTAAGGCTAAGATTTATTTTCTGAGTCGGCATGTCTTCGAAATAAAACTTATTTGATCTCTTGGAACGTTCAGTGAAAAGCTACAATTAGTCATCATATCCGACAAATTATTTCTTCTTTCGTGTGAAAAGAAGCTTAAAAAATTCACAAACACGGAAATTTTAATATTAATATCCAATATCAACTTTTAAAGATGTTGGTCACGTTCCCAACTAAAGCGGGGACTTGCGTCCATTCAACTTAGGCCCACTCATGTCCCTCACGTTGAATCCGGCCCAGATATGTCGTCAATGGGTTATGGCGTATCTTGGCCTACCCCATCTTGTTTCGCCGTGCAGCTAGTTTCAGGTCAAACTAATTTTAATTATGTTACTGTGTAATTAAAACGGTTAACCTATTCAACCCAAAACCCACCCACGAACTGCCTCAACCATTAATTAAAACAAGTGGTATAATTCCACGAATTTTGATATGTCAGTTTGTGGTTCAACGGGACTGGTTGCCCTAGCCCTTGCCAAGTGGTTGACAACAATCATCCACCGTGCAAATAGAACTACATCAGGTCCACTCAGACGATCAAGCAAACTTCAACCCCCAGTAGTCACCCATACTGAGAACATAATCGGGCTCAAACCCAAGGCTTACCACTGCCTAAGATATTGACCCATCTAAGGAAAACACTCACAGGCCACAGCTAGCCTTCTAGAATCGTGATTTCCTATCCATCCTTTTACCCATAAAGTCCTAATGTGCATTTAGTACTTAAAATTAGAGTTAGAAAATACATCATATCGAATCGATTTCGTATTTATGTCGAACTTAAATAAATTGAAAATTTCTCGACCTGAACCTAATTCATTGATTGAACATGTTAAAATTTCCTTGACCTATACCCATTTAACTTCTAAACGAATTGGTTTGATTTTGACTTGTTTAACCCAATTAAAATAAACAAGTCAAGTTCAAGCTATCTGATTACCCATTTATCCATTTAATGTTCAATTAATATGTGATTATATAACATTAAAAATTAAGTTTACAAACCACATCAAACAATTGCCTTCTAAAACTCAGAGTGCTTAGCCAAAATTGCCATCAATCTTTTTATTTTAGTCAAAAATGCCATCGAGTTACCTTTCTACCTAAGCGTATCACTGAACTCTATTATTTTTGCGAAATTTGCTACTTTAACTTGTGTTAACCGGCTGCAGCAGATTTATTTTTAATTTTTCTTTAAAATTAAAAGTCTTATAACTGAAATTAGTTTTCTCCTTCCTCTTCCCCCTTCTCCTCCCTTGTTCATGGGCTAGGGTTTGATGTTCATGCTGAAATCGCCATTGAATTTGTAAGCAAAGTCAGAAATTAGGGGTGGAAATTGAGTTAGCTGTTGAGTCGACACCCAAAAACCCCTCAAGATGACTGCAGCCTGTAGAAATTGCCCATGTTTCTCTATATGCGAAAGGTTTCGTAGCTGTGGGAAGAGATGTGTGGTTCTTACAAGCATAACAATTAAGAACCCCCTAAGAAGGTTTGCTAGGTTTGGAACGTATGACTCACCTGGTGGATGGGATCACTTTGAATGGGTTGATGACTCCCTTTGTGATAAGGTGAGGTCAATGGTGGTGTCCCTGATTGTGTCAAATGAAACATTGTGCAAGAGAATGAACATTTGCAGAAAAATGAAGGAAGAAGCAACGTCTCATAGAGATGCTATGAAGAGGTTGATGGAGAAGAATTCAAGGCTGAAGATGGAGAATTCAATGCTGAAGATACAGCTTATTGACTACCAAATGAGAGAGGAAAGTATTGTGGGGGTTGCTATTGTTGTTTGGTCTGGTAATTGGTATAGGCTTTGCTGTTGGGGGTGGGGAGTAATGGTCTTGTAATGGGGCTTGGTTTATGTGTGGCATTATGTACTAGGATGATGATGGGGGTTGATGTATTTTATAATAATTTAGGTTAATTATGTATTAGGGGTGATTGTAAGGTATGAATTGTGATTATCTACAATGCAAAAGCAATGGTAATTTGGTATATGTGACTGTGTTGAACCATTCTTTTCCTTTTAGTATTTACAAAGGAAAGGAAGAATGTCAAAACCAAGGTTAAGCTTTAGAAAGTAAAGGAAGAATATGAATTGTATGATAAGGAAAGGAACTCTATTGCATTGTAGCCATTAGAAATACACATTGTAGCCATAGCTAAGCTTTACAATTTGAGAACAAAGCAAGTTTCACATGTACATTGATGTACACATCCAAAAATTGCAACCTAACATGTACAATGATGTACATATCACCAAAAACATGCCTAATGAAGCTTGAAAAATATTGTGTTTGGCTACAATCCAAAAACATTCAAAAAGTCTAACTTCTTATCTGTACTCTACTAATCTAAGATAACATATGACTTCTTGGGGAACAGAAGTGTTCTCATTCTTCTAGATCTCCTTAGAGGCCGAGCTTATGAAGTTGAGGTGCCAATAACATTTGCAGGTGATGAATGCCCTGAACTTGCCCTTCTGACATTCAACTTAGGCCTGGAAGACATTGACTGTTGAGAGGGAGGTGCGGGTGGAGCAGTTGCAGATGGAGTACTTGGAAGCCTAACCCTTACTCAGAAGTTCCTTTCTGTAAGGGATTCAATTGCAATAGATTGAGATGGAAGAGGTGTGAGCTGAGCAGATACTTGAGACTGAGAAGCAGTGTGAGCTGAGGAGGAGGTGTGGGTTGAGAGGAAGTTGTGGGCTGAGCAGTAGCTTTGGGATGAGCAGTTTTAGCTTTGTTCTTAGTCTTGAGTTGAGATTTGGGGTTCTTTGTGGTTGAGGGTTAAGAGGAAGCTATGGTGCTCACCCCCATAGGTTGAGAGGAAGCTGCTGTGGGATGAACTGCAGCTTGTCCTTGGCAGGTTGATTTTGCTCTTTTGATCTAAAAAAGAACACAAAGAATATAGTTAAACACATGGTATATAATGATGTACAACTCATAACTGTATTCAAAAACAAATGACAAGAGGGAATGACCTTCAACTTAGGCTATCATTGGGTACATGTCTTCTTGTTGTGGCCCTCACCCCATAGTTCGAACAATGCATTTTCACACCATACTTGAAAACTTTTCCAACTTGCTTTGCAGTTGTTTCCCCAGGTTCTAACCTTCTTTTAAATTTTAGGTTGCCTTTCTTGTTAGTGGGAAACACAGGAGCCTTGATTTCAACTCCTGGTGCCTGCTCCCACATGTCCTCTAAATTTATGGGGATAAGAGTGTATCCATATGTAATTCTCAAACACTCAGACCTATAACAATAATGGATAAAGTTCAAGGGGTTTAGTCTCTCTTCCCTCATCACTGCCAATGAATGTACAGGGGATTCCACTTAATTCCCAACTCTTACAACTGCATGACCCTTGATTCAAGTTCACAACATATTTTTCAGTGCCATGTTTCACGCTATAAAACCCATTTCAGGCCCTTGATGCCTACCAATATCTTGCTCTATCCTTCAGTTTTTCTAGTTTGATGATGATCTTAGGGCATATGGAGTCTTCTACCTTGGCAGCCCAACTTTTTCTTTATGCCACTCTCTTTATAACAACCTTGAAAATTTCCCTAAGCATGGACACTATGGGTAGGTATCTAGCTTCCACAATGGATCCATTGAAGATTTCTGCTATGTTGTTTCCAATTGAATCACATTTAGCATGTCGTTTAAAGTATAATCTGCAGAAATACCTTGGATCTTTCTTTTCTAAAAATTCCCAAGCCTTAGCATCTAAATCTTGTATTTTTTTCATGTGTTTTTTGAAATGCACTTCATTTGTAGACTTAGCAATTTTCCAAAAGACTTCTCTAAAAATCACACCTCTCCACTAATTTCTTAAATTAGCATAGACATGCCTAACACACATTCTGTGTTCAGGTCTAGGTATAAGAGTTTGTACACTCTCAACAAGCCCCTACAAGCCACAGAAATAGTTAATATAACTAAAACACATCAACAAAAATGAGCAACAAATAACAAACATACAAGCAAAAAAATATATACCTTCTGCTGATATGAAATCAGAATCCAACATGTGCCATCTCCAATCTCAAGATCTGCTTGCAGCAATGCAATGAACCACTCCCATACTTCTCTTTTCTCACTCTATGCCACACCCCATGCTATTGGATACATCTGGTTATTGGCATCCCTACTAACAACAACAAATACTTAGCCATTCCAAGGCCCCTTTAGGAAACATGCATCAAGTAAAATAACTCTCCTACACCCATCCAAGAAGCCCCTTTTCAATGGTTCAGGACAAATGTACAGAAACATGAATACATGCTCATCATCTACAACTTTGGTAGTTTTCACTTCATTGTGGTTCTAGGATTTTGCTTATAAACTTCATACAAATAATCCCTTATTTGTCCAAATTAAGCCTTGTAATCACCAGAAATTGCCCTCAAAGCCCCTGCCCTAACCCTAGTACACATAGACAAGGATGCCTTGTAACTGTGGTCTTTCTCAATAAGACCTTTCAACTCCCGAGACCTTAAAGCAGGCTGCAACCTAAATGTCTCAGTGTAGTACTCAATTAACCAACTAGTTGACATAGACCTACCCCCTTGCTCAAATGAAAAGGGAATACAACTGTGAGGATTCTCCATTTTGGCTACTTGAAATGATAACTCATTCTTGCATTTTGATACCCACATGCTCCACTTACAACCGTCACCAAAGCAATGCCATTGAAATTTGACTGTGCCACTCTTTGTAACCTTCAAATCATACCCCTTCAATATCCTGTAGCTATCAAAAACTTGCCTCAACTGCTTCTTATCTCTGAACTTCATGCCAACATATAAATCACATTTGTCAAGACATAGCCCAAGGTATCTAGGGAACTTCTCTCTTTTTTTCCTCTTTTCCTTCTTGTCACCTTCTTCATCATCCTCCCCACTATCATCACTTGTGCTATCATCATTATCAAAATCCTGGTATTGTTCATCACCTCCTTCAGCATCTAATTCACCCTCATGTTCAGCATTTACAGCATCCTCCCCACTTTCATGTTCTACATTACCTCTTCCATCCTCTACCTCAGCAGCAATTACCTCTTTGGTTACTTTTTTTCCTCCCTAACATCTATGAATTCAGGGTCATCATCATCATCAGAATTGATCCACCCATCACTATCATATTTATTATCATCACTGTCTAACAGTCCTGAAAAATATGCCTCCTTATCCAACACTCCCTTCCCCTTGTCAATAACTTCATCATCATTATGCTCAACATATAGAGAGATAGAACGACTCTCTAAGCACAATTTTATCAACTTCCTATTCTCTTTATCACTTTGAATAGGAGCTAGGCTATCTTCAAAAGGGACATTAGGCCTATTAAAATACATTTCTTTTGTCCTTTCTTCAAAATAGCCTAAGCTCACTACTCTCTCCTTAATGTCATCTACACTCATGTAATCAGGGTCCATATACACATCGGAGACTTCTGACTCAGTATACAATAGGTGGGGAATTCTCTGAAACGATCCACCATGAAAGATACGAAGACAAACAGTTTGAGGGTTTGACATTCTACATATTTATTTTCAAAATTAAAGGAATTAATCATTTTATATGTAATTTAACCAAAACAAAGCACTAGGGTTTAAAGCATTATAAACTCCACCTTTGCCAACATCAAGCAACACATTCAGAGTACAATTTTGCATAATTTCAACACAATACACTAATTTCACTGATTTAATCAACACAGACCCCATGCACTCCAATTTCACGGGTTGATGCTAAATTTAAAGTACAGATTGCTTACCTGGTGATAAAGATCAAGTTTTTCCACGGTCCTCTTACTCTTAGCTTGCAATCAAACACTTTATGTGCTTCAGGTTGATGCTTTTGTAGATTTCAAGGGTTTTCTTTAAAGAAGGAAGAGTTCACAGGGGTAGGGAAGAAGATGAAGGTGGAGAACGATGGCAGACGGGGGGTTTAGGAGTAGTTAGTGTTTTGTTGTTTCTTTTCCATTTATTTTTCAAGTCCCGCCAATAAAACCCTTCGACTTCCACCGGTAAAACACTTACTTACCTGCTACAACCATCAAAGTGGCAAATTTGGCAAAAAAAATAGAGTTCAGTGACACGCTTAGGTAGAAAGTTAACTCGATGGCATTTTTGACCAAAATAAAAAGATTAACAGCAATTTTGGCTAAGCACTCCTAAAACTCACCCTATTCATCATAATTTGCATTTTTATATTTATTTTTTATTTTTAAGTTCTCAATTATCAAATAAAAGGGTACATGGGTAAAAATTAAATGGGTAAACGAGTTAACCAATTTAATCCATTTAGTTAAACAAATTAAATAAATATTTTTGAGAATCTCGACATGAATCTAATCCATTAACATGTCAAACCATTAATTAAATGGATTGAAAATCTATACCTCAATTTGCTTAACTTTGTGTTAGTTTTGGATCAGTATGTCAGGTCAACATTGCCAAGCTCTACTCAGAACCATGTATTTTTATCCTTACCCAAAAAAAATAAAATAAAAAAATTGGACAACCACATTTGGTCCTCATAAAATTAGCCAGGTACTTTGCAAAAATAAAAAAGTCTCCTTAGTTTTTTTAACCTTTAATCCTTCATTAAATAGGAATAAAGCTATTGTTGATTTATAATTGATAGAATTATTTCATCACAGGATTTCTTCATGACTAAGATTTAAATTTAAAATATTATTTAAAATAAACAAGCGTTAAACAATCAATGCATTTGAACATACCCAACACTTATATTGTGGTTCTAAGTCTATAGATCCAGTGACATGGAGCAATTTTTGGAGTACAAAAAAAAAAAATTTTCAACAGAGGGTCATGAAAATAGGAATTGAGTTTTAAAAAAAATAAAAAATTACTATATATGATAGAGCGAGTCTATATATAGACCCTTGATTACCTTATAAATTGTGGAATTAACTTGTGTGTTCACTTTTTTTTTTGGAAAATGGGTAAGTACAAACATACGCTAGATAGCCCTTCTCTCAATAATTCTACCTGCGTAGTCATCCCAGATAATACATGTAAGCTCGGAGGAAGGAGAGATGAAAAAGGTTAAATCATCCTTAAGCAGGACCCCCTTCTTAGCGATCCAATCTGCAGCTATATTGCCTTCCTGAAATACATGAAAAATAGGAGCAGTTGTTAAGAAAGTTAACATATCCTTGATATCTAGTACCAGCATTTGAATCCGCCAAGGGATACGAATAGCGCCATGTACTGCTTGAGTAACGATGTGATTGTCTCCCTCAATTTGGATATGCTTGAAACTCGCATCTTTTGCAACTTTAAGGCCATATCGTAAGGCTATAGCTTCTGACACTAGTATGGGTGCCTCAAACATAAATATGGTCCCAGCATGAAGGAGTCACCCTCGGCTATCTCACAACAAGTATCCCACTGCTGCACCTGCTGGGGATAAGTTCCCATCAAAGTTGAGCTTAATAACGGCATCTGGAGGAGGGGCCCACCCAATGGATCGGGTGGGACGTATAGGAGAAGGAAGGTGGAAAGATGAGGATGGAGTGGAAAGGACTGGATTTCGGTGGCGTTGTTTCCATTCCGCCCAGTTGCATTTAGCACGAATAAGAACACACATGGGATTGGGCAATGCGTTTTGAAAAATAAGCGCATTACGGCTTTTCCATATACTCCATAATAAGGCTGCGATCCTGGGGATGGTGGCCTGACAACGGCTATACCATTCATAGAGAGCATCACGAATGGAATGAAGTGGCGTCACAAAAGGAATTTGGCATAACCAACTATGTTTCACTGCCAAATCCCAAACAGGAGCGGCAAATGGGCAATTTGTAAAGAGGTGTTCAGTATTCTCAATTTGAGCTAGGCATGCAGGGCAAATCGGATCGATAGGTAATCCCCTTTGCAATAAGGTACCTCTAGAGGAGAGCGCATTGTGACATAGCTGCCAAAGGAAAATCTGAATTTTGGGAAGTATATCCAACTTTCATATCCAATTAAGCTTCCATGGGGACAAAGCAGGGTCAAAACTACCTTGGGCCTTCCACGTGGCTGATTTAACTGAGAATTCACCACTTTCTGTAGGGCCCCAACAAAAGGTATCTTCAACATCCGCCAGTGGAATGGGAACAACAAGAACATGTGGGAGAATTGGTGCAGGTAAGACCAGTGAAAGCTTCTCTGTATCCCATGTCTTATCAGGTCGAATAAAAGCACTGCCATAAGCATAGGATCCCGTGTGCTGGTATAATCCATATGTAGTAAATCTACCTGACAAGACTCATGGCACCAAGCATTTGTCCAAAAATTGATCTTGTGGTCGTTACCTAATTGCCATCGCATCCCTTGCGTAACAAAGTGACGATGCTGAAGCAAACATTTCCAAACCGAAGAGTGATATTGTTTATGTCCCATTTCAAAAAATTGATAAGGGGGACCATATTTGGCGCACATTTGTTGAACCCAGAAATTATTCGGTTGCATAAGAAATTTCCAAGAAAGTTTAGCTAGAAAAACAGTATTAACGGCCCCAGTTTTCCTAAGCCCAATCCACCAAACTTTTTGGGTTTACAAACTTTATCCCAAGCCACAAGTGGAAGCCATTGTCAGTCTTTAATTTTTTCCCAAAAAAATGCCTATTAACTTGGCCCAGTTTGTGGGTAACTGATGTGGAGAGCTAGAAACACTGCATAGTATGCGCAGGTAATGCTTCTAGATTAGACTGAATAAGCACTGCTCGCGCCCGCTTTAGACAGCGCTGTTGCTTTCCAGTTTGTTAATTTCTTTTTCGCTTTATTGATAAGCTCTTGAAAAGAGTCGAACATTGCCTATCTGTGGAAAACTGAACAGCCCAGATACTTTTCAAGAGAAAAGTTGTGTAGGGTATTAAAAATACCCACCACATGGTTCTTGTGTACCTGGGATGAGTTCTTAGAAAATACAAGACTAGATTTATGAAAATTAATTAATTGTCCAGACTGTGGACGAAAGGTATCGAGGATACGTTTAAGTTAAAACGCAGCTTGGGAGGAAGCTTGACAAAAGAGAAGACTGTCATTTACAAAAAGCAGACAAGGTAGTTTCTCCGCATGGAGGGCAATTTTGAATACAATACCCGAGTTTGGTTGTGATGCCTGACAATAAAGCTGTTGAGCTAGTACGTCCATGCATAGGATAGATAAATATGGCGAAAGCGGATCCCCTTGGTTTAAGCCTCGAGTAGGCTTAAAAAACCCACATGTTTCATTATTAATAATGAGAGAATATGAAACTTGTATGTTTACTTATTTGTTGAATGTAAACAAATATTATATGAAATTTTATCCTTGTTATTTTTAAAATAAAAATAAAAAAGAAATACAACAGAAAAATGCTTACAACCCAAAGTTGGGACCTTGGTCCGTTCAACGCAGGTTCACCCATAGTTGCCCTGCGTCGAACCCAGCCTCTAGACCTAGAATCAACGGATTATGGGGTGGGTGGGGTGGGCTAGGCCACCCTATTTTGTTTTGCATTGCAAGTAGGTTTTAGATCAAACAAATTTTAATAATGTTACTATGTAATTAAAACAGTTAATCCTTCAACCCGCCCACCTTGCTCTGCGAATGTTCCCGCCTTGTCTACTAAAATGGGTAATGTAGTTCCACAAATTTCAACCCATCAGTCCATGGTTCAATCGAAAGCATTGTTTCAATCCAACACGTACCCTGGCTCTACTACAACATATTATTAGGGTGAGGAAACCAAACAACCCAACAAAATAAATAAATAAAGAAAACGCATGAAATTGTGTCCTCATTTGTTCAGTTGTTTTGCAGGCAGGGCACCCCCCCCAAAAAAAAGTCTTACAGGCAGAAAAAAATTTAAAAAATGAAAAATGAAAAATGAAAAATGAAAAATAGGTCAATGGCTTGTACAAGAGGAAACTCCAAAAAGAATAAAAAGGGGAAAAAAAAAAAAAAACCAACGGCGTCCTGATCAGGAAGAGG
The DNA here is from genome assembly GCA_029747015.1 of Carnegiea gigantea. Classification (NCBI taxonomy): domain Eukaryota; kingdom Viridiplantae; phylum Streptophyta; class Magnoliopsida; order Caryophyllales; family Cactaceae; genus Carnegiea; species Carnegiea gigantea. The sequence continues at coordinate 351,911 of JAKOGI010000056.1, read as the reverse complement.
CTATTTGTTCTCATACCTCTGGGGTTTTACGATTTAAGGTTTTAGAAAGACAGCTGCAATAATCCAACAATGGCGATGGCAAGGTTGATGCGATTGAATTCCATAAATTCGTCTGCGAAGTCTCTGCAAGATATTCTTGGATCTCTGAGAGGAATTTCGAGTTCTCCATCTCTGATTCTCAATCACTCTTCTTCTCCATCTCTCTCCCAATCCCTATTACCTCGCTCTTCTCATCCTCTGGCCTACGCTGCTCTTTCTCGCAATTTCTCGACGTACCGTGGATATGATCTTCACGAGAGGTAATTTTTCCGAAATTCGTGGCTGGATTTTTGCATTTTCTGCTTGTTTATGCAACATTTCGTCATCGTGAAGTGGGGAAGGTGTAACTATGATCCGAAATGTGGTGTAACTTGGGGAATTCTGTTTGATATCTATTGAGAGTTTGGTTCTTGATTGGTGAAATGTACTGCGTGATGATTTGGTACCAGGCGAGGTGTGCTGTTTGAGGGTTCGGAGGAGTTTTCTGCTTTTTTCGTATACTTTGTGATTTTCATGCCACATTTAGCGGCATTTTTCAGGGGTATGACGATTTCAGTGGATTAACGGCGATAATTTTTCCGAAATTCATAACTGGTTTTTGCATTTTCTGCTTGGTTATGCTGAATTGTTTTGACATTAAAATGGGGAGGATCTGACTTGATGCGTAATGTAGTGTAAGCAAAATTCTTATTGATTTCTGTTGAGATTTTGCGCCTTTGATCTCTGAAGTATAGTATATAATGAGTTGGTATAAATATAATACAAGGCAAGATGTGGGGTTTGAGTTTTTGCTTTCTCAGTTGGAAGTGGTGTTTGATAGATATTTGAGTATTTCAATAGGTATAGGAGGAGAACAGCTGTCAACTGGGGTGTTCGATTTGTGCCTCAGCAAGAGGCGTATGTCATTGAGCGTTTTGGGAAGTTTAGCAAGGTTATTGAAGCTGGTTTGCACCTCTTGATACCGTTTGTCGACCGAATAGCCTATGTACACTCGTTGAAAGAGCAGACCATAGAAATCCCTGAGCAGCCTGCTGTTACAACTGACAATGTTAGCATCCGAGTGAATGGTGTTCTCTTTGTGAAGGTACTATGGTGCTTTTTCTGGGCGTTCTTTGCTCATTCTCATGCCCTCATACTCAGAATTAGCTGTCTTACTGTAGAGCTGCTTTTGTATGTCAACTTATAGGTTGTTGATGCTGAAAAGGCATCATACGGCAATGATAATGTCATGATTGCTGTAACTCAGTTGGCACAAACTGTGATGCGTAGTGCTATAGGGAAAATGCCACTCGATAAGACTTTTATGGAGAGAGATACTTTAAATGCTAACATTGTGGTAAGTTTCTTCTTTTGGTCTCTTTATTATTTGTTGTAATTTTTGCCAAGGACAAAGGGGTTTAGCCTTGCCTTCTGTTCATGTATAGCATTCTCATGTATTATCCCCTTCAGCTTTGCTTTTCTGTTTTTGTGCTTGAGAAATAAATAGTGGTATCTCTTTGATAATAATGTTGTTGAACCTCTCATAATTCAGGAGGCTATCAATGATGTAGCTTCACAATGGGGTCTCATTTGTCGTCGTTATGAGATAAGTAAGTACATTCATCTCGACCATAAAAGTAACAAATTCCATTTGTTTATGTCTTTCCTTTGCTTAATATTTTTTTCTTGTGCTATACTGGAATGATCCAGGGGATATCATTCCACCACCGGCAATAAGAGAAAGTATGGAAATGCAAGCTGAAGCAGAAAGGAAGAAGAGAGCAGAAATCATTGAGGCAGAAGGTATGAAAACCTAACTCCTCCTTTACTCACAATGCTTGCTGTAATTTCTTTGTAAAATTTGTGACTGACTTCCACTGCATTTAATTTCCTGACATTGATATGTGGGGAACTTAACATAGGTAATTTCTTTTGGTTATATTAAATTATGGTGTTAATATGTTGGTTATATTGCTTCATTCAGCCTTAAATAGCAGCTCTTTATCACATGATGTATTTTATGGTGGTCTAAAAGTCCATTTTAGCATCGGCATGTTATTTCTGAGCTTTGATACAGTCATCTATCGTGTGACTTCTATGTCAGTATTTGTAGGTTTCTTCATTTCTATTTCCTTATTGCATGTTTAGAAATGAAGCATTGCCAGATACGAGTAGAGGAATTAGATTGGATTTTGCTTTGACTGAGCTTCTCACATATCGAACTAGCTATTTCCTTATTGCTTGTTAGAAATGAAACATTGCTAGACACCAGTAGAGGAGTTAGATTGAATATTTGCTTTAACTGAACTCCGCAGATATCCTACTAGCAGTTCTCAGATTTGCAGCTAAGGTCATGGTAAACAGACCTTGCATTCTCTTGTTTGCTTGGCACTTTGACATTTTCAGAACCTTGAACCTGGGCTACAAAGGAGAAGATGAGACAACAGAATTACACTTCGGTTTTGGGTTCTGTCTTTGGTTTAAGTAGTAAGATAATCTAATAATTTGATATATAGTTTGCAAAATTTCTAAGAAGTTTTGACCCAAACCGTTACTTAAAAAAACATATGTGAAGAAGAGAACTGATAGCATGGAACTTTGAACTAAAGAACATTTAGGTAGAAAAGTTGCCCATAGCTTTCAGACTTCACTATGCAAATTGTCCTCCGCTATCATTATCTTGCAGGGACACTTGTCCAGGTTGGTGTTTCTAATTCCAGCATGCCTTGCTACTAGAGTACTATAATGTAGGTCCATCTCTGGCAAATTGCTTATTTATCATCTACTTCTTAAGTTGTCAGCCATGTCTTTGTTTTGCTATGTGATATGAATGTTACTCTTACTGGGCATCCATGTAGGTCTACCGCTACACTCATCTTGCCTAGTTTTGCAGGTGTGAATCATTCTGGGCATAGATCATTGGCCTCTTGTATTTCTCTGGCTTTTTTTAGTGACTTTTTCTTTGTCTGTCTGTTCTGAATGAGTAAAGTGCATGTAGGTGTAAATCATGTGATCATGTGAATCAGCCCAACAATGAATCCATGCTGTGAGTTGTTATGGTAATCTGTTTGTAAATACATCAGGTGAAGTGCTTCAAAAGGATTATATGTTGTCTTGCTGCCAATTCATCTTAGATGCCTATTTTAAGAATTTAGACCTCCAACTTCAACCAAAGTGCCGGCTTTGAGAGCTGGGGAATGGCAGGAGAGTATGGGTTTTCAAATTTTAATGAAATGTCTATTTCCTGCTATCCTTTTGCTTTTACATTGCCCTTGAGATTCCCCCCCCTCTTTCCCCCAAGTATTACTGTTCTGGTGCTACTGATAACCATATAGTTGAATAATTTGAGTAATTTTATGGCTTCACGGTTAAATGTGGCAGCAGTTTGGACGGTGCTGCATGCGTCTTGTAGTGTTCACCATAACTTACATTAGGTTCAACAAACTCTTGATTGGTGACTATTTGGTCCATGAATCAAGCATACTTAATATTTTTTGTTGACAATTACTGGACTTTTCTTAGTCTGGACCCTGGAATGCTTATTGCACAGACATACCATTTATCTTAAATAGGAAAGAGGCAGGCTGTCATATTAACCTCAGAAGCTGCCAAGATGGATTCAATCAACCGAGCTACTGGTTAGCTTCTTTTATCTTTGTTCATGTCATTGCATCAGTAAATTTAATTCAGACATTTAACTGCTGCTTTATGACATCTTTTGTATTATTTTGGGGATCCAGGTGAAGCAGAAGCCATTCGTATTATTTCTGAAGCCCTTCAGGGGAACGCTGGTCAATCGGTATTAGCTTTGTGTTTGAACTATGCCCTATAACAAATTTATCTTGTGCTATTGTTTATTAATCGTTTGTGGAATTGGCAGGCTGCAAGTCTTAAGGTTGCTCAGGACTATGTGCAAGCATTTAACAAATTGGCTAAGGAGGTCTTGCCTATATCTATTTGCTCCTTAAAATTTGTTTCTTGAATATTCCTTTATTTTAATCTGCTCTTATGTGTGTGCGTGTGTGTCTGTATTTGTGTGTATGTGTCTCTGTGTGTGTGTGTGGGGCTATTTCAGTCGACAACAATGCTGCTTCCTGCAAATGTCGGAGATGCTTCCAGCATGGTAGCTCAGGCCCTCACCTTGTACAAGAATCTGCTTGTCGACAAACCTGCCAAGAGGACATTTCACGAGACATCGGTCCCTGCTGGATCCACAAAGATTGAGGATGAAGATAGATCAATCTCTGGTTCAGAAGAAAGACCTCATTTCTCACTTCAAAGCCCAAGGAAAGAAGGATAGCGGATACCATAACTGGTACTTGCTAGATTCGTTGACTGTCAGTTGAATTACATTGACGCGCAATTTTTTTGCTTGAGGAATCGTGGTTGGTATAGCTTGCAGATTGAGAAAAGCTGTTTAGCTGAGTAATACTTTGCCCTTTTGACTCAATTAATGTTGAAAGAAAGGAATTTATGTTGTTTTCTTTGGTGTCTCTGAATTCTTCATACCTGCCTAGAAGTAGGGATGACAGTTACATCCGAATCCGAAGCAAATCTGATTCGATCCGAAGCAAAATCATCCGATTCGAATCCGAGATAGAAAAATTCGAATTCGAGTCCGAGTCCGCTAAAAATAATCCGCATTCGAATCGGATTTGGATCGGATTCGGAGGAAGGATAAGATCCGATCCGACTTTCAATCCGATCCGACTAATTATTTATATATTTAAAATTTAAAATTTAAAATTTTAAAAAATAAAGCCTATCCAAATATAATATGCCACTCTTCGTCAGCACCCCCCAAAGCTACCAGCCCTTGCCCGGCCCACCTCCCAATTTTTATTTTTTTGACCAAAATTATAATATTGAATTTGGAAATTGAAATTGAAACCCTAGTAGGCTTCCTTCTATCTCTACCCTCTCCGTCTCTCTCCTGGCCCCTTGACTCTCTCTCCTCCCCCCCCCCCCACTAGCGATTCTCTCTCATCGCAACCCCCCGCCCCTGGCGAGCTGTCTGTCTCTTCTCGCGACCCCCCCGGCTAGTTTGTCTCAGCCTCTCCTCAGCTCCCCCGGCTAGTCTCTCTCTCAGCCTGTAGATCTGCTCGACCGTCGTGCACTCCTCGACCGAGCTCGTTCAAGGCTTCAAGCGTTCTCTCTCTGAGCCTCAGACCATCGGTCAGTCCCCCACTCCCCCCCATGCTGCCAGTCCCCAAATCCCCTTTTTATTTGTTCTTGTTAGTTGCTTATGATGATAATCGAACTTGAATGATGTTAGTTTTCTGATTTTATTTGTAATAGTGGTAATCTTGGTGTCTTCTAATTTTGTTTGTAATGATGATAATTCGAACTTGTGAATTGTTTATCCCATTTTACAACATGAATTGCTCATGGCTTGGCTAAGAGTTGAAGACCATTCTTATTTTTTTTGACAGGTGCTATTAACATGGATCAATATCAATAGGGTGATTCATCTTATCCTTATGATGCGCAATTAGCTCAAGGAGAATCATTTGCTCCCAGAGATACCCAAAATTGCACTAGAGATGACATAAACCAAGCTAACTTGTTAATATTTGTATTTGTTGGAACATGTTGTTTTGTTGAGTGTGAAATATGTATCTTCTTTCGTTCTTCGCTTAGCTTAAATGTTTAACGCACATGATCGCATCGACAGGTGGGAACAATACAAAAAAATTGTATAAAATTATTTTGGGTCAAAAGGAATTATTTCGGATCGGATTAAATCCGACTCTGATCCGATCCGACTTGGAACGGATTCAGAGATTCTCCTTCGATCCATCGGATTTGATTCGGATCGGATTTTCAAATCCGAATCCAAATCAAATGCGGATTCGGATTTTTCAGTATCCGATCCGAATTCAATCCGTTGACATCCCTACCCAGAAGTATCCTGGTGATATTTATAAATAAATTCTTTGCCATCTCCCTAGACAAGGCGATATTTTGGGATGTCTTGTGATCATACATGGACCGAATTGCCCTGTTATATATCATTGGCTTTCAAAAAGTAGCTATCTAGGGCCTCGTCTTTTCGTGGGTAAATTCTAAAATACCAACTTCAATCTACTTCAACTCAATTCAACCTACTTTAACTCACTTCCACTATTTTAATCAAATTCAATTTATCACATAAAAAGAATTTAACACACTTCATCCTTTTACCAACCGTAATTTACCCACGAAAAGAACAAGCCCCTAGTATTGGTTTTGTACTTTGTATATTTATGTGGATGTTACACATTTTTTTAAAAAAAAAATTAGGGTTTAGAATTTAGACAACCAATTTACTATGTGCTTGAAATTCCTTCGGCTTACTTGAACTCCAACTTCAGCTGTGTCCTCCATGAGCATCATGATTCATGATTAAGGGCCTATTCTTATCGTTGATAAATTGGGATTGGTAAAAGGATAAAGTTAATTGAGGTATGTTAAAGTTGGTATTTCCTGTTAAAGTGGGTTGAATTGGATTGAAGTTGATAGATTTTTTATATTTGTTAATATAGTGAGAACAAAAATTTTTTTGAAGAGATTAGTTGAAGTTGATTGAAATTGATTGAGGTTAATATTTTTTATTGAAGTGGGTTAAAATATATTGTAGTTGATAAATTAAAAAAGATCAATGAAAAAAACAGGTCTTACGTCTTAACTTTGGTATTGCTAGCTCTTGTCAAATGAATGTAGGACTTTGCATACATTGGTCCTCAACCCGATTCCCGCCCAATTCCGGAGCGCTTGGCTTTCTAGTTCGTCATAGATTACTGCAAGTAAAGTGTCCTGGCAACCAACTCCCTTCAAATTTTGCGGCCTCTGATCAAAACTCCAATAGAACTATTTAATTTCCTATAAATTTAGTGGCTTTCGATAAGAGTTCGATACAAATTGCATCTATAAATCACAAAACACAAATTATATGGTAGATTTGAACTTATATTTTCGACTCTCATGTATAATAATTTTTTTTAAAAAAAACAAAGTTTCTAAACCTCTCTCTATGTTTCCACGCGGGAAAATGCTTATGTTATATTTTTGAGAATACGTACTTTCAACGGCAACGTAGACAAATATATACTAATTAAAAAAATTGACAAATACACTGAAACTAACAATATACATGCCACATATGGTGCTGTGTGCTCGCTAGGGGTGGGCAACGGATTGGGCTGGACCGAACTGGGCCAACCCATTAACTAAACGGGCTGAATTAGGTCCAGTACATTTGTTAATGGGCTGGGCTAGGTTATGGGTCAAATGAACCCGACTTGTCCATTACCACCTAAGGAGTGTTTTTTGTTAGTTAATTTTCCAACTAATGTATTTATAATTTTTCAAACAAATTAAATAAGTCTAAATTCAAAGTTATAAAATACACAATCAAGCTAATAAATTTGTCGGGTCAAGTCGGCCCATGGGCGGCCTGCTTTGGACCCGTTTAAAAACGGAACAAACTTGAGCAAAATAACGATCTATAATAATTATTGTTATGTACACAGTATCGGTAATGAGGTTAACTAATTGAAACATGTAAACTAGTATGTCAATTAGGTTTAAAAAATAATGGGTCACTAAACGAGCCGTTAATGGACCCGCCCAGTCCAAGCTGTTAATATGCCTTAATGGACTGGCCCATTAATGACCTGGTCCAGTATGGACCCGACCCTTTATTAGCCCTATTTTAAACGGGCCGATCACTTAACCCAATGGGTATCCAGTCTGTTGTCCACCCCTAATGCTCACATAACACTCCACTATGGTCCCTGGCCCAAAAAACCTTCATACAACACTTATTTCGGGTCTATGGATTCTACACTACTTCACAATTTTCACCGATACACCACTTCACAATTATTACCTCCAAAAATTGAATTTAAAAGGTAAAACTACAACCTTTGTTCCTTTTTATATCCCACCTCGGCAACAGTTTCAATATTTGGATATTGCCCGATTTTTGAACTTCTATGTCAAACACCAACCATGGAAAGATCACAATCTTTCAAAGCACGTAGAAGCAAACATATCCAATATTCAGAGATATGCGAGCAGTAAACAAGAATCATAATATTGAAACCAAAATTAGTGTATCATTACATAAGTAAGACACAATCTACCAAAAACACTTGACAATTGAAAATTAACAAAGACATACAAAAAAGCAATGGAATACACAGTGGCTTTGTTCTTGCGCACAACTGCAAAATTGTAATCTGGGCATTTCACACCCTAAAAGAGAGTTAAATGATCAAATCTATCCGTGTGCTAAATTTTAGAAATCTATACAAAAAGTTTGTCAGACCAGAGAATTCCTTGACCGCAAAGAATATATGCCAATCAAGATGAATCAAATCAAAAACCCTCATCTCACTTCCTCCCATTTACACAAAACCAAATCCCAAAACCTTAATCAACGAAATCAAAGAAAAATGAGGCCAAAATCAAGTCAAAGGAGACCAAAAAGGACAGAGAAACCCAACAAAATGAGCCAAACAATGTGGGCCAAGAGCAGGGCCTGACCCGAAATCGGCCCCGACCCGCCATTACCAACCTCGCATAAGCCGATCCTGGCGACCCGGGTTCCGGAGCAATGCGCGTCGGCGCAGCCGCACCAATAAGTGACACCGTCTTCGCCGCAAACCGGGTCGGGACGGAAGCACTTGACGGTGCAAGAGCCGGGGAAGATCGGGCCCGCCGGCACCGGGCATTCCTCTCCTGCGCCGGAAATCCTGCGGTCGCTTGGAAGCCGGAGAACGGAGGAGATCGCCGGCGGAGAGAGGGAGAGGATGAGAAGAGAGAAAATGCCGAATGAGAAGGAAAACCAGCGGTTTGCAATTGGGGCCATGGCCTCTGACTTCTTTTGGTAGGGTTAGGTTGTGGAATCCCTCAACCCTAATGCTTGAATTTGAGGGGAAAAAAATTCGATTCTAGGGTTTGAATTTTGAATTGGGGATGAAATTTGGGAGAAAGAGAAAAGCAGGGGAGGGGAGAGAGAGAGAGAGAGAGAGAGGGGGGGGGGGGGAGAGGGAGAGACTCCGGCGGTTGGGGTTGGCGGCGGGTGGTTTAACGGTTACTTTATTTTCTTTTTCTTTTTTATTAAGTTTTAATTTTTCTTTTTTTTTAAGATGAGGGTGGCAAACCCCGGAAGGAAAAAAACAGGGAAAAAAAAAAAAGGAAAGAATCTCTCCCCAAAGGCCGAAGCCCTCTCTCTTCAGACTTTGAAAATGTAAAACCTTAACAATTGTCAGTTTAAATTTTGGAATTGAAAATGAAGAAATTAGAATTGTATTAAACAGGATGTGGGCTTCCGTGATTTTCTCCCCCTTTATTCATACAATCTATTCTTTTCTCACTTTGGTTTACTTTTTTTTTTGGGCAAACCATTTTTGGTTTATTATTAATTTGCTTCATATCAGATTCCCTCTTTATTCTTCTTTTGTTGTTCTCGTATCATTGATGATTCTTTTCTGTACCTTTAAGCCCAATTTTTCCTTCGTGCATTTTTCCCCCCAACTTATGATAAGTACTCATTCTCTAGTATTCAACACATTTCAACATAATCAAGCACAATTTAATATCATTTAACACAATTCGACATCCTTTAAGGATATTTAACACAATTCAGCACTTAAAAAGTACTAGTGGATTAGATTGTGATTAAATCGTAATTATCTAATTGTTTATCAATAACTAAACTTATTTCACTAATAATGCAGATAAGTTTATTGTTTAATTGTAAAATGCATATTTTTTTGAAGAAATAATTCATTATTTAATTACCTCAATTCATCATTAATTTTCTAAAATTATATAAGTTTTTAAGGACTTAGTAAATTGATACAGATTTTTTAGAAAAATATTTGTAATAAAAAACTTAATTATTTCACTAATAATGTATACATATTTTTTTTTTTTTTGGGGGGAAAGATAAGTACATGAACACATTAGACAGTCCTTCTCTCATAAGTTCTGCCTAAATGGTTGCCTCAGATTATTTCATGTCTTATAATGTATCAACTAAAACAAATAAATATAGTAAAAATGAGAGCCTCTAATTACTTACAATGTGCAAGTTACATATTTTACCATAATCCACTTCTAATTTATGGTCTTTTATTGAATTTTTGAATTCTGATATGGGATTAATGAACATTCTAACTTTTTTTGAACTCATGAACATACTAAATTTTAGAAGCAAGAACACTATGGTTAATGGGCTTATAGTAAAATTCTTATATTTTAAAGTCGAGCAGCAATAGCTCAGTAAATAACATGTTTTCCAATAAAGTAGTAATCAATATTAACCCTTTGTTATTTTCTTGTGTTATGCCAGATTCTATTAGCCCTAAGATGATTTCAAAAATATTATCGCATAATATTTTACTTGAAAATGAGAATATGTATGAAGCTAACTTATTCGACACAACTAATTAGCTTTGTTAATTTCATTTATAAATTTTGAGAGGATTGTTTCAAGGTATAAATTTTATTTTCAATTCTCTTATAAAATTTTGATTCTGCTTAATTTTTTTTCAAATTTTATAATTTTAGATCAAACCAGACAAGCTTAGCCATACTCAATTGCATAGGTATCAAGCAAAATTAAAAATGGCAAGTAAGGCAAATAAAACTTATAAAATAGCATGACCAACCAAGGCCCAAACACCCCCCCCCAAACCAAAAAAAAACAAAAAACAGAACTTGGAGAATAACGGAAATGTTAATGGTAATTACCCAACTCTTAACAATCACATGAATATCATTCGCTTTCCCGGGAAAGACTCCCAAAACAGGAGTTCAGAGGTCTCTAATCATTCACACATCTCTTTCTTACTATTTTTTTTTCACCCCCAAAGAAATTGAGAAGAGCTAGTCTTTTGCCTTTTTTTAGGACATTCCTCCCAAATTCAGAGCTATTACCTTCCCTATATAAGAAATGCCTCTTCCCTTTGGCCATGGCAATCTCACTGGTTCAATAATAACAGCAACAAAAAAGGCCTTAATTTCCTTCCTCCTCTGCCTCTCACCTCCATAGACTCGCCCTTATCGTCAGATTACTATTCATTTGACGAGAATGGGTGGCTGTGCAAGCAGACCCAAGGACTTGGACCTTCCAGACAAACCCTCTGACGAGGCTCAAGCTGCTGAGATGGTCGAGTCCGACACTGCTCCACAGGTATGATATTTCGGAATGTCCCAAAATGGGTCTTATTTTGTACATGTAATGTTCTCGCTCATAGTTTATGCATCCCAATCATATAGAATCTAAAGAGATCATCGCATAAACATACTATTCCATCATTTCACCTAATTAAGTGAAAAATTTGAAGGCTCCAGTTGCTATGAATTTCTCCCCTCGTTGACGCAGGAAAACAATGGAGGTGAAAACGAAAAGACAGATGAGGCTGCGGAAAATCCTGCTGAACCCAAAGAGAAGGCAAAAGACTCTGAAGAAATAAAATCTGCCGAGGGTGAGGAGAAAGGCGAGCCCAAGGTCAACGAAGGGGCAGCGGAGCAGGGTGAATCCAAGGTCAAGGTCCAGGTGGAGGAGAAGGACGAGGCCAAGGCTGACGATTCTCCAGCTGAGATTACGTCCAAGGTCAAGGCTGAGGATTCTCCAGCTAAGGTTGCTGCTACTCCTGAACCAGGGAAGGCCCTGGAGCCAGTAAAGGAAGAAGCCGAGCCAGCCAAGGCTCGTTACTCCGATGATAAAAGCGATGAACCTCTCATTACAATTTAATGAGTCCCATACAGCTTTAAAGATTGTGTGCAATGATTCAACTGCAAGCTAAAACAAAAGTGCATAAGATCAATGATGTTGTGGGCACAATTTCTTTTGACCGGATGTAATGAGCATTGGCATGTGATAAACAAGGCTTTGTTCTTTCTAGTTTCCTTGCATTAAGGTCATGTCTATCTTTAAGGGTTCCGCATTACTATCAAAGTCTATATGGCCCAAACAATTTACACACTATGCAATGAACACAGCACACCCTCACTTAGCTCTTATGCCAATCTCACATAACTAAAAACCCGATGTTAGGACTCCAATAATTGATTTTTGGGGGGGGGGGGGAATTATTGACTAGTTTTCATGACATAGAATGAACAAAGTCGAAAAACATAGAAGTTTATACCTGGGAATGCTGAATTGCATTTCTGCACAATTGTTGTGCTCAAATACTTCTATCCGGCAACTACAGGGGACCAAGGAAAAATTAGTTTCAAGCTAATAAATGCATCTGATCTTGAAATACCTTGTTGCTCAAGCCCTTTACGAAGAAAGCAGTATGCATCCAGAGCCCTGCACAAAAAATAAGTGTTACAAATCTAGAGCAAATGGCACAACATGCAGTCGGTTCTGTGATTTTTCAATTTGTGGAAGGCAAAAATAAAAGTAACCCAAAACAGAGAAAAAAAGTCCATTTCAAGTCAAAATGCAATACGTATGCACAGTGGCCTCGGCACCTCGAAGCTTCTTTTCCTGCATGCCCATTCTCTTTAAGTTTGCCTTCTTGATAGCTGCCAATGCAACCAAGGGAACTGCTTACGAGCAACTAGGTTGTAACTTGTAAGGCAATAAGCTGCTGATAGACTAAACCCCTCAGGCATAAACATGTACCATGACATGCATCCAGCATCTATTATAGAGCTGTTGATTTGTCACAGCTGCATAATGTAACTAATTTGCACTGATTCAAGGTGTGATTGCCAATCAACTTACAAATCGCAAGTAAAAATATCCGCAATTCTTAGGTCCATCAATACATTGGTAAATATACTAAACCATTAATTCTGTCTAGCAATCCCATCACCACCCATCCATCGCCTCAGAAACAAAAAAGGTGTCCATTCCAAGTCATACATTCTTATTTTAAATGAGTAATAAAATAATATATAAATGAGACGCCAAGTGGCATTTGCACAATGGCAAGTATAACTCAAGCTGTCCCGTATATTTTTATCTACAAAATCCAAAAGAGACATCTTCGTACCACAATTGAGCAGAGAGGTCCAACCTTACAACAATCTTAAAAAAAAAAAAAAAAAAAGCACTTGAAAACCTACAGGGGCCTTGCCCTCAAAATACGTCAGTTCTTATCCTTCCAGGTACACCACCAAATCGCCGAAGCAGCCTAGTTTTCTTCAATCTTCTTGTTCAACCGAAACATCTTTAACGTTGGAAGGTTGAACCCAACTAACCGCCATCAAGAAAAGAGACAAATGGCCAAGTGAAGAGACCCAATGGAAAAAAACAAAGAGGTGATCAACTTATTCTTCCTGCTCAAGGCACATGGCACACCATTCCAAGCCATTGTATCATTGCTGATACGAGATTTCAGAACAGCCATTTACAGTCATGAGATACTGGAAAGCTCCCCTAAATACTTCAGGCAAGACAGAAGAAGATAACCTCAAGGTTTTCTTCAAATATAGAAGCCATCTTGATCATAGTAGGGAGCTCAGTGTACAAAATAGCAACAGCCTCCCAGCTGATCCCAAGCAGATATGTATAGGCCAGTACAAGCTACCCACCTTTGCAGTCATTTCATACCTGCCTCCATTTTTTTTTGGGCCGGGGGGGGGGGGAGGAGGGGCAATGTCACAATTTACGAGGAAGAAAATGCTGCCCCTCAGTTAAGGCTGCTACGCCTGTGGATACCTGGTAGAACCCTACCGGGAAAAAAGAAAGGGGGGGGAGAGGGAGAACACAGATGAACATGGTATATAAAGTGAGACTCAAATATGATAATCAAACAAGCCATTTCCTCATCAAGATTCATATACAATAAAATAGTTCTAAAGGACTACAGTACACTAGATCTTTTAAGTAAAATACAGCAGCATGGCATGGAACTCACGAGGAGACATCAACTTATGATCATCTTCCTTTCTCAAACATATTCCTTCATTAGCATAAAGTTACTTATCAGCTATTTTTGGCATGAGATCACCCAACGGTATTTTCATGGCCTTCAACTTGGTTGATTCAAATCACTGAATAAGACATTAAAGAATTAAGGATGAAATCAGTAAAGCACAACTGTGGATATATTATAACAGAAATTACATGCCTCTCCTATTGTTGGAAGGGATCAGCATCTCTGCATCTTTCATATCCTGAATATCTGCTAGAAACAAAACTTAGCATTATAGCATGCCATGATTGCCATCCATGTTCACTTCTTCCTAGCAACCAACATGAATCACAGGAACCTATGGCTGGTTGTCATCTTTAGTTATTTATTATCCACAGTTTATCTCTCTAGGATCACAATACGATGTCCTACTTCACCTGCTGCAAAACATCATGAATCCTCTCTGTCTGTGATCTTACAAAGTCATGCAGCCAACACTCCAACAGAAAGCCACGATAATAAGGGATGTACTTTGGGCAATGAGACTGACACATCGTTGGACAATGGCCTTGAAAAGTCCATTGTGCTTTACTTAATATGTTTGGGCATAGTCTACCATGGTCCATGATCAAGCAGAAACCAGCAACAAAATCTTCAAAGCTTACGGATAAACCACAGAAGTAAACCAAGTTGATTGATTCAATATTGCAGAGACACCATATGATGTACAAGACTTGCATCAATCATCACTATGACTATCACAATTTCACAATGACAAGCAAATGTTGTATCTTAAGAAAGAAAGGGGGGAAGGGCATAAGCATCCAGTTAGGTTGTTGAGCCCACCATTACCCTCATATGCCTGGGCATGCTCTGCACTCCTATCGTCATCCTTGACAGCCAACATGACAAGCAGAAGCAGGATAGGATAGCTGACTGTAGTGAGTGCCCAGTTGATAATCAGCTGGTGCAGGTAGGACACACTGTGCACATCAATTTGCCAAGCAACTGCTGCCCCTGCACTCGGCACCCCTTCGTAGAACCCACTATACCTGAAACAATTTGCAGAAAAAACGTTTTGACTTGTATGAAGTTCCAAATTGAAACCTATATGCGTAGTGAAAAATGAGATAAAAGGGTAGTATATAGGCAGCTTGCCCCTGCTAAGTGTAGAAGCATGTAATACCAGCAGTGGGTTTTATTTTTTACCTGCTAAATGTCTCAGAATCATCACCTAAACCACCAATAACCCAGTAAACCATGCTTTGGAACATTGCATCCAGCAAACCATAACTAAAGTACAAGAGGAAGGGACCAGCATAAGCACTACCAGAGTCCTTAAAATCGAGCTTTTCAGGCGCATGATCCCTTGAGTACCTCAGCTGATTGGCAAGACCACCTCCCCAAATTGCAGTCCCAGGCAGACCAACAATTACAATCCCGACGCAACCCCTCTTCCTCCTACTCTGGAAGCTGAAATCCATCAGGTACCCAATCCCAACAGAGCCCAACATCTGAGCTCCCCAATAGAGTACATTGTTCAACCCCCTGGTTTGCAAATTAAACAATTCCCCATTCACATTATTGAACTGATAAGTATAGAAAAAGTTGCTCCCCCAAGCTGCTGGTACTGTGGTACAATCAAAAGCATCTTCCAATTCCAGAACAACTTCAGGATCTCAACAAGCTCAGTGGACACATTTGAATACTTAATGTGAGTACACCTAGTACCATCATCCCTAATCACTCTACTAGGTGGCAAAATTGCAAGTGAGAGAAGACCCCCATTAGCCACAAAACACATAAACCCAATGTAAGTACCATCTTTAACAGAAGCAGCCTCACTCCTACTATAGTTCAACACAAATGGAATCAACCCACCAATCACTCCACGCATATCGAAATACCAAAAAATGGAAATGTAAGTACCCTTTCTCCTAGAAGTAGGATATGAAGTCATGATGGCACCGTGACCAGCCCAAAGCAAACCCGCCCCAGCACCCAAAAGGGCACCGGCGACAATAACAAAGGTCTGGCTATGGCGGTGGTTGTAGTTCATGAAAGAACAAGCATAGAGGACATACGTCGAACAGCCTGCAAGCAAAGTAAGCCTAGGGCCTAAAACATTGTAAATGCCGCCACCCAGAATACCAAACACCGCGAAGGTGGTGTACAGGGCGGTGTTGGCATTGTTCGCCGCCGTGTGGTCCACCTGACCGCCATCACCTGTTCTCTTCGACTTATTTTGTCTAAACTTATTCTAAACTAAATTTATCTAAACTTATTATGAACTTTTTGGTTGAACTTATTCTGAACTTATTTACTGAACTTATTCTGAACTCATTCTGAACTTATTAAGAATAAATTTATGAACTTATTTGCTGAACTTATTCTGAACTTATCTGCTGAACTTATTTGTTAAACTTATTCTAAACTGAACTTATCTGAACTCATTCTTCAAAAAATAAGTCGAAGAGAACAGAGTCTAAGTTCATAAATTCAGTAGATAAGTTAAGTTCAGCAAACAAGTTCAGATAAGTTCAGTTCAGAATAAGTTCAGACAAAATAAGTCAGAGAACAGAGTGGTGTTTATTTTATCTATTTATTTATTTATTGACATGGGTGCCAAATGAGACCCAATTTTGATTTTGACATGCCATAGTCCTGAAGTTAGAGACATGGGCCGAAAGCTACTCGAGCCCAATTACCATATCCAGTCAAAGTTTTTCTTTCTTTTTCCTTTTCCTTTTTGGGGGCAGGGGGTTTCACCCAAACCTTCTAAGGAAACTTACAAGCAAGGACTATAACCAAGTTCAGACTTTAACAAACTTACAAGCGAGGTCTTCAACAGGCTCACAAAGATTCAAGTTTGAATTTAATTCGCTTCTAATGAGTTGATCTCATTCAATTAATCATGAATGGCAACTCAAATCATCCACAGAAAAAGAACCAACCATGTACAATAAGCGAGTACTCATTAAATGTTGCTAGATTATCTACCATTTCAAAAAAACTCACCTTTAATCATCAAATACCCTAGTTCAATGTTACAAGGAAAGATTCAGTTAGTGTTCTAGTACTTTAATCCTCTCGAGACAATTGTGCATTTGCCGATTCAACTCGTCTGTAACCTCAACTCCCTTCCCAAGTTTATACTGCTCAAATTTGCCCTCTTCACAACTCATTGCTGCCTTTCTGCAAGCTTTGATACTCCCTACACACATTATACACCAAAGATCAGTAAATATTTCTACATGCAAAAACTTGGTTCAGAGAAAGTGTTTCTCAATGTAACTATCAGAAAAAAACTGCATTCAGTTTGAGATATGTCACTACTCACTGGCTGAATGTTCCAAGAGAATAGAACCAAAACAACATAATTTCGCAGATCATCATAAGGATGCCAATGAGCTTTTACTCAAGCGGCATTAGTCTCTCCCACCTAAAGGGGCCACCACCTTCAGAATCTTAGTGATCGGTGAAAAGCATCCTCCCTCGTCACTCCCTTGTGAAGGGAAATGCTCAAGGCAAAAGGCCAGGCATCTATTGGGTTTTGGGTTTGGGATGCATACTGTGGCATTGAGCTTCCTCGCTATATTAGGTTATCCCTGAAAAAGGGCTCAGTGTTCCCAGCTCACTTATCCCCAAAGAACGAAATCAACTAAATGAAAAAATAGTGGAATCTGAACAATCTTGAAAAAGCTAAAACTTTTAAAGCCTCTCCAATGCATCCGCAAATCACACTAGTAATCAAAGCAAATTGGAAAACAGTAATTCTTCAGAAGACTTCTTGAGGAACATATCAACTCTAACCAGAGGACTTTTTCCTTTTCTTTTTGGGGGGGGGGTGCATATGGTATTCAAGCAAACTCATACAATAACTTGAGCGAGCAGTTCAACTCACCACTTAAGGCAAGCAAATTAAAGAACGCAGGGCAATTTCCGATACTTGAAACCAGGCTAATCGCAGACCATACTTTTTGGTAGCCTTCTCTTGAAGTTCTAATGATGCAGACCTTTGTGATTGGATTCACATATTTGACTACACAGATATCATGCACCTCCAGTTAGGAAAAGTCAAAAATCAACTTCATCTTTACATGGCATAAACTAGACTACCAAAAATAGAAGGATCACCAGATGCTTAGCTGCTCACCTTGGAATGACCCAAGTGAAGAAGCCAGGCCACACTCCCCAAAGTTTATAAGGATGCTATCCTTAATTGCTTTCGACACATTGAACTGCGTAAGGATAATGGGATCATCCACCGGAAGCTCCTTGTTTGGATCTAAAAAAATCTCCATCACCATGTATCTATTTTTGAATCCCACCATGAGCTCTCGATATTCAAGTGTTTACTTGTCTAAACAGTGGAAACTATCCTGCACATTATTTCAGAAAAGGGAGGATAATAAGATGCCCAATGAAATTGTTTCCAGGAGACACAGTAACATGAATGAAGAAACGGGTGGCAAACATAGGACATGCATGCCAGTCAGATAACCGAGTACAAACCATTAGGCACAGGTTGATTAATACTATAAACTTGAAGAGATCCTTGATATCATAGTGTCAAGTTTACAAACAGGAATAAATAACTTGCAACGTCATTTCCCAATCTTCAAGGGCGCAAATTACAAAGTTAATTCCATTAAAAGTGCTGCAAAATCAACTAAAGGAACTAAACACTTATTATCTCCAACAAAATCCTATTGCCTCAAGGAAGATGAGCAAACAATGAAGTTGGACTTGGTTCAGTGGCATTGTTGATTAACCAATTGGGCAAATTTGGTAATAGACGTTCAGCCATCCCATGAGCACCACAGAGAGGTTAATCATTCAGATATAGATGAAGCTTCATGTGTTTCGCATAAAGAAATGATATTTTCATGATTCTTCCCCACCCCCCCAAAAAAAAAAATCAATTTGGAGGGTGTCCACCTACAAGCATTAGAACCAACTCCACTACCACTTTCACTATTTTCTTTGCCTTTTGTAGGTTGTTTCCTTTTCAAATATCATAAAATGGAATTGGATCGATCCATATAAAATTGGAGAGGGAAAAAAATAATAAGAGAGACAAACTCAGCTATGACATCAAAACGAACCCACATACACTACATCATTCATTATCAAACTACAAATCTATTGTTATAAAATTCACATTTTCCCATTTCAGCAATAACAAAAACAGTAATATTCGGCATTTTCTCTAACTTTTTTCATTCTCCTACGACAGCACAACAATCAGTTCAGTATGAATCCAAACAGCTCATTTCTTCGCCCAGCAAATTGCTTAGTTCAATATGAATCCAACCAGCTCATTTCTTCGCCCAGAAAACAAGCAATTGCAATTTTACAAACACACATAATCTGGCATTTAGAATCAACTAACTAAATCAAAACCAAATTAACATAACACTTAACTCACCCTTCATAAATTTCAGCGCCCCATCAAATCAAGTGTTCTTCTGAATATTTAAAAAAAATTAATTTAACCGTTCAAGTTCAAAACCCTAACCTGTGCCCGCGTCGGCAGTTACCGCTTAGCGTCAACAGAGCTTGCTGGGCGGCGACTGCTGAGGCGTTGGGATCAAAGAATGGCCTGAATGCAGATGGGAAATCAGTGAAGTGTGGTGCAATGTATAAGGCCCAAAAAAAACCCACCAAACTCCCATTAAATATCGTCAATTTTTGGCTTTAAATTAGGGCTGATTTTGCTGGACATGGTCAACTTCTGCTTACTAAATTAGGTCTAAGGCCATGTTCAATAAAATTAGTTGTTAAATAGCATAGTAGTTCATGCAGATGCAGCAAATAGCAGTTCAGATAATTAATAGCGCATCTAATTTTGCTATTAGCAGACAATTGTTTAGATGAGCGGTTGACATAAATGTTCAACAAAATTAGCTATTTAGCTAGCAGATAGAGCTTTAGATAGCAGATAATTATTTAGGTAGCTGATAGCGTGTTTAATTTAACTGTTAGCGGATAGCTGTTTAGATGAGCGGTTGACATAAATGTGTTTGATAAATTTAACTGTTAGATTAACTTATTAATGTAAATTCACAGAAAAAGATATAGTTAATTTCCAAATATAAAATTTTCAAAGAACTAAGTACACTATCTGCTTGATCTTTCTCATAAAAGTAGTACTATATGAGATGCTACGGAAAATAAACTACTTGAACTATAGAGTAAGATCTAAGTCATTTTACATAAATGAAGACTTAGCTATAATCATGGTGGTACTCACAGCCTATTTGTTATGGAGTGTTTTACCATGAAATTATTCTGAACTTATTTACTAAACTTAACTTATCTATTGAACTTATTCTGAACTTATAAAGAACACATTTATGAACTTAGGCTGTGTTCTCTTCGACTTATTTTTTGAAGAATAAGCTCAGATAAGTTCAGTTTAGAATAGGTTCAACAAATCAGTTCAGAATAAGTTCAGCAAATAAGTTCATAATAAGTTCAGCAAAAAAGTTCATAAATTTGTTCATAATAAGTTCACAATAAATTCAGTAAATAAGTTCAGAATAGGTTCAGCAAAAAAATTCATAATAAGTTCAGATAAATTTAGTTCACAATAAGTTCAAACAAAATAAGTCAAAGAGATTAGGGCGTTATTCTGAACTGAACTTATCTGAACTTATTTTAAACTTATTTGCTAAACTTAAGTCGTGTTCTCTTCGACTTATTTTGTCTAAATTTATTCTGAACTGAACTTATCTGAACTTATTTGCTGAACTTATTCTAAACTCATTAAGAACAAATTTATGAACTTACTTGCTAAACTTATTCTAAACTTAGGCCCTATTCTCTTCGACTTATTTTGACTGAACTTATCTGAACTTATTTTGAACTTATTTGCTGAACTTATTTAGAACTTATTTACTGAACTTATTTTGAACTTATTCTGAACCAATTTATGAATTTATTTGCTAAACTTATTCCAAACCTATTTGCTGAACTTATTTACTGAACTTATTCTATTTATTTTTCAAAAAATAAGTCGAACAGAACAGGGCCCTTATTTGCTGAACTTATTCTGAACTTATTCTGGACTTATTTACTAAACTTATTCTGAACTTATTCTAAGCTGAACTTATCTAAACTTATTATTCAAAAAATAAGTCGAAGAGAACAGGGCCTTATTCTATACCTATTCTGAACTTAATCTGAACTTAGGCCCTGTTCTCTTTGACTAAAAGCTCCAATGCAATCCTCAAACCATGGGTAAAATCTAGTGCTGTTCAAGATTTTGGAACGGGTTGAAGAGCTAGGAGGGTGCATGAAATAAGGATATAATTTTAAAATGGCCCCTAAAACTATGTGAAAATAACTGCGAACAGTCCAAGTAGAACGAAAAAATCCTCCACCAATTGCCCTAAACCTCACATTGTGACCTAGTAAGTGAAGAAACATTAGAACTTGCTCTCTCACACTCATATGCATAGTGTTTACAAGAAGTGCCCTCCTTTTAAGCATTTCACACAATTTAAAAAAAGGACCATATCTCATTCAAATTTGATTAAGGCAATGAGTATTCCCACAATACAAAACACTACTGATATAATTCTCTCGATCGACATCTCGATTGAAATAAAGCTAACGTGGATTTGAGAAACCCTAATCTCATTATCGGTGTCTCTATTACTATGGTTCCTAAGTAAGGCCGTCGGAGCCCTCAAAAGAACAGTGGTAGCAGCAACGACCATAGCTTCCTCCTCATTTAAATCATTGGCCATCTAGGTAACAAGAAAAAGGGATATATCAAAGACACAACAAATCTTAACTGCAATTAATTAACTGTAATAGAGATGCACGAGTAAGAAGTCATAGTATAAAACACAACGCACCCAAATGAAGAAACTAATCATAATCTACAAGAACAGGAAGAGATGCATTTTCTGCAGCATGCATATGAGGGGATCTTATTCCAACAGACAGCCAATAAGCACCCAAATTTGGTGAACTTCACAATGCACCAACAAACCTCTTTTATAGAAGAGAGCATGATTAGATTACAGTCAAACTAAAACCAATATAATATGATCAGATTACTGTCAGAAATTAAGTATCCAACTAAAACCCCCCAACAAACCTCTTTTATAGAAGAGAGCAACAATGAAACAAAGGAACAAAAAAGTTCACAGGTTACTTGGGTTCTCAAAAACAGAAAGAGAGAGGCAACTATGTTTCAGAATTCAGAGACAAGAGAATTAGAACAAGAAGAATAAGCAAAACACAGGCCATTGTTGTCACCTAATCTTTGAATAAGTACTTTAAGGACAATCCAGGGAACTAGATGTGATTGCTCTAATTGAAAGAATCTGCCTATCGAACAAAAAGCCAACTCTTTAGTCTGGCATACTAAACAAAAAGAACAGGAAGAGTTGTTTTGGCCATTATTGTTACAGAGCTGCCCAAATTCTTCAATTTGTAACAACACATTATGGTTAGTTCATAATGTGTCCTCACTAACAAATAATACATTTTTGTTATATTATGTATTCTCACTAAAAGTTCATTTTGTTAGGATATTTGGAAGGTACATAATAAAAGTAAAAAGAACTCATGGAAATACCCAAAGGGAACATACGTAATTCATAAACCTCTAATAATCTGAGTGATGCTCTAGAAATATTTCTAATGTTAATATTCAATTGCCTAGATTCTTGAAGTTCTAAGCATACCCAAAAAGCTGTCCAAACCAGAAAGCATACCCAACAAGCTGTCCAAACCCAGAAAGCATACCAAACAAGCTGTCCAAACCCAGAAAGCATTTAATTGCCCAAATATTTCTAAGCATACCCAACAAGTTGTCCAAACCCAGAAAGCATACCCAACGAGCAAAGCCAGCAATGGACCAAACGGATAATTTGGCAGAACAATATACCTGAACAACAATGAGCAGAAGAGAGAAACGATTTGTCCAAAAGATCACCTCTTCAAGTTCAACAGCACTTAAGAAACCCTAGCAAACCAAAACCAAAATCAAAAGACTTATGCTCAGATCAACAAAACCAGCAAATTAATCCCATCAAAACCAAAGATCCAACCAAATCACAACACCCATTAATAATCGAATTCAAATAAACGAACTTGATAAAAAACGCACCTATACGAAATGATCTTGCCAAAAATTTCCCCCTCAAATCAATGAGATGCCGAAACCCTAATTAAAAATCAGATGACAAAACCCTAGTTACAAATTGAGTTAGGGATTTAAAGGGATAGTCGAATTCAGAGGAATTGAAACCCTAGAACTAAAAACTTACCTGGAAAATTAAATCTGAAGGAACTCTCGTGGTCAAATTTAGAACCTTATTAAACCATACGCTTTAAGTGAGAGTCGAATTCGGCGCGAGGCGAGAGCTAACTTCTAAACCCAAATATAACACTGGACCGAGCTAGACATATTTATATCTTAAAGTTAATTTAACGTGGCAAAAATATTTGACAAAAAGGCGTATTAGAATAAGTTTTTCTATTGATAAAAGATGCATTGATTCATTTATGCATAGCTCCATTGGTATATGTCTCCATTAGAGTTAGGCAACAAGTCAGATACTCATTTCATTGGGTCAAGTGAATAAGCCCATTTAAAATAGGACCAATCAAGAGTTGGGCCAATAATAGACTGGAACAATAATGGTCAGAACCATTAAAGCATATTAACAAGGCGGGTCCGGTCGGCTCATTAACAGCCTGTTTAGTGACCCATTATTTTTTAAAATCCTACTTAACGCATTAGTTTACATATTCTAATTAGTTAAACTTATTACCAGCACTTTATATATAACAATAATTATTATATATAGTTTTTTTAATGTAAATTTGTTCCATTTTAAAACGGATCCAAAGTGGGTCGCTCATGGACCTATCCGACCCCCCCCCGTTTATTTGCATAAAAGGCCCAACCCGCACCCAATGATTAACGGGCCGACCATGGCCCGACGCGGTCCACTTTGTAAACGAGTCGGCCCCAATCCGACCCAACCCGGTCCCTTGCCCCCAATGATTAATTTGCTGGCTTTGTTGATTTAAGCATAAGTCTTTTGATTTTGGTTTTGGTTTGCTAGGGTTTCTTAAGTGCTGTTGAACTTGAAGAAGTGATCTTTTAGACTAATCATTTCTCTCTTCTGCTCATTGTTGTTCAGGTATATTGTTCTGCCAAATTATCCGTTTGGTCCATTGCTGGCTTTGCTCGTTGGGTATGCTTTCTGGGTTTGGACAGCTTGTTGGGTATGCTTAGAAACATTTGGGCAATTAAATGCTTTCTGGGTTTAGACAGCTTGTTTGGTATGCTTTCTGGGTTTGGACAGTTGTTGGGTATGCTTTCTGGGTTTGGACAGCTTTTTGGGTATGCTTAGAACTTCAAGAATCTAGGCAATTGAATATTACCATTGGAAATATTTCTGGAGCATCACTCAGATTATTAGAGGTTTATGAATTACACATGTTCCCTTTGGGTATTTCCATGAGTTCTTTTTACTTTTATTATGTAGCTTCCAAATATCCTAACAAAATGAACTTTTAGTGAGAATACATAATATAACAAAAATGTATTATTTGTTAGCGAGGACACATTATGAACTAACCATAATGTGTTGTTACAAATTGAAGAATTTGGGCAGCTCTGTAACAATAATGGCCAAAACAACTCTTCCTATTCTTTTTGTTTAGTATGCCAGACTACAGAGTTGGCTTTTTGTTCGATAGGTAGGCTCTTTCAATTAGAGCAATCACATCTGGTTCCCTGGATTGTCCTTAAAGTACTCATTCAAAGATTAGGTGACAACAATGGCCTGTGTTTTGCTTATTCTTCTTGTTCTAATTCTCGTCTCTGAATTCTGAAACATAGTTGCCTCTCTCTTTCTGTTTTTGAGAACCCAAGTAACCTGTGAACTTTTTTGTTCCTTTGTTTCATTGTTGCTCTCTTCTATAAAAGAGGTTTGTTGGGGGGTTTTAGCTAGATACTTAATTTCTGACAGTAATCTGATCATATTATATTGGTTTTAGTTTGACTGTAATCTAATCATACTCTCTTCTATAAAAGAGGTTCGTTGGTGCATTGTGAAGTTCACCAAATTTGGGTGCTTATTGGCTGTCTGTTGGAATAAGATCCCCTCATATGCATGGTGCAGAAAATGCATCTCTTCCTGTTCTTGTAGATTATGATCAGTTTCTTCATTTGGGTGCGTTGTGTTTTATACTATGACTTCTTACTCGTGCATCTCTATTACAGTTAATTAATTGCAGTTAAGATTTGTTGTGTCTTTGATATATCCCTTTTTCTTGTTACCTAGATGGCCAATGATTTAAATGAGGAGGAAGCTATGGTCGTTGCTGCTACCATTGCTCTTTTGAGGGCTCCGACGGCCTTGCTTAGGAACCATAGTAATAGAGACACCGATAATGAGACTAGGGTTTCTCAAATCCACGTCAGCTTTATTTCAATAGAGATGTCGATCGAGAGAATTATATCAGTATGTTTTGTATTGTGGGAATACTAATTGCCTTAATCAAATTTGAATGAGATCTGGTCCTTTTTTTAAATTGTGTGAAATGCTTGAAAGAAGGGCACTTCTTGTAAACACTATGCATATGAGTGTGAGAGAGCAAGTTCTAATGTTTCTTCACTTACTAGGTCACAATGTGAGGTTTAGGGCAATTGGAGGAGGACTTTTTCGTTCTACTTGGACTGTTCACAGTTATTTTCACGTAGTTTTAGGGGCCATTTTAAAATTATATCCTCATTTCATGCACCCTCCTAGCTCTTCAATCCGTTCCAAAATCTTGAACAACACTAGATTTTACCCATGGTTTGAGGATTGCATTGGAGCTTTTAGTCAAAGAGAACAGGGCCTAAGTTCAGATTAAGTTCAGAATAGGTATAGAATAAGGCCCTGTTCTCTTCGACTTATTTTCTGAAGAATAAGTTTAGATAAGTTCAACTTAGAATAAGTTCAGAATAAGTTTAGTAAATAAGTCCAGAATAAGTCCAGAATAAGTTCAGCAAATAAGGTCCTGTTCTCTTCGACTTATTTTTTGAAAAATAAATAGAATAAGTTCAGTAAATAAGTTCAGAATAAGTTCAGCAAATAGATCCGGAATAAGTTCAGCAAATAAATTCATAAATTGGTTCAGAATAAGTTCAGTAAATAAGTTCAAAATAAGTTCAGCAAATAGATTCAAAATAAGTTCAGATAAGTTCAGTCAAAATAAGTCGAAGAGAATAGGGCCTAAGTTTAGAATAAGTTTAGCAAGTAAGTTCATAAATTTGTTCTTAATGAGTTTAGAATAAGTTCAGCAAATAAGTTCAGATAAGTTCAGTTCAGAATAAATTCAGACAAAATAAATCGAAGAGAATACAGCTTAAATTTAGCAAATAAGTTTAAAATAAGTTCAGATAAGTTCAGTTCAGAATAACGCCCTGATCTGTTTGACTTATTTTGTTTGAACTTATTGTGAACTAAATTTATCTGAACTTATTATGAATTTTTTTGCTGAACCTATTCTGAACTTATTTACTGAATTTATTGTGAACTTATTATGAACAAATTTATGAACTTTTTTGCTGAACTTATTATGAACTTATTTGCTGAACTTATTCTGAATTGATTTGTTGAACCTATTCTAAACTGAACTTATCTGAGCTTATTCTTCAAAAAATAAGTCGAAGAGAACAGGGCCTAAGTTCATAAATGTGTTCTTTATAAGTTCAGAATAAGTTCAATAGATAAGTTAAGTTTAGCAAACAAGTTCAGAGTAAATTCATGGTAAAACACTCCATAACAAATAGGCTGTGAGTACCACCATGATTATGGCTAAGTCTTCATTTATGTAAAATGACTTAGATCTTACTCTTTAGTTCAAGTAGTTTATTTTCCCTAGCATCTCATATAGTACTATTTTTATGAGAAAGATCAAGCAGATAGTGTACTTAGTTCTTTGAAAATTTTATATTTGGAAATTAACTATATCTTTTTCTGTGAATTTACATTAACCAGTTAATCTAACAGCTAAATTTATCAAACACATTTATGTCAACTGCTCATCTAAACAGCTATCTGCTAACAGTTAAATTAGACACGCTATCAGCTACCTAAACAATTATCTGCTATCTGAAGCTATATCTGCTTGCTAAATAGCTAATTTTGTTAAACATTTATGTCAACCGCTCATCTAAACAACTGTCTGCTAACAGCAAAATTAGATGCGCTATTAATTATCTGAACTGCTATTTGCTGCATCTGTATGAACTACTATGCAATTTAACAACTAATTTTATTGAACATGGCCTTAGACCTAATTTAGTAAGCAGAAGTTGACCATGTCCAGCAAAGTCAGCCCTAATTTAAAGCCAAAAATTGACGATATTTAATGGGAGTTTGGTGGGTTTTTTTTGGGCCTTATACATTGCACCACACTGCACTGGTTTCCCATCTGCATTCAGGCCATTCTTTGATCCCAACGCCTCAGCAGTCGCCGCCCAGCGGGCACAGGTTAGGGTTTTGAACTTGAACGGTTGAATTGATTTTTTTTAAATATTCAGAAGAACACTTGATTTGATGGGGCGCTGAAATTTATGAAGGGTGAGTTGAGTGTTATGTTAATTTGGTTTTGATTTAGTTAGTTGATTATAAATGCCAGATTATGTGTGTTTGCAGAATTGCAATTGCTTGTTTTCTGGGCGAAGAAATGAGCTGGTTGGATTCATATTGAGCCAAGCAATTTGCTGGGCGAAGAAATGAGCTGTTTGGATTCATACTGAACTGATTGTTGTGCTGTCGTAGGAGAATGAAAAAAGTTAGAGAAAATGCCGAATATTACTGTTTTTGTTATTGCTGAAATGGGAAAATGTGAATTTTATAACAATAGATTTGTAGTTTGATAATGAATGATGTAGTGTATGTGGGTTCGTTTTGATGTCATAGCTGAGTTTGTCTCTCTTTTTTTTTCCCCCCCCCCCCTCCAATTTTATATGGAGTTGGTTCTAATGCTTGTAGGTGGACTACCCTCCAAATTGATTTTTTTTTTGGGGGAGGGGGGAAGAATCATGAAAATATCATTTCTTTATGCGAAACATATGAAGCTTCATCTATATCTGAATGATTAACCTTTCTGTGGCGCTCATGGGATGGCTGAACGTCTATTACCAAATTTGCCCAATTGGTTAATCAACAATGGCACTGCACCAAGTCCAACTTCATTGTTTGCTCATCTTCCTTGAGGCAAGAGGATTTTGTTGGAGATAATAAGTGTTTAGTTCCTTTAGTTGATTTTGCAGCACTTTTAATGGAATTAACTTTGTAATTTGCACCCTTGAAGATTGGGAAATGAAGTTGTAAGTTATTTATTCCTGTTTGTAAACTTGACACTATGATATCAAGGATCTCTTCAAGTTTATAGTATTAATCAACCTGTGCCTAATGGTTTGTACTCGGTTATCTGACTGGCATGCATGTCCTATGTTTGCCACCCATTTCTTCATTCACGTTACTGTGCCTCCCGGAAACAATTTCATTGGGCATCTTATTATCCTCCCTTTTCTGAAATAATGTGCAGGATAGTTTCCTCTGTTTAGACAAGTAAACACTTGAATATCGAGAGCTCATGGTGGGATCCAAAAATAGATACATGGTGATGGAGATTTTTTTAGATCCAAACAAGGAGCTTCCGGTGGATGATCCCATCATCCTTACGCAGTTCAATGTGTCGAAAGCAATTAAGGATAGCATCCTTATAAACTTTGGGGAGTGTGGCCTGGCTTCTTCACTTGGGTCATTCCAAGGTGAGCAGCTAAGCATCTGGTGTTCCTTGTATTTTTGGTAGTCTAGTTTATGCCATGTAAAGATGAAGTTGATTTTTGACTTTTCCTAACTGAAGGTGCATGATATCTGTGTAGTCAAATATGTGAATCCAATCACAAAAGTCTGCATCATTAGAACTTCAAGAGAAGGCTACCAAAAAGTATGGTCTGCAATTAGCCTGGTTTCAAGTATTGGAAATCGCCCTGCGTTCTTTAATTTGCTTGACTTAAGTGGTGAGTTGAACTGCTCGCTCCAGTTATTGTATGAGTTTGCTTGAATACCATATGCAACCCCCCCCCCCAAAAAAGGAAAAAGTCCTCTGGTTAGAGTTGATATGTTCCTCAAGCAGTCTTCTGAAGAATTACTGTTCTTCCAATTTGCTTTGATTACTAGTGTGATTTGCGGATGCATTGGAGAGGCTTTAAAAGTTTTAGCTTTTTCAAGATTGTTCAGATTCCACTATTTTTTCATTTAGTTGATTTCGTTCTTTGGGGATAAGTGAGCTGGGAACACTGAGCCCTTTTTCAGGGATAACCTAATATAGCGAGGAAGCTCAATGCCACAGTATGCATCCCAAACCCAAAACCCAATAGATGCCCGACCTTTTGCCTCGAGCATTTCCCTTCACAAGGGAGTGACGAGGGAGGATGCTTTTCACCGATCACTAAGATTCTGAAGGTGGTGGCCCCTTTAGGTGGGAGAGGCTAATGCCGCTTGAGTAAAAGGTCATTGGCATCCTTATGATGATCTGCGAAATTATGTTGTTTTGGTTCTATTCTCTTGGAACATTCAGCCAGTGAGTAGTGACATATCTCAAACTGAATGCAGTTTCTTTCTGATAATTACATTGAGAAACACTTTCTCTGAACCAAGTTTTTGCATGTAGAAATATTTACTGATCTTTGGTGTATAATGTGTGTAGGGAGTATCAAAGCTTGCAGAAAGGCTGCAATGACTTGTGAAGAGGGCAAATTTGAGCACTATAAACTTGGGAAGGGAGTTGAGGTTACATACGAGTTGAATCGGCAAATGCACAATTGTCTCGAGAGGATTAAAGTACTAGAACACTAACTGAATCTTTCCTTGTAACATTGAACTAGGGTATTTGATGATTACAGGTGAGTTTTTTTGAAATGGTAGATAATCTAGCAACATTTAATGAGTACTCGCTTATTGTACATGGTTGGTTCTTTTTCTGTGGATGATTTGAGTTGCCATTCATGATTAATTGAATGAGATCAACTCATTAGAAGCGAATTAAATTCAAACTTGAATCTTTGTGAGCCTGTTGAAGACCTCGCTTGTAAGTTTGTTAAAGTCTGAACTTGCTTATAGTCCTCGCTTGTAAGTTTCCTTGGAAGGTTTGGGTGAAACCCCCCGCCCCCAAAAAGGAGAAGGAAAAAGAAAAAAAAGCTTTGATTGGATATG
The DNA here is from genome assembly GCA_029747015.1 of Carnegiea gigantea. Taxonomy (NCBI): domain Eukaryota; kingdom Viridiplantae; phylum Streptophyta; class Magnoliopsida; order Caryophyllales; family Cactaceae; genus Carnegiea; species Carnegiea gigantea. The sequence continues at coordinate 321,769 of JAKOGI010000056.1, read as the reverse complement.
GCAATTGGGCTCGGGTAGCTTTCGGCCCATGTCTCTAACTTCAGGACTATGGCATGTCAAAGTCAAAATTGGGTCTCATTTGGCACCCATGTGAATAAATAAATAAATAGATAAAATAAACACCACCTTGTTCTCTGACTTATTTTGTGAACTTATTTTGAACTTGTTTGCTGAACTTAACTTATCTACTGAATTTATTCTGAACTTATCATGAAATTGATTAATATACATTAGTCTCATTTTAAGAACCTTTCCCATGTTCTTATAGAGAGCAGAGAGACGTTGGAGGAGGGTAGTAGTATCTTTCCTTTTGATATGTACCAATGGAGATGAGAGACAGAAAATGGGGTTTTGTTTCCCGATATCATGCTTTTTTTTTAAAAAAAAAAAAAATCGAGTTAAGTTAAAGGTCCTTCTCTTAATTTCCTCTAAAAATGACCAAAAATATTATTTTTTTTTTTTTAAAAAGGCACACATATCTAAAATGAATAAGTTCCTTCAAACTAGTACTTATATTGAAAGCTTGAAAAGATGGATGTTTGACAGGAGGGCTCTAAATTTTTCATTTTTGAAATGTGGGAAGCAAAATACATTATTCAACCATCTTATACACGAAAATCTTTAGGCGATCATAAGAATAATCACATATTCACTAGATGAGATTTACAAGCATTTCGTTTTGTCTTTAAAAGATCTCAAGCATATTACTATTATCTTCGTTTTTTTAGGGGGTGATTTTCACCTATGTTACATAGATTTAGATATGGGATGTCGAACATAGGTAGAGATATGATTGTCCAACTAATCAAACTTTTAAACGTCGGAGGTAGGGGCACTCTACAAAACTCATACAATTTTTTTTTTTAACGTAGGTAAACATGTCCAATTGATTTTGCTCCTATCTCAGGAGTCACCAATGAGTTACAAAAGGCTACGGAGGGGAAAGCTGTCACCATTCACACAACACACACTAATCCTCATAAAGAGGTAACATATGTTTTTCCCAAAATCGAACCTGAGTGTAGAAAGTGTGAAAAGATGAGACCTTATTCATTAGGCTATAACATCTTCGGCTATAAAACTTACACATGCAAGTGAAAGCTGTAATTTCAAATTACTTGTTCTAGAATGCTTCATAACTGAAAACATAAATCCGATAATCATATCCAATAACATACGATATATATGTAAAAAGATCGATCACTGAAAAATGCAGGAAGCAGAATACATTCCAATTTTCACATATATCACCATCCTAAATGTGAAGTGTTGTGTCCAACACGTATATAATGATGGAGTCCAGATATCATAAAGTACCTTAAGCCCACTACTTAAATGTTATATGTCCTCATTATCTAGAACTTCTCTGCGTATTGGTTTGAGATTACGCATATGAATTGACAACACATCACCGACAGTGATACAATCGTCGTTCGTCTTTGGCCTCTAGAAACTTTTCTCACAACCCATCCTACCATTCACCAAAGTTTATGGTGACATAAAGGAGGAAAAAAATGACTATAAGACTTCGTACCTTTTTAAAACTGCCTATGAGATGTTGAAATAAGTTGGTAGTTAAAAATATTCACTTTTATAACTGTCTAAATACTTGAATTAGAATTTTAGAAAAAAAATTGTAGATTAAGATAAAGAAGAACTATGAAAAGCAACCAATAGAGAAGTCCACAACTTACCTTCATCGTCACCCCCCCTCTCTCTCTCTCTCTCTCAGAAAAACCAATAGCTCAAAGTCGTACATACATTTGCAGAGGTTAATTATTAACTAATCACCCCACAAAATCAAACCACACTCATTTCTAATTTGATAATTTGATTATCTCTTTATTAGTTGCTGAAATTATGGGTTGCAATTCAATGGAGAAAATTAGCAAGCCACAACAAAAGGATCGAAACGGTTTACGGTCTCCTGAAGAAGATGAAAAACAGAGAAATTACATTCTTAAAACACGGCCATCACTGCTGGAGCTCTGTCCTCATTAATGCTGGTAAGTTAATAACCAAATCTCTTAGTTAACATAATATTCCCAACACAAAACGAAATCGTCCCCCTAAACCAAATTTGCAAGGTTTGAGCCCCTTTTGGAAACTACTTCACATACCCCTGTCAAAGGTTTTCAGTATACATCCACAATACCAATTACTCATGTATAAATTCGTGCTCAACACATACTTAGACATTCAGAAACTAATCAAGAACAAAATTAACGAATTCAACTTTTCAATCAAATGGCTAATTACTTACCGGCAGCCGTTCGACAACTCGATCCCTCGCCGTCCACCGGCCAACCAACCTCCGTCACATACTCACCGGCACCACCGCAGCCTATGTGCACCCCACCACAACTACCACGACTACGAACCACAACAAACTGAAATTGCCCCAAATTGGATGCGAATTCACGAGTAAGAAGGCGCCCAGATCTGGAGTTGAGCAACTTGCAAATATATGACGAAGAGGAAGGTGAGATTTATGGAGCTAGGAGCTTGAGTTAAGGAGAGGATGGGCGAGAATTATGGCAGGTCGACATTTATGGACGCGAGGCGGGCGAAGAAGGAGTTGAGAAGAGTCTGAATGTCTGATGAATTCATGAATGGAGAATTGAAGGAGGGGGTCGTGCTTAATTTGCTGGGTGTGTGACAGCTTGTTTGATCGGATCGGTCAAAAAAAAAAAAAAAAAAAGCTTTTTTAGCTTTTTTTGACGGGCATGGCAGAGAAGCATGTGTCCGCCAGCGTGAGGTTTTTTGACAGGAGCAGTCAAAATATGCTAAAACTCGTCAAAAATATTTTCGAGATCTGTGTCACCTGCAATTCCGTCAAAAAGGTTTGTTTTTTGTCAAAATTTCTGCTGCATGTTTTGACAGTCTGAATACCCGTCAAAATTTTCCATCAAACATTATTAAATATACTGTTGTGAGATAAACTGAGATCTAGAACTCAAACCAAATGGCTCTCACACAATATTCGATTTCAAATTTAAAATTAGCACATTTAATTTAGAGTTGGAGCCAAAAGAGACCTCAAGTCCTCAACCGAACTAAAATCAAACATGACCCGAATATTTTTTCTATAGTTATTTCTTTGAAAGACAAATTTATTGAACAAAATATCAACCAAGTTGATACCTGAATTAAAAGATGACTAACTCAAACTAAAATCAAACAAAAGTCTGATCGTTTGTTCTCAAACTAACGCAATTGAGACCCAAACCAAACTATTTAGGGCATTTTCGTCTTTTACATGTTGAATCTACCTGCTTCAATCTACGATAACCTGCTCCTACCTATTTCAAGCTGTTGCAATCTACTCTAATTTCCTCACAAAACTACTCCAAATTTGCTGATGATACCTACTTAGACCTGTTCTAACCCACTCCAACCTACTCCAATCCTCTAGCCGCTCGTCAAAAATATTGAAAACGAAGGGGGTCCTTTGTTACATTTTTAATATCAATTGGGCTTTAAACAAAGAGTTATGCATATAAACTCATATAAGGTTCCAACCCAAAACCAATTGGCTATGGGTGAAGTAACTTACAAGCTTATATATATGCTCAAACCCTTTAATTTTACCATTGTGGGACAATACCCACTTTCAAATTTTTTGTATTTTATCAATGTGGGACAATACTCACTTTCATGCTCTAACACCCTTAATTGCAAATTTAAAGTTGCATGCTCATATAAATATGATCAGCTAGACCATAATTTTCATTTTAAAAACACGATAATAACATCAAGCCAAAACATAGTTAAAAGAGGTGCGAAAAAAATCTATACTGGGTCCCTGCTGTAAACGCACAAATCCAAACAAAGGATCCCTCTCCTATGAGGCAATGACAATTTATTAATCCATCCATCTTATAACAAAATTAATGTAGTAATAATAATAATTAAAAAAAAGACCACCAAACATTTGGGAAAAATGCAATCCCCATTTGGTACGGCCCCCACATTACAGCGGCTGCATCCAGTGATCCAAACATGCAGCGGGTAGAGAGAGAAAGTACCAAGCATTCAGCGAAAATGAAGTTTAGCAAGGTTATTGAAGCTGGTTTGCACCTCTTGATAGCATTTGTCGACCAAATAGCTTATGTGCACTCATTGAAAGAGCAGACCATAGAAATCCCTGAGCAGTTTGCGGTTACAACTGACAATGTTAGCATCCGAGTGAATGGTGTTCTCTTTGTGAAGGTACTACGGTGCTTTTTCTGGGTGTTCTTTGCTCATTCCTATGCCCTTATATTCAGAATTGGATGTCTTATTGTATGAGCCGCTTTTGTATGTCAACTTGTAGGTTGTTGATGCTGAAAAGGTATCATATGGCAATGATAATGTCATGATTGCTGTAACTCAGTTAGGCACAAACTGCGATGCGTAGTACTATAGGGAAAATGCCACTCGATAGGACTTTTATGGAGAGAGATACTTTAAATGCTAACATTGTGGTAAGTTTCTTCTTCTAGCTCTCTTTATTTGTTGTAATTTTTTCCAATGACAAAGGGGTTTAGCCTTGCCTTTTGTTCATGTATAGCATTCTTTATCCGCTTCAGGTTTGCTTTTCTGTTTTTGTGCTTGAGAAATAAATAGTGGTATCTCTTTGATAACAATATTGTTGAACCTCTCATAATTCAGGAGGCTATCAATGATTTAGCTTCACAATGGGGTCTCATTTGTCGTCGTCGTTATGAGATAAGTAAGTACACTCATGTCTACTTAAAAAAACGTATTTGAAGAGAGAACTGATAGCATGGAACTTTGAACTACAAGAACATTTAGGTAGAAAAGTTGCCCATAGCTTTCGGACTGCACTTCGCAAAGTCCTCGGCTATCGTTATCTTGTGGGGACACTTGTCCAGGTTAGTGTTTCTAATTCCAGCATACCTTGCTGCAAGAGTACTGTAATGCAGGTCCATCTCTAGCAAACTGCTTACTGATCATCAACTTCTTAAGATGTGAGCCATGTCTTTCTTTTGCTATGTGATATGTATGTTACTCTTACTGAGCATCCATGTAGGCCTACCTCTACACTCATGGTTAAATGTGGCAGCAGTTTGGTACTGAATCTACTGATATCCATATAGTTGAATAATTTCAGTAATTTTATGGCTTCATGGTTAAATGTGGCAGCAGTTTGTTTTGCTATGTGATATGTATGTCAGCCATGTCTTTGTTCTGGTGCTAGTGATATCCGTATAGTTGAATAATTTCAGTAATTTTATGCTTCATGGTTAAATGTGGCAGCAGTTTGGACTGTGCTGCATGTGTCTTGTAGCGTTCATCATAACTTACATTAGATTGAACAAACTCCAGATTGGTGACTATTTGGTCCATGAATCAAGCATACTTCATATTTTTTGTTGAAAATTGCTGGACTTTTCTCAGTCTGGACCCTGGAATGCTTATTTCACAGACATACAATTTCTCTTAAATAGGAAAGAGGGAGGCTGTCATATTAACCTCAGAAGCTGCGAAGATGGATTCAATCAACCGAGCTACTGGTTAGCTTCTTTATCTTTGTTTATGTCATTGCATCAATAAATTTAATTGAGCCATTTAACTGCTGCTTTATGACATCTTTTGTATTATTTTGGGGATCAAGGTGAAGCAGAAGCCATTCGTATTATTTCTGAAGCCCTTCGTATTATTTCTGAAGCCCTTCGGGGGAACGCTGGTCAATCACTATTACCTTTGCGTTTGAACTGTGCCCTTCAGGGGAAAGAAAGGAATTTATGTTGTTTTCTTTGGGATGTCTTGTGATATACTGATATTATAAATAAATGCTTTGCCATCTCCCTAGACAAGGCAATATTCTGGGATGTCTTGTGATCATACATGAACCGAATTGCCCTGTCGCACATCATTGGTTTTCAGAAAGAAACTATCTAGTATTGCTTTTTCATCGTAGATTATACTGCAAGTAACCTGTCCTACCTACGAACTCCTTGCAAATTTTGTCACTTCGATCAAGAGTCCAACAGAACTATCTAATTTCCTATAAATTTAGTGTCTTTTGATAAGAGTTCAATACAACTTGCATCTTTAAATTACAAAACACAAAGATTACGTGAGCAGTAAACAAGAACCATAATATTGAAACCAAAATTAGTGTATCATTACATGAGTAGGAAACAACCTACCAAAAACACTTGACAAATGACAATTTACAAAGATATACAAAAGAGCAATCGAATACACAGTGGCTTTGTTCTTGCGCACAGCTGCAAAATTGTAATCTGGGCATTTCATACCCCAAAAAGAGAGTTAAATGATCAAATCTATCTGTGTCCTAAATTTTAGAAATCTATACAAAAAGTTTGTCAGACCAGAAAATTTCTTGACCACAAAGAACAAAGCCAATCAAGATGAATCAAATCAAAAACCCTCATCTCACTTCCTCCCATTTACAGAAAACCAAATCCCAAAACCTTAATCAACGAAATCAAAGAAAAATGAGGTCAAAATCAAGTCAAAGGAGACCAAAAAGGACAGAGAAACCCAACACAATGAGCCAAACAATGTGGGCCAAGAGCAGGGCTTGACCCGAAATCGGACCCGGCCAGCCATTACCAACCTCGCAGAAGCCGAACCTGGCGACCCGGGTTCCGGAGCAATGCGCGTCGGTGCAGCCGCACCAATAAGTGACACCGTCTTCGCCGCAAACCGGGTCGGGTCGGAAGCACTTGACGGGGCAAGAGCCGGGGAAGATCGGGCCCGCCGGCACCGGACAGAAGTCTCCGGCGCCGGAAATCCTGCCATCGCTTGGAAGCCGGAGAACGGAGGAGATCGCCGGCGGAGAGAGGGAGAGGATGAGGAGAGAGAAAATGCCGAATGAGAGGGAGAACCAGCGGTTTGCAACTGGGGCCATGGCCTCTGATTTCTTTTGGTAGGGTTAGGTTTTCGAATCCCTCAACCCTAATGCTTGAATTTGAGGGGAAAACAACTCGATTCTAGGGTTTGAATTTTGAAATGGGGACGAAATTTGGGAGAAAGAGAGAAGCAGGGGAGGGGGAGAGAGAGAGAGAGAGGGGGGGGATTCCGGCGGTTGGGGTTGGCGACGGGTGGTTTAACGGTCTCTGTATTTTCTTTTTCTCTTCTATTAAATTTTAATTTTCCTTTTTTTTTTAGATGGGGGTGGCAAGCCCTGGAAGGTAAAAATAGAACAAAAAAGGAAAGGATCTCTCCCCAAAGGCCGAAGGGCCCTCTCTCTACGGATTTTGAAAATGTAAAAACAAAAAAAGAAAATTGTCAGTTTAAATTTTGGAATTGAAAATGAAGAAATTAGAATTGTATTAAACAAATGGGGGGCTTCCGTGATTTTCTCCCCCTTTTTATATATATATACAATCTATTCTTTTCTCATTTTGGTTTACCTTTTTTTATTTGGACAAATCATTTTTGGTTTATTATTTATTCTCTTTATTTTAGATCCCCCCCCCAAAATCTCTTTATTCTCCTTTAGTTATTCGCCTATCATTGATGATTTTTTACTGTCCTTTTAAGTCTAATTCTTCCTTCGTGCATTTTTTTTTCCAACTTATGATAAGTACTCATTATCTGACATTCAGCACATTTCAATATAATCAAGCACAATTTAACATTATTTAATACAATTCGGCATCCTTTAAGGAAATTTAACACAATTGAGCACTTAAAAGGTACTTTTGGATTGGATTGTGATTAAATTCTAATTATCTAATTGTTTATCAATAATTGAACTTATTTTACTAATAATGTATATAAGTTTATTATTTAATTGTAAAAGGCATATATTTTTTGAAGAAATAATTCATTATTTAATTACCGCAATTCATCATTAATTTTCTAAAATTATATAAATTTTTTAAGAACCTAATAAATTGATACACATTTTTTTAGAAAAATATTTGTAATAAAAAACTTAATTATTTTACAAGCAACTTCGAGCTCCAAATTATAATAATTAATGTGGCGAATGTATCGAATATTGAATCCCAAAATTTAGTATGACTTGTTATGTTCTAACAATTATCCAAATATATATTTTTGGTGGTTCTAATTATAGTTATTTTTAAATTGAGCTGATAATGTAATCCATTACATCTGACAATACAAAAATTATTGTATTAATACTAGCAACTTCAAACAGTAGACATATTCGCAAATTGTTTTTATATTATACATATTAATTAAAAAAGTCGCTCATAAATTCATATACGTTTACAATAACTCATATGGAATATACACACATTTAGATAACATTACAAATACTTTTATAGGCTTAATTACAATTAGTTGTAAACTCATTCACCACAATTCAACATCTTTTAGCATTATTCAATATAATATAGCATAATTCAGTACATTTCACCAAATTTTAACATGATTTTTTAAAAGTATGATTCATAATGTTTTAGCAATAAACATAAGTAAATACTCATTATAAGTTTTTTTGGGTCTTAGATCCTCTATTTCACTGGAGTCGCATTACTGTTGGCCCAATAAGAGGTAGAACTCTCTTATTATAAATTTTTTCCATTCACAAAATTTGAATTCGAGAACTTGCTTAAAGGACATAAGTGTCAAATTACTTGAACTAACATGTGTTGGTAAATACTTATTATAGGTTCAAAATAACATGCTTTTTTTAATAACTAGTATGGACCCGTACTTTGTACGGCGTCTGATAAAATAAACTTTAAAATATTATTAAAAAATAATTAATTATTGTCACTTTGCGCATTATTGAGCTTGATAACTTAGAAAATCTATTGTGGTAAAAAATATGATCTAAATATATTTAACGATAAAAAGTAATGAACTACGAAGATCAATGGCATTATATCTTGATAAATGACTCAATAAGTTAATTGATGGCATAGGATGATGATAACTCTCATTTGTAGATACTAGTTTGTGCCCATACTTCCGCACAGGTGCTTAATTTTAAAAAGCAATCTATGAAAGAAAGATAATTTGATAATAGAGAAGTTTGAATTTTTTTTTTAACAAAACACATAATAGTTATAAAAAAAAAAAGTAAAAATTGTCACTTAAATGGTTAATTAAATGGACAATTTGTATTCAGAAATCTATACATTGTTTGGACTTTATTTTTTTCGATCTTAATTAACTCTAAATCTTATAATCAATAATTTAAACCTTGGACCTTCTGTCTGCATCAAATTTTTTTTTAAAGAAAAACCTTTTTGTTAAAACTATATTAAACTGACCATCTCCTTTTTTTTCTTAATGAAGTAATTGAATTGATGACTTTTTTTAATAGAAATTGAGTTGAGAATTATAAGAAAAGAAGTATATATTGATTTTAGAAACACAAAATCATAATATGAGTGAAAATTATCTAGATTCCCTACTCTGTAAAAAAAACTAATGACAATAATAATTCTATTTTTTCCCTCTAGTGCTTTCACTTTGGGTGTCTTCTCTGATTATTTTCACCGTTGTATGTGTACAAATTGTGTAGTCTTCACTACATAATTTAGATATACAAATTATATGATCTTTCAACAAACAAAAAAAAAAAGTTATGCAATCTTCGCATCCTTTTTCAATTGTCGTGCTACTGTTGTATCCCACCAATCTCATACATCTTCTCCTGTTTTTAAAATATCAATATCTCATCCCTTAGTTTGTTTCTTTAAAAGACTGCAAGTTGTATGAGAAAGAGGATGAACAAAATTACATAAAAAAAAAAACTTGTGAATACAACCAAAAAAATGGAACCCTATAATTATTTGGTTGTACTTCCTGCATCCGCCACAAAAAAATTAGGAAGAGATTAAAAGTAAAGAACAACTCATTAAATAATTAGAAGAAGGGATGGATACTAAGGATTATGCTTATTCTACTAATAATAGTATTATGAACACAATATATACTTGATCAAAAATATTATACATCATAGAAGGATATTAAAACTCATTTAAAATATGATATGAACGTAGGGTAGAAAAATAAACAATGAAACTAATTTTGCTAAAATTTTGAAGAAGATAATATAATAAGAAAAGGGGTGGAGGAGGCAATTATGACAACAGTTACATATTCTTTACGATAAGAGTCAAAATCTACAATATATTACCAAAAATATTAACCTCAATAAGATGAAAACACGTATCTTCATCTAGTGTGACTTTATAAAAAAATCATAATAATTTAGTTGCTATTTAAAAGATTAGAAAAATAAAGCAAACAAAACTACGTATATGCAAAATGTATTTGATGAGAAAGGAAAAGCTATTGATTCATTCAAAACATAAAATATACATTTAAACATTTTTAATTAAATGAACAACCAAAAAAAAGTTGATTTATAGATAGTAATCTGACTATTAAAATAATGTGTAAACATCCTAATTTGATATAGGATGTGCTATTCTCAACATACAGATCTCATACCAAGGTAGATAAATTTCGCATTAGTTTCTATCAAAACTTACAATAAAAATTAATATATGAGACTCTTCCTTCGCAAACCTAAAAGCCTTTAGCTCCACTCAAATGCATATGCTCGCGTAAAAATATTTGAAACTGTATATTTGTGAATATAGATAGTGAGAATAATGTACATATTTATAATATGCCTTGTTGGCAAAAATAGGTAAAAAAACAAATAAAAATATTAAAGAATGATAAAGTTATTAAATCAATGATAAAAATCCAAACACTAAGAATGATGATGTGGAAGGGTGCCAAGATGATCAGCTTCATTATATTTAAAATATATCTTTGGAAACAAATTTAACAAAGTATCAATGTCAAAACCTTTTATCCATTTTATTAAAAGTTCTGCAAGTTTTATATCTCATAAAATGAAAGTTGGAACAAATATATGTCCTAAAAAATCAAATAACATATCGCGAAAAATTTCACAGGAAAGAACTAAAATTAAACCTATTACATTAAACCAAAAACAAATAAAAGAAAAATTGATCATAATTTATCAAAAAAACCATTTTCACTGACTAGAACTCTAATTTCATCAATCCATCCATAATCTCATATCACTAAGTCCAGTGCACCATCGGTAATCATCAATCTTCTTCATCTTAACCCCATTCCGTTGCACAATTTTCATCATGCTCAAGGACAATTTGGTTATAGGGCCGGTGATTGGAAAGAGTGAGAGATTAACTATGTGAAGGAAGTAGATACATGGAATATATATATATGTATATGTATATATATATATATATCATATTATATATATATATATATATATAAATATATATAGATATATATATATATATATATATATATATATATATATATATATATACTTCATCGATGAAATGTAGTTTTTTCCAAACCAAAAAGAAATGTAGAATAAAAATTTATGATCATATGATATACTTTACATACCGTATGTAAATACAAATTAATGATTCAAGTTATGGCATACTAAGATTGTTAATTAATTCTAATCTGCTCAAAAAAAATGATAATTAAATATGATTTTTTTTTTTTGTTTTTTCCACTGAAAACCGTCCCCCATATCCACATCTTCCAGATCCTCTATTCGCGGGAATGTAATTTTAGGTAATTATTGACGATAGAGAGGGTGACGTGGAAAAGTGGGGAAATGGGGGATATCAATTAGTGAATTTTTGTGAATTTTAAAATTTAAAATCAAATTAACTTCTAACTTCTTTGAGTATTTTGACGGAATTAATGTGAAGCTTGGATTGAAGAAGGGAAGTATTCTTACGCTACCATTCATTTTTACACTAATCTTATAGAGATGTATATATAATTTTTTTACTATGTACGATAACGTTGATAAGATTAACTTTTGCTTTTTATTAAAAATCTTACATCGCAAGGGCATTGACCACAGTATTAATGAATGAAAGAATAAGTATGTGGAGAGAATTAGTTCAACCCTTATTGGCAAGTTTCATAACAAACTTATCTTATTTCATACTTTTCCTCAAGCTGCAGACAAACAGAAATAGGGAAAAAAATAATAATAAAATTGAAGAGCGAAAAACCAAATGAGGGCAGGGAAGCAACTCTTTTATTAGAGCTAGGTTTTGATCCTTGGATCTGTCTGGAAAAAAAAATAAAAATTGAAGAGCGCAAAAACAAAGGAGGGCAGAGAAGCAACTCTTCTATTAGAGTCAGGTTTCGATCCTAGGACCTATAAGACCTGTGGATTTTTATGAATTTTAAAATTTAAAATCAAATTAATTTGTAGCTGTTTCGAGTATTTTGGTGAAATTAATGAGAAGCTTGGATTGAGGGAATGAAACATCCTTAGACTACCATTCATTTTTGCATTTGTATTATAAAGATATTAAAAACTAATTCATAAATATTCACTTCATTAAATGTTTGTGCCTAGGGCTGTTCATTGTTCGGTCCAGACCCAAAGACCGGTCGAGACCAAATCAGATCGGACCGGATCGTGTGTATTTGGTCCGGTTTACGGTCCTTCATCTTGTTTTGGTCGATCTTCGGTCCGGTCCCGATTTGGACTGGGGGACCGAAGACCTTAGGGTTTTCAGATTTCTTTCGTTGGGCCTGGGCTTTTTTTTTTTTTTTGGGGTGTGTATTGGCGCCTTGACTCCTCAGGGGCCAGGGCGCAGAACACAACTCACTGATAACCTCACCTCATGCTCACTGATTCTTCAATCAAATTGAATAGAGGTGGGCAACGGATTAGGTTGGGCAAATTGTGCTGGGTCCAATATATTTGTTAATGGGTTGGGCTGGGTTATGGGCCAAATAAACCCGGCCCGCCCATAACCCACCTATTACCACCTAAAGAGTGTTCTTGGTTAGTTAATTTTTCAACTAATGTATTTGTAATTTTTTAAACAAATTAAACTAGTCTGAATTCAAAGTTAGAAAATACACAATCAAGCTAATAAATGGATCGGGTCAAGTCGACCCATGGGCGGCCTACTTTAGGCCCTTTTTTTAAAAACGGAATAAACTTGCGCAAAACAACAGTGTATAATAATTATTGTTGTGTACACAGTGTTGGTAATGAGGTTAACTAATTGGAACATGTAAACTAGTGTGTCAATTAGGTTAAAAAAATAATGGGTTACTAAACAGGCTGTTAATGGACCCGCCCAGTCCGTCACGTTAATATGTCTTAATGGGCTGGCCCATTAATGGCCCGGTCTAGTGTAGACCCGACTCTTTATTAGTCCTATTTTAAACAGGTCGACCGCTTAACCGAATGGGCACCCCGTCCGATAATTATTGTGAGTTATTGGGCTGAGCGAAAATTTTGAAAATTTTATAGTATATTATATCTGTTATGTGTCTATTTTCTATAAAGCTTCGTGAAAGTTGAATTTGCAGTTTGTGAGTTATGAATTTTTGATTGGAATTGCCCTCTCTTAGTGCATGATTTCATCTATTGTTTGAACTTCTATGAGCTATTTTCTTAGTGAATTATGAATGTGTATGTTATGATTTATGGATTTTTGATTGAAATTTCCCGATTGAAGTGTATATATTTATGTACTATCTTAATTTTTATGGAGGATTGGCTTAAAGGAAAATCATGAAAACTATATGGTAGATTATCCATAATGTTTGGTATTTTTCTACAAAGTTTCATGAATTTTGGATTTGAGGTCTGTCTATTACAAAGTTTTGAGTAAAATTGTCATATTTCATGTAATTATGGGTTGTTCGTTTGCATAAGCTATAGATTAACTTGTAGGGGTTGATTTTTAGTATTGAGAACAGTAAGGTACCTTGGTGGAGAAATTTAAATTTGTGAAAATTATTTTACGCGGAATTATGTTTTGTTTTGCCTGTGTTTTTGTTAGGATTGTGAAATTGCGCTTCTTTTAAAAATAAAAATGTGATTATATAAGCTATATGATTTCATTAAGTTATGTTTTTAGGGAAAGAGCTCCATGTCTTGTCTAAGGTTGTTATGTTGTGTTCTAGAGATATGGTCATAGTAGTGACTGTCGTTATATTCAGGTCGCCCACCGGGAGAGGTTCTAACCAATCCCCTAGAATTTGAATTTTGACCTCATGTATTATGTGAGCCATGTGGGTCCCTAATGAGAAGGGTTTCCGCCTAAACTTACAAGGATATGAGCGTGACACAATGGTTTGTGTTTGCGGGCAGTCTGCAACCTCTAGAGCGAGGGTGTCTGGTTGGTACCATATGAATGAGTTCTAATAGATCCACCATTAGTTGGTGCCATATGAATGAGGCATAGCTAGACCACCAGGATGTCTTTGTCATCCTTATCTATTGATGGTTCTTTCTGTGGGGCATGAGTTAACTCCCCCTAAACTAAAGCATTTTTGGTTAAGCTAAGAATATACGATGTGCTATGAAATTGGCTTTTAGCTTGGATTTGGATTTCCATATTTGGTTTTAGATTTAAGGATAGTTTAGGATATCTATAGGATCATGATTGTTTTTAAAGCATATGTGTTATTGATAAATATGCTTAAAGAAATTTATTATGTGTTTATATCAAGAACGAGAACTTTTGAAGGAAATATGCTTTGATGTATGTGTGAAGTATGGTTATGGATTGGTCACTAGCTTGCGGACTTTGCTTTCTTTTGGACTCCAGTAAGGATTATAAGCCCAGAACATATGCTTGGTATGAGACAACCATGGTCTATTGTTTAAATTTCTAGGGGTTATTTTCTTGGTGAACAATTGTGAAACTTTTATTATACATTCTCTAGGATACTTGGATCCTTTCTGCAAATTTTATGAATTTTGGATGTGCATCTTATGATTTATGGATTTTTTTAATTGAAATTTCCCTATTTTAGTGTATATCTTCGGGTACTGTCTTAATTTTTGTGGAGGATTGGCTTAGAGGAAAGTTATGAAACTATATGGTAGATGGGTCATAATATTTGGTCCTGTTCTACAAAGTTTCATGAATTTTGGATATGAGGTATTTGTGTTACAAATTTCTGAGTAAAATTGTCATATTTAGGGTAATTATGGCTTGTTCATATGCATAAACAGTGGATTGATCAAGTGGGGGTTGATTTTGAGCATTGAGAATAGTAAGGTACACCTTAGTGGTAAAATGAAAATTTGTGAAAATTATTTTGGGTGGAATTATGGTTCGTCTTGGCTATGTTTTTGTTAGAATTATGAAATTGAGCTTCTTCTAAAAATAAAAAGGTGATTATACAAGCTATATGATTTCATTAAGTTATGTTTTTTGGGAAAGAGGTTCATGTCTTGCCTAAAGCTGTTACGTTACGTTCTAAAGCTATGGCCATAGTAGTTGCTG
The DNA here is from genome assembly GCA_029747015.1 of Carnegiea gigantea. Lineage (NCBI taxonomy): Eukaryota > Viridiplantae > Streptophyta > Magnoliopsida > Caryophyllales > Cactaceae > Carnegiea > Carnegiea gigantea. The sequence continues at coordinate 306,503 of JAKOGI010000056.1, read as the reverse complement.
TTGTTATGTTCAGGTCGCCCACCAGGAGAGGTTCCAACCAATCCTATGTGATATGAATGTTGGCCTCATGTGTTATGTGAGCCATGTGGGTCACTAGTGAGATGGTTTCAGCGTCAACTTACTAGTATAAGAATGTGGCTCCACGGTTTGTGTTCAACGGCAATTCGCGACCTCTAGAGTGAAGGCATCTAGTTGGTGCCATATGAATGAGTTACGCTGGTCCCCCATTGGTTGGTTTCATATGAATGAGCCATAGCTGGGCCACCAGGATGTATTTATCCCCCTTATGTTGTGATGGTTCTTTGTGTGGGTCATGATTTGATTTCCCCTAAATTAAAGAATTTTTGGTTAAGCTAACATAATATATGCTACGAAATTGGTTTTTAGCTTGAATTTTGATTTTGGATTTGGTTTTGAATTTGAAGGATCATTCAAGATATCTATAGGATTGTAATTGATTTTGAAGTATATGTGTAATTGATAAATATGTTTAAAGAAATATATTATGTGTTTATAGCAAGAATGTGGACTTCTAAAAGAAATATGATTACACACACACACACACACACACACACACACACACATATATAGATATATAGATGTATATAGATATGTGTGTGTGTGTGTGTGTGTGTGTGTGTGTGTGTGTGTGTGTGTGTGTGTGTGTATGGTTATGGACGGACCATTGGCTTGATTTAGTAGACTTTGCTTTCTTTTGGACTCCAATAAGGATTAAGAGCTCAAAAGACATGCTCGGTGTAGGGCAGCCATGGTTAGTTTAATTAATAGACTAGTGATAGAGTTTGTTAGGAACTTAAGTGAAAACGAGGGTTTATGAATCATATCTGGTATGGAATAGGTATGACTAATTTGGTCTAATTGCCAATCTCATGACATCTGTGTATATGTGTTTGTTTTGTAAAGTTCATCAGTCTGATATATATATATATATATATATATATATAATATATATATATATATATATATATATATATATATATATATATATATATATATATATATATATGAAGGATATAAGTCCAGTTTTGAAGAAAAAAAATGTTCTTAGTTCGCCTTCTAAGTGTTATATGCTATGTTATGATTTTGTATGATATACGTATTTTGTGATTACTTGATAACCAGTGAATGTACAAAGTGTAACAATGGGGAAGGTGAGGGTTATTCACTGCGCTCAGAGAACTCATGACTTCACAATTTTTCAGGTATTGAAAGATAAAGGGGGACATAGAAGCACATGAGAAAGGCAAATGTTAAATACTTTTTGGAGAGCGAAGTTGGGAAAGCAAGCCCTTATTATATGCTTGCCTTATTCTCTACGTTTGTTTATTATAGATATGGATGTATTTTGTATGTAAGTAAATGAGAATATTATGAATATAGTTTAAGTATCGATGTAAATGTGTGCTTTAGAACTACCCTGGTGACATTAGTTATATTCTTGCTATAGGCTTCCACTGCCATCATCTATTGATAGGTTAATTGAGATTTAGGTATTTAGATAGCCTAGTGGGTGTCTCTAGTTAGGCATCCACAACGATGATATGTCTACCCCATCAGGCAGACCGTTACAGAAGTGGTGTCAAAGCAATAATCCCGCGATCTCTTACCTGTAGAGCTTGTGTACACACATGATTGGCTATCTGTTTGATGATGTGCATATGTATGATTCTATGTGTTATGTGTGTTTTATGTGACCTTGATTTGCAAAGTGACTTTGTTTGAGTTAGGCCTTGGGATCAGAAAATTGGTAAGGTATGTCTCCGCTTTTGGCTAATATGTTATTGTGTGACTTATATTTATATTTTAACATTTTTACTTTAGACTTTTATGCTTGGATTTGTAACAAAAATTACTTTTGGTAAACAATTAGAAGTTCTTTTACTGCTATTAGTAATAGCTTACTATTTATTAAGGCCAAAAAAAAAGAAGAGAGGAAGGATATTATTTTAAATCACCTACAGTAGGGATGTTTTATCTGTGAAAACGGGGAGGGTTGGATTTTTCTTCTTCCCCAAAACACAAACACAAGCACAAGCAAGCAGAGGCAGATGAGAGAGGAAGCAAGAGAAGAGGAAGAAAGAGAAGTAGAAGGAGGAGGAGGAGGAGGAGGAGGAGGAGAAGGAGGAGGAGGACTTAAGATTGGTTTAAGGACTAAAGGTGACTAATTTTTGCTTTCTTCAACCTAAAATTGAATAGGGGAAGATTATTTAGATGATTTATGCTTGAATTTGAGGATTCAATTGAAGGTTGAAGTTATGAATTTGATATTTTTAGGGTTTAATAGATTAGAAAACCAATTTCAATTGTTAGAAACTCACCCCTAAAAGTTTGATATATAATTGTGATTTTGAGATTAAGTAGATGTTGTTAATTGATGATTATGTTGTGAATTAGTTCCTGTACATGTTACACTATGTATTTTAGGTTGAGTAGTTGTCTTGGAAGAACAAGATGGTAGAAAAGAGGTCGAATTTTTAGATTTTACATATATTTTGCTACTATTTGAATTTCTATGAATTGTTGGAGTGGAAAAATTTTCTAAAAATTTTACTGTAGGTTTTCTACTATGTTTGACAATTTGCAGCAAATGTTTGTGAATTTTAGATGTCTATTTTATGTGTTATGACATTTTGAACGAAATTGCCCTGTTAGTTAGTACATAAATTCGCCCATTGTTATAATTATTGTGAGTTATCGGGTTAGAGCAAAAATTTTGAAAATTTTACTGTACATTATATACACTATGTGTCTATTTTCTGTAAAGTTTCATGAAAGTTGAATTTGCAGTTTGTAAGTTATGAAGTTTTTATTGGAATTGCACTCTCTTAGTGCATGATTTCGTCTATTGTTTGAACTTCTAGGAGTTATTTTCTTGGTGAAAATTGTACAAATTTTACCATATATTCTCTAGGATACTTGGATACTTTAAGTAAATTTTCATGAATTGTGAAAATGTAACTTACAATTTATGGATTTTTTATTGAAATTTCTCAGTTTAAGTGTATATATTGATGTACTATCTTAATTTTTGGGGGAATTGTCATAGAGGAAAATTATGAAAACTATATGGTAGATTATCTATAATGTTTGGTATTTTTCTACAAAGTTTCATGAATTTTGGATATAAGGTCTTTGTGTTACAAATTTTTGAGTAAATTTGTCATATGTAGTGTAATTATGGGTTGCTCATTTGCATAAGCTGCAGATTGGTCATGTGGGGGTTGATTTTTAGCATTGAGAACAGTAAGGTACCTTGGTGGTCAAATTAAAATTTGTGAAAATTATTTTGTAGGGAATTATGTTTTGTTTTGCCTACGCTTCTTTGAAAAATTATGATTATATAAGCTATACGATTTCATGAAGTTATGTTTTTGGGGAAAGAGATTCATGTCTTGTCTAAGTTGTTACGTTGTGTTCTAGAGCTATAGTCATAGTAGTGACTGTCGTTATCTTCAGGCTGCCCACTGGGAGAGGTTCTAGCCAATTCTGTAGAATTTGAATGTTGACCTCATGTATTATATGTGCCATGTGGGTCCCTAGTGAGAAGGGTTTTGACCTAAACTTACAAGGATATGAATTGACTCAATGATTTGTGTTTGTGGGCAGTTCGCAACCTCTAGAGCGAGGGTATCTGGTTGGTACCATGTGAATGAGTTGCGATTGGTTCACCATTAGTTGGTGCCATATGAATGAGCCGTAGCTAGGCCACCAAGATGTCTTTGTCATCCTTATATGTTGATGGTTCTTTGTGTGGGTCATAAGTTAATTTTTCCCTAAACTAAAGAATTTTTGGTTAAGCTAATAATATACGATATGCTATGAAATCGACCTTTAGCTTGGATTTGGATTTTCGGATTTGGTTTTAGATTCAAAGGCTCATTCAGGATATCTATAGGATTGTGATTGTTTTTAAGTATATGATTATTGATAAATATGCTTAAAGAAATTTATTATGTGTTTATAGAACTTTTGAAAAAAATATGCTTTGATGTATGTGTAAAGAATGGTTATGGATGGGTCATGCACTTAATTTAGTCGACTTTGCTTTCTTTTTGACTCCACTAAGGATTATGAGCCCAAAACACATGTTTGGCATGAGACAACCATGGTTAGTTTAGTGAATTAACTAATAGCAGTGTTTATTTAGGGACTTAAGTGAAAACAAGGGTTCTTCAATTGTACCTGGTATGGGACTGGTATGACTAAATTGGTCTAATTTCCTGCCCCATGACATATGTGTGTATTTGTGTGTTTTGTAAAGTTCATCAGTCTGATATATATGAAGGATATGAATCAATTTATGAAGCATGAGAAAGTTCTTAGTTGGCCTTCCAGGTGCTATATGCTATGTTCTGATTCTATGTGAAATATGTATTATGTGATTACGTGTTAATCGGTTAATGTGTAAAGTGTAACAATGGGAAAGTAAGGGTTATGCACTGGGCTCGAGCAGCTTATGACCTCACAATTTTTTGGGTTTTGAAAGCTAAAGTGGGACACAGGAGCATATGAGAAGGCCGAATGTTAAATGCCTTTTGGAGAGCGAAGTTGGGAAATCAAGTCCTTGTCATATGCTTGCCTTTTTGTCTATATTTGTTGAGTATAGATATGGATATATATTCTGTCTAACTATGTAAGAATATTATGGATATATTTCAAGTATGAATGTAAATGTATGCTTTGGAACTATCCCGGCAACTTTAGCTATATTCTTGCTACAGGCTGCCGCTGCCATCATCTATTAATTAAGATTTAGGTGTTTAGATAGCCTTGTGGGTGTCTCCTGTTAGGCATCCACAATGATGATACGCCCGCCCTTCTTTGGGCAGGCCGTTACAGAAGTGGTATCAGAGTAATTATCTTGCGACCTCTGACCTATACAGCTTGTGTGCGTAGGTTATTGGCTATGTGTTTGATGATGTTTATGTGCGTCATTTTGTGCGTTATGTGTGCTATACATGTCCTTGATTTGCAATGTCGCTTTGTTTGAGTTAGGGCTTGAGATTAGAAAATTGGTAAGGTAAGTTTGGAGGACGAAACTTATTTTAAGAAAGGAAAGATGTAACACCTCAAAATTTTAGAACCTAATTTTGACTAATGTGTTACTGTGTGACTTGTGTTTATATGTTATGTTATTTACTTTAGACTTTTATTCTTAGATTTGTGTTACAAATTACTTTTGGAAAACAATTAGAAGTTGTTTAATTACTCCTAGTAATAGCTTATAATTTATTAAGGCGGAAAAAAGAAAAAAAGTAAAAAGGGGGATACTTTTTAAAAAATCACATGCAAAGGGTAGTGTGTTTTTCCGGTGAAAAAGGGGAGGGTTGGATTTTTCTTCTTTCCCCAAGCACAAACACATGCACGCACAGAGAGTGGAGAGTGGAAGCAAGAGAAGAGGAGGAATGAGAAGAGGAGGAAAACGAAGGAGCAGGAAAAGGAGGAATTAAGCTTGGTCAAAGACTAAAGTTGAGTAATCTTTTCTTTCTTAAACCTAAAATTGAACAGGCGAAGACTCGTTGAATGATTTATGCTTGAATTTGATGATTCAATTGAAGGTTGAAGTTATGAATTTGATGTTTTTAGGGTTTGATAGATTAGAAAACTAATTTCAATTGTTAGAAACCCACCCCTAAAAGCCTGATGTTTAATTATGTTTTTAGGATTAAGGGGATGTTGTGAATTGATGATTATGTTGCAAATTCATTCTTGTACATGTATGGTATAAGAGAACCATGGTCAGTTTAGTTAACAGACTAACGGCAAAGTTTGTTTAGAAACTTAAGTGAAAATGAGGGTTCCTGAATCGTAGCTGGTATAGGACAGGTATGACTAAGTTGGCCTGATTGCCCACCTCATGACATATGTGGGTATGTGCGTGTTTTGTATAGTTCATCAGTACGATACACATATGAAGGATATTTTGTCAATTTATGAAGCATAAGCATATTCTTAGTTCACCTTCCAGGTGTTGTATGCCACGTTATGATCTATGTGATATGTGTATTATGTGATTGTGAAAAATGTAACAAAGAGGAAGGTAAGAGTTATGTACTAGCCTCAGGGAGCTCATGACCTCACAATTTTTCAGGTTTTGAAAGCTAAAGGGGGACACAGGAGCATACGAAAATGGTAGATGTCAAATACTTTTTGGAGAGCGAAGTTGGGAAAGCAAGCCCTTGTCATATGCGTATCTTATAGTCTATGTTTGTTGATTATGGATATGGATGTGTTTTGTATGTAATTATGTAAGAATATTATGGATTTAATTTAAATATGAATGTAAATGTATGCTTTAGAACTACCTTGACAACTATAGTTAGATTCTTGCTACAGGCTTCCGCTGCCATCACCTATTAATAGGTTAATTAAGATTTAGGCATTTAGATAGGTTTATGGGTGTCTCCAGTCAGGCATCCACGACGATGGTGCGCCTGCCTCCTTCGGGCAGGCGGTTACAGAAATGGTATCAAAGCAATAATCCTTAAACCTCTGACCTGTAAGGCTTATGTGCACACATGATTGCCTATTTGTTTGATGATGTGTATATGTGTGATTTTGTGCATTATGTGTGTTCTACGTGACCTTGATTTGCAATTTGGCTTTGTTTGAGTTGGGGCATAAGATCAGAAAATTGGTAAGATAGTTTCAAGCACGAAACTTATTTTAAGGGGGGGAAGGATGTAGCACCCCGAAATTTTAATTACTAATTTTGGCTAATGTGTTATCATGTGACATATGTTTATTTTAGGTTATTTACTTTAGACTTTTATGCTTAGATTTGTAATGAAAATAACTTTTGGGAAACAAAGATGTTTAATTACTGCCAGTAATAGCTTCCTATTTATTAAGGCAAAAAAAAAAAGAAAAGGGGGATGACATTCTCTTTTAAACCACCTACAGCGGTGTGCTTTATCTGTAAAAAGGGGGAGGGTTTGATTTTTCTTCTTCCCCCAAACACAAACACATGCACACATAGAGAGAGGAGAGAGGAAGCTAGAGAGGAAACAGAAAGATAAGAGGAAGAAAGACAAGGAATTAGGATTGGTTTAAGGACTAAAGGTGAATAATCATTGATTTGTTCAACCTAAATTTGAATTGGGAAAGAATATTTGAATGATTTATGCTTGAATTTGAGGATTCAATTGAAAGTTGAAGTTATGAATTTGATACTTTTAGGGATTGATAAATTAGAAAATTAATTTCAATTGTTAGAAACCCACCCCTAAAAGCTTGATGTTTAATTGTGATTTTGGGATTAACTGGGTGTTGTGAATTGACAACTATCTTGTGAATTTATTCTTGTACGTGTGAGAATATGGATTTTTAGGTTGATTACTTGTATTGAAAAAACAAGACGGTAGAAAAAGAGGTTGAATTTTCAGATTTTACAGATATCTTGCTACTATTTGAATTTCTGTGAATTATAGGAGTGAGAAAATTTTCAAAAATTTTACTGTAGGTTTTCTACTATGTTTGACAATGTGCAGCAAATATTTGTGGATTTTAGATGTCTATTTTATGAGTTATGAATTTTTGAATGAAACTACTTGTTAGTTAGTGCATAAATTCGCTCGTTGTTTTAATTACTGTGAGTAATTGGGTTGGAGCAAAAATTTTGAAACTTTTATTGTATATTATATATGTTATGTGTCTACTTTCTATGAAGCTTCATGAATACTGAATTTGCGGTTTTGTGAGTTATGAATTTTTAATTGGAATGACCCTTTTTTGGGGCATCATTTTGTCTATTGTTTGAATTTCTAGGAGTTATTTCATGGCGAAAAATTGTAAAACTTTTTCCATATATTCGCTAGTTTATTTGGATACTTTAAGTACATGTTCATGAATTGTGGATGTATATCTTATGATTTATGGATTTTTTATCAAAATTTCCTAATTTTAGTGTATATATTCGTGTACTATCTTAATTTTTTTGAGGATCGGCTTAGAGCAAAATCATGAAAACTATGTGGTAGATTATCCATAATATTTGATATTTTTTGCAACGTTTCATGAATTCGGATATGAGGTCTTCGTGTTACAAATTTTTGAGTAAAATTGTCATATCCAATGTAATTATGGGCTGTTCATATGCATTAACCATAAATTGATGATGTGAGGGTTGATTTTAAGCATTGAGAACAGTAAGGTACCCTTCGGGTGAAATGAAAATTTGTGAAAATTATTTTGCATCGAATTATGTTTTGTTCTGCCTATATTTTTGTTAGAATTATGAAATTAAGCTTCTTTGAAAATTAAAAATGTGATTATATAAGCTATATGATTTCATTAAGTTATGTTTTTGGGGAAGAAGGTTCATGTCTTACTTGAAGTTGTTACGTTGTGTTGTAGAGCAATGGCCATAGTAGTTATTGTCGTTATGCTCAGGTCGCTCACCGGGATAGGTTCTAACCAATCCCCTAGGATATGAATGTTGGCCTCATGTGTTATGTGAGCAATGTGGGTCTCTAGTGAGAAGGATTTCTATCTACACTTACTAGGATATGAATGTGACTCCATGGTTTGTATTTGTGGGCAGTTCACAACCTCTAGGGCTAGGGTGGGTTGGTACAATATGAATGAGTTGCCTTTGGTCCATCATTTGTTGGGACCATATAAATCACCCATAGTTGGGCCACCATGATGCATTTGTCACCCTTGTATTGTGATGGTTACTTGTGTGGGTCATGAATTAATTTTGCCTAAACTAAAGAATTTTTAGTTAAGCTAAGAATATACGATATGTTATGAAAATGGTTTCTAGCTTGAATTTGTATTTTGAATTTGGTTATGGTTTCAAAGGAACGTTCAGGATATCTATAGGATTGTGATTGTTTTTGAAGTATATGTGTGATTGATAAATATGCTTAAAGAAATATATTATGTGTTCACAGCAAGAATATGGACTTTTGAAAGAAATACGCTTGTATGTATGTGTCAAGTATGGTTATGGATGGATCATTAGCTTGATTTAGCAGACTTTGCTTTCTTTTGGACTCCAGTAAGGATTATGAGCCCAAAACACATGCTTGGTATGAAATAACCGTGGTTACTTTAGTGAATAGACTAATAGCAGAATTTGTTTATGGACTGAAGTGAAAACGAGGGTTCTTAAATCGTACCTGGTATGGGACAAGTACGACTGAGTTGGTCTAATTTCCCACCTCATGACATATGTGTGTATGTGTGTGTTTTGTAAAGTTCATCAGTCTGATATATCTATGAAGGATATGAGTCGATTTTTGAAGCATGAGTAAGTTCTTAGTTCGTCTTCCAAGTGTTATATGCTATGTTCGAATTCTATGTGATATATGGATTATGTGATTACGTGTTAACCATTTAATGTGCAAAATGTGAAAATGGGGAAGGTAAGGGTCTCAGCTCAAGGAGCTCATGATGGCACAACTTTTCAAGTTTTGAAAGCTAAAGGGGGGCACAGGAGCATATGAGAAGGCTAAATGTTAAATACCTTTTGGAGAGCGAAGTTGGGAAAGTAAGTCCTTGTCGTATGCTTGCCTTATAGTCTATGTTTGCTTATTATAGGTACAGATGTATTTTGTATGTAAGTAAGTTAGAATATTATGGATATAGTTTAAGTATGAATGTAAATGAACGCTTTAGAACAACCCTAGCGATATTTTGGATATATTCTTGCTACAGGCTTCTGCTGCCATCATCTATTAATAAGTTGATTAAGATTTAGGTGTTTACATAGCCTTGTGGGTATTTCTAGTTAGACATCCACGGTGGTGGTGCGCATGATTGGCTATCTGTTTGATGATGTGTATATGTGCGATTCTTTGCATTACTTGTGTTCTACATGACCTTGATTTGCAATGTGGCTTTGTTTGAGTTGGCGCTTGAGATTGAAAAATTTGCAAGGTAAGTTTCGAGGAAGAAACTTATTTTAAGAGGGTAAAAAAGGGGAGGGTTGGATTTTTATTCTTCCCCCAAACACAGACACATGCACGCATCGAGCGAGGAGAGAGGAAGCTAGAGAAGAGGAAGAACAAGGAGGAATCAAGATTGGTTCAAGGATTAAAGGGGAGTAATCCTTGCTTTCTTCAACCTAAAATTAAAAAAGGGAAGATTATTTGAATGATTCATGCCTGAATATGAGGATTTAATTGAAGATTGAAGTTATGAATTTGATGCTTTTAGGGTTTGATATATTGGAAAACTAATTTCAAGTATTGGAAACCCACCCCTATAAGTTTGATGTTTAATTGAGACTTTGGGATCAAGTGGATGTTGTGAATTGATGACTATGTTGTGAATTCGTTCTTGTACATGCGAGGCTATGAAGTTTTAGGTTTATTACTTATATTGGAAGAATAAAATGGTAGAAAAAGAGGTTGAATTTTCAGATTTTATAGATATCTTGCTACTATTTAAATTTATGTGGATTATTGCAGTGGGAAAATTTTCTAAAAATTTTACTATAGGTTTTCTACTATGTTTGACAATTTGCAGCAAATATTCGTGAATTTTAGAGGGCATTTTGCGAGGTATGAATTTTTGAACGAAATTGCCCTGTTGGTTAGCACATAGATTCGCCCGTTGTTTTAATTAGCGTTGGAGCAAAAATTTTGAAAATTTTACTGTATATTATATATGTTATGTGTCTTTTTTCTGTAATGTTTCATGAATGTTGAATTTACAGTTTGGAAGTTATGAATTTTTGAGTGGAATTGCCCTATTTTAGTACATGATTTCGTCTATTGTTTGACTCTCTAGGAGTTATTTTTGTGGTAAAAAATTAAAAAAAGTTTACCGTATATTCTCTAGGATACTTGGATACTTTAAGTAAATTTTCATGAATTGAGGATGCATATCTTATGATTTATGAATTTTTGACTGATATTTCCTAGTTTTAGTGTATATATTCGTGTACTATCTTAATTTTTGTGGAGGAATGGCTTAAAGGAAAATCATGAAAACTATATATATGGTAGATTATGCATAATATTTGGTATTTTCTATGAAGTCTCATGAATTTTGGATATGAGGTCTTTGGGTCACAAATTTTAAGTAAAATGGTCATATTTCAGGTAATTATGGATTGTTCGTATGCATAAACTGATTGATCATATAGGGGTTGATTTTGAGCATTGAGTACAGTAAGGTACCTTGGAGGTGAAAAGAAAATTTGTGAAAATTATTTTGCATGGAATTATGTTTTGTTTTGCCTATGTTTTTGTTAGAATTGTGAAATTGACCTTCTTTGAAAAATAAGAATGTGATTATATAAGTTATATGATTTTATTAAGTTATGTCTTTAGGGAAAGAGGTTCATGTCTTGCCTGAAGCTGTTACATTGTGTTCTGGACCTATGACCATAGTAGTAGTTGTCGTTATGTTCAAGTCGCCCACCGGGAGAGGTTCTAACCAATCCACTGGGATATGAATGTCGACTTCAAGTGTAATGTGAGTCATGTAGGTCCCTAGTGAGAAGTATTTTGGCCTAAACTTACTAGGATATGAATGTGGCTTCATGGTTTGTGTTTATGGGCAGTTCGCGACCTCTAAAGCGATGGTTCCTAGTTCGTACCATATGAATGAGTTGCGGCTAGTCCATCGTTGGTTGGTACCATATGAATAAGCCATAGCTAGGCCACGAGGATATGTTTTCCACACCTATGTCGTGGTAGTTCTTTGTGTGGGTCATGAGTTGATTTTTCCTAAATAAAAGAGTTTTTGGCTAAGCTAAGAACGTACAATATGTTATGAAATTGATTTTTGGCTTGGATTTGGATTTTGGATTTGGTTTTGGATTCGAAGGATCATTCAACATATCTATAGGATTGTGATGATGCTGAAGTATATGCGCGATCGATAAATATGCTTAAAGAAATATATTATGTATTTATAGCAAGAATTGGACTTTTCAAAGAAATATGCTTTTATGTATGTGTCAAGTGTGATTATGGATGGGCCATTAGCTTGCTTTAGCAGAATTTGCTTTCTTTTGTACTCCAGTAAGGATTAGGAACCCAAAAGACATGCTTGGTATGGACAATCATGGTTAGTTTAGTGAATCGACAAACGATAGAGTTTGTTTAGCGACTTAAGTGAAAACAATGGTTCTTAAATCGTACCTGCTATCGGACAGGTACGACTAAATTGGTCTAATTGCCCACCTCATGACATATGTGTGTATGTGTGTGTTTTGTAATGTTCATCAGTCCAATATAAATGTGAAGGATATGAGTCGATTTATGAAGCACGAGCAAGTTCTTAGTTCTCCTTCCAGGTGTTATGCTATGTGATATATGTATTATGTGATTACGTGTTAACTGGTTAATATGAAAAGTGTGACAACAGGGAAGGTAGGGGTTATTGGCTCGGGGAGGTCATGACCTCACAATTTTTCAAGTTTTGAAAGCTAAAGGGGGACGCAGGAACATATGTGAAGGCTAGATGTTAAATACCTTTTGGAGTGCGAAATTGGGAAAGCAAGCCCTTGTCATATGCTTGCCTTATAGTCTACATTTGTTGATTATAGATATGGATGTATTCTGTATGTAAGTAGTCAAGAATATTATGGATATAGTTTAAATATGAATGTAAATGTATGCTTTAGAACTACCCTGGCGACTTTATTTACACTCTTGCTACGGGCTTCCGTTGCCATTGTCCATGAATAGGTTAATTAAAATTTAGGTGTTTAGATAACCTTGTGGGTGTCTCTAGTTACGGATCCATGGCAGTGACGCGCCTGCTCCCTTTGGGTGGGCCGTTACATAAGTTGTATCAGAGCAATAATCCTGTGACCTTTAACCTGTAGGGCTTGTGTGCCCACATGATTGGCTATCTGTTTGATGCGGTGTATATGTGTGATTCTGTGCGTTATGGGTGTTCTATGTAACCTTGATTTGCAATATGGCTTTGTTTGAGTTGGGGCTTGAGGTTAGAAAATTGATGAGGTAAGTTTCGAGGACGAAACTTATTTTGTATATAAGTATGTAAAAATATTATGGATATAGTTAAGTATGAATGTAAATGTATGCTTTAGAACTACCCTAGCGACTTTAGTTAGATTCTTGCTACTGGCTTCCGTTGCCATCGTCAATTAATCGGTTAATTAAGATTTAGGTATTTAGATAACCTTGTGCGTGTCTCTACTTAGGCATCCACGACGGTGACGCACCTATCCCTTTGGGTGGAGTGTTATGATCTTTGAAAATAACAAAGTAAAAAATGGTTATCAATGCCAACTACTACCTTTTTCAAATAACAAAAAAAGAAACACAAGTCGTTTTATTAATATAGGGTGGTGTGGCACATGACATGTAATCGGAAGCAAAAGCTCTTAAGCGTATGTAATTAATTGGATACTCTCTAGTGTGCAATTATGTAGAAATTGTCATTGCGAATCAAACACAAAATCATGTCATGGACAACACCTATTTTCGTCTCGTCAATCTCTAATAAGCAAATGGTCAACTTTAGTTTGAAGATTTTACAACTTATACGTACACCAATTACATAATTACTAATTCACATACGTATTCATTGATCTTAGGGAATATTTTCTCACCTCTTAAACGGCCTAAAAACTTATTATTAATAAGTAACAACCACAATTTGTAGTCGAATTATTGTCATATAAGCCGTTCAGCTTTTTGGTAAATTTCAATTTTTCAATTTTTAACTGTGTGTTTTGAAATCATTATTCAACCATCTTGACCACAAATATTGCTCATTTTTTAATCAAAATTTGTAGGCAATAAGGATTAAATAATAATAATTTTCCTGTTGATAAAAAATTTTATGCTAAGGAAGGTTAAACAATAATTCCAAAAACAAGTGGTTAAAATAAGGACAGCCCGATGCGTAAACATCCTGCGTTCACACAGGGATCGGGGAAGGGCCCCACCTCAAGGGGTGAATTGTAGGCATCCTAATTTGACTTTTTCAGTGACTGATTTCAAGGTTCGAATTCATGACCTTTTGGTCACACGGAGACAACCTTACTATTACTCCAATGTAGTTAAAATAAGATTTATCTAAAGTTTAAATGAGATATATGATCATAATTCATTTGCAATATCACATACAACTAGGGTTGTTCATCGATCCCGAACTGAACCGAACTGACCTGAACCAAAAACTGATTAAGATCCAACTTGGGGACCAAGACCAGATCGGTCCAAAGTCGGTCCAGACTGGGACCGAATAGGGAGAACTTGGATCGGACCGAGACCGAATCAATTTGGGCCAAGTCACTTCAAAAGTCTTGCAAGAATGTTGACTTGCTCAAACTGAATTACAGCTCTATAGTTGAAACACTCTCTTTCAATTCTTGATCCACTCTCTTTCAAATCTCAACACTCACTTCACTTGAAAATACAAACAAAATACCCCAAAAAAAAAAACGAAAAACATGGAATAAAAGTCTTGCAAGAATACTGCAAATGGGGTCTAGGGTATTCAAAATAAAAGAGAGATTATCGGCTAGATCAATGGAAAACAGTGCCCTGCTGACAGAAGGGCGCCGCCGGAGGCAGCCCTCAGAGCGGCAATGAGAGGTTGAGGGCGTGAGTGACCCATGAGGCCTGAGGGCAGTGCAGAAGTAGGACAGTAGCACCGGAGGCAGCCCGTGGTGGCGGTGAGAGGCTAAGAGCAGAGTCAGGTGCCACCGTGCCAAAGAGAGTCAGAGAGTGAGATTGAGGGTGATGGCTGAACCGCTATGCTAGTGATGCAATTGAAGGAAGGCAAAGGCACACAAAACAGCATAACACAAAGCAAAAAACCCGCAAAAAATAAGAAGTCCTGATTTTAATTCGGTCCATGTTCCAGTCTCCACCCGGTCCGAACCAGGACTGGACCGAATACCGAACAAAACCAGCCACAAGACCGTGGACCAGACCCAATTCACTCCGGTCTGGTCCGGTCTAAACCGGTCTTCGGTTCGATCCGATTTGGAACCGAATAATAAATAGCCCCACATACAGTACGTTGATAACTTTGGTTGCCAATGATACCTCCTAATTTTGGTTGCCAACGGTTGATGTTAGTGTCCAAGAAACCCGAAACCCGAAACCCAAAACCCAAGAGATTTCATTGCAGATCTTGACCCTACGTCCCACAATGGCTTAAGATGATATCATCTGAAATAAGATGGGCCCTCAATCCTGGTTGCCAATGGTTGACATCAGCAACCGATAAATGCCAAAACCAAAGACTTCATTATCAAAACCCAACGAGTACCGCGTCTTGCTCTGGCTGCCCTGAGATTGCTTTGTTGTCATCCCTAATCAATGACGTGCACAATTTCCGGTAAACATTGCAGAATATGTTGGAATTATAAAAGGTAAAATTAGCCCACATTGACAATTAAAGATGCATTGTTCATGTATATATATACCTACGAATCACTTATTTCATTGCCAATTGGTTTTACATTGAAACCTCATTTAAACTTATATACATGACTAATTTATTTATGACCCAATTTCTATTAAATTTAACAATGCGACCACAGCCACAAGATAAAACTTGATATAGCATGACAATGTACAATTGACTGGAAGAACTCTACATGCTTTCACAAGTATGTTACATTTTCCTCCCTTACATTACGAGGGACAGAAAAAGGAAAAATAAATAAATAAAACGAAAGAGGAATACATCAGACAAATCTTTCTCCTTGCAGAAGCCAAGCATGTTCCAGAGAAACTGCCTATATGCTGCATCTCCTGCTTACCTCAACTGATGAGATCTCCTTTCAGAGCATCAGCAGCCCTTTGAATGGCTCTTGCAGCCCTCCATATCTCATGCTGAATTGTCGCATTATTTCCTCCATCCACTTGTGTGGATTGATAAATAGCATTAGCTACAGACGGGAAGAAGCTAAGCTTGCTTTCAGAGTCGACAGAAGGACCATAAACCTGCAACCAGAATAACGCTGGTAAGTTAGAACACTCTCTAGAAGAAATCACTTCGGTCAGTTCAGTCCAATGTATTCATTTCTACTCATGCTGCCCTGTCGCAGCACATTAATCAACATATATAATGGGAAATTAACAGTCCATCTCTAACGTAGGATCATTAGACTTTCAATATTTTTCTTCTTTTTCCTTTTTTTGGGTTGGGGGTGGAAGGGATTGCACATGCATATGTCCCAAACTTTGCTTAAACAAGTTCCATACTCAGTTGGCTCTAAATATTACAGTTATGAAAGCAATCCATTCCTATGATCTACTCATCTATAAGTAACACAATTTTTATGGTCTAAGCCTTGAGGTACTTTCTTCACAATAATTCCATACCCTATCAAGCCATACATGAGAACCAGGGAAGCTCATGAAAGATGCACGGGATAACTTTACTAGGTAACTTAAGTTCCTTTTTCTTTCTTTCCAAAGGCACATGACCAAACAACACCACTGTCTGGGGTCTGCTTTGCGAAGCATGGAAAGAACGTATGTAGCCTTGCCCCTAATAGAACGATCCCAAAAACATGCTAAAAAATTTAACCAAAACATTTTGTTGCACTAACAAGCTTTAATATGCTTCAGAAAAACAGCAGCATTAGATAGTCGTAGCGGACAACGATTCAAATTCCAGGTTTTCCGCGATGAAATGGCCGCATCGGAAAGATTTTTAAGTTGGCAGAACCGCGTTTTCAACGCTATATAAAATGCGATGGTCACATTAGAGCGATTTTAACATTCCATCACCGAAACCACAATGGCGACCAAACCGCAATTTGAATCCTTGATAGTGGATAAGAACAGCGTAAAGCAGGTTAAGGGAAAGTAGGAAACGCATTAGGAAACATTAGGAAGTAGCACAATAACAAAATTACAACTCCCACTCTGAATCTCTCTTTCGCGGGACTTGTAGAGATCCAAGAGTAAGCAACCTCACCCTTGCAAGCATTTCTGCAAGCAAGGAGATTGATTCCAATGGACCCACAACAAATTAAAATCAAAACATTTTGCTGAGCTAAAATTTTTGAACAAATTAGAAAATATATATAAATATACATAGCAAATTGGAGAAATAGGCAAATTCATAACTACCTACAGTCAAAATGTAAAGAGAAAAGTTACGATTAAATTAACTTAAAATTTGGAAGATTATATGAAACGAAAGTGGAAAGCATCAGCGTACTATAAAAACAATAGCAATAAAGTAGCCAGTAGCATGCCCATGGGCTAAAGTAATAACCACATGAAAGCAATAACACCGCCAACAGCAGAAATATTTAACTAGCAATTAGCAGGTCAACAAACAACATAACTTTAGGCAACTAAAAGTGAAAGCATAACAGGTTAGCTACTTAAGATCTAGAACTCTAATTTTTTTTACCTCCAAAACCTCCTATCTGCACCATAAATTGATGATTCCAATGCCTGTAATCTGGATATCGCTTATAATTGGAAGTATTCTAATTTAAAAGCTTATATCTAAGATGCTCCATAAGAAATCACAGCTGAATGCATAGTCTCCCAAAAGGGCATCATCTGATAGATAATGAAGCAAAGTTATAATAGGCCAGGGCAAACCAGAGATTCTGTGGAGGAGGCAAACATGGCAGCTGGCGTTAACCCAACATATCCAGCTACAGTGATGAAACTTGCACGTAACAAACTAAATAGGGATTGTAGAAGATGCTCAGACCAACTAGTAGGATCAAAAAGCCACTTACAAGATGCTTAAACCACCGGCTCCCAAGCAGCCCTTCAGCATCCAACAAACCTCTTTCTGCAAGCATCAATCGATCACTTAGTACCCTCTCCTTCATAACCTCAACTTCACCTAAGCTCCCATCAGCCCTTAGCTTCTGCAATTATCCATATTGACCATGTCAACGACATGCAGCGATGTTAATGCATAGAAAAAATAATAATAGGGTTGGTTCTGATTCATACATGCATTGTACACGAAGAGTAGAAAGTTTATTTATGTAACTCTACATCAGAACCTCAAGTATAAGTTACAGAATGGTATTCTGAACCTCTGCAGTTAACAGCAGCACCACTTATGTATGATGCCATGAGATTCCCTGTACTCTGGAAATGGTTAGATTATTAAAGATTTACCTAAAGTTCAGAAATGATATCAACACCAAAGTCTTCACAAGCATCAGGCATTTGGAGCCTCATTGGTAAAAATAGCCTCACTTTCATGCAAAGCACACCTAAGGTTAATTCCATGATTATATTAAAAACACTATTGCCCAGGTCCAGCTACAAATATATGGAGAGAAAAACTACCACAGGACAACAGAGGGTGCTATTGTTTTCACACACAATAAGCACATGGCATTCAGCTTCACTCATAGATTGTGCTTCAAGCCTTCAAAAAGCACCTAACATGACTAGTTCTTTTGCTTTTCGTAAAAAGTTGGAGATAACATGCATCTCAAAAAACCTGCCGGAGACAATATAATGGAGATAAAGAAAGGAGAGTCTCAAGGTTATCTTCGCATGCTTGGAAATATGTTGTAATTTGATTTCCATATTTTCGACATTTATAGGTATTTATGAAAGAAAAAAAAAAATGACACTTATAGGTAACTATATGATAGTGAAAACAAGGTTATATGAGAGTATTTTAGTTATGATAGGTTTCAGTATTATTTTACTTGTTTTCCAAGTTAAGTGTTGCAAAATACTATGCAATACTATAATTGAATATTCAAGAATATATTGATTACAAACTCCCCCACATGAGTTCTCACCTTCTATCCCTTTGTCTCCAACCCCCATGGCTCTTTCCTAATTTCTAATCCCTATCTTTCTCATTTCTATCCTTTAACCCTCACTCTACTTTCTCCCTTTTTCTAACACCTGTGACATGTCTAGGTTTTGCCTTTGGGGCACAGTGATGACACAGAGGCAACCATACTGACAAGAGACCCGAAAACCAAACTATTTGACCTGGAACCAAACTTAACCTGAAGACCAATCTGAACTAAACCCAAAAAGAATTTCCCCTAACAGCTGCGCTTCTTTTTATTACAGACAAGTCCAATGGACCAAACATCAACCAACCCAAAATCAATCAGAACCTAAACCAATATCTCAATGACTCAAAACATGAACCAACCTGAAATTAGCCCAACCTGTACTCGAACTGAATGACATGTTTGCCAAGTCTAAATGATCCATGAAGATGTTGGCTATTTGGGGAACGTTACATTTTTTTTCATTATTATAGGCAACCTAGGTGTAACAAATAGTTGTCTAGAGAAACCCTATCCTTCTTCCTTTTCAGACTTATAACCAATGTCCATGGAGTGACTAACATGGAAATCAAAAGACGTATGGATGGTCTTAGGTAGTGTCATGCACATCGGTATAATAGGTCCTCTTCTTCAGACTTCAATCGCCGATGCAATTTTCTTTCTCAAATGAAAGGACCTGCTCAAAAACATCTAAAAAAGTGTGGCTTTTCAAAAAGCTTCTGGTGTAAAACTGAACCTTTAATCTAAACAGCTCTATTTTAAAATCGTATTCGTTTTACACTCTGCCCGTAGTAAATTCCTTTTATCCTAAATAAAATGATCACTTTCAAGATTTCAAGAAAGATTCAGTGACGCATTTGATGCAGTCTCCACCATTACCCAGCATTAAACGGAGAGGAATCTTCTCTAAATTATTTTGGGCATGGAGAGAGCAACATTGACTTAAGTTTTCTTCTTATACAGTCTTTATGTCTGAAAGACAACTTGTCATAGAAGTGAGATAACAAGGACACAGAATCAGGATGCAAAATCTTAAAGCACATAACAAGATCATGCTCATTTGCATCATTCCTTATTTCATCAGTAGGTGACCTCTAACTATGCAACATTAAAACAGTCAGCTCACTCAGTGAACTCTAACCATGTAACATAAAAACAGAAGAAACTATTTGTAAACTATCTGATATCATTACTCACTAGTGCAGTATTGCAAGTTAATACTATGAAACATGCTTTGACACTTGCTTGATGCATGTAATGAGTGTCAGTTCTCATTTCATCGTTATGAAACTAACCACTGTATCAGTTCAGACTTCAATGATACTTGCAAGGACAGACCTGACCAGAACCCACCCAAAAATTTTGAGTATTAAGTACAATCTTCTCGACCTGAACCTGAAATAATTAAACCCAAAAAACCCCACAAATTAACAGGTCAAACCCAAGTTGAGATTTCGCTGATCCTGCAAAAACATAGGCTGACCCAACTCCCCTCCCCCCCCCCGGGGAAATTTTTGAGTATTAAATACGATTTTCTCGACCCGAACCTGAAATAAATTAAACCACAAAAAACCCACAAATTAACAAGTCAAACCCAACCCAAACCCATTGAGTCAAAAACAATCAAAATAATAGTTGTGTTTGAGACATGTTGACAGAATGATTTATCCCTCTTGTTTGATTTTTTTTTTTTTTTTGGGGGGAAACCTTTACATTGGTTATTCACTATGTCGCATCATTCAATGAATGCATCAGTCATCATACTCAGCACATATGCCACACATTTGATGCTTCATTCAGAGAAGAATGTTAGAATCAAATTAAATAGTGTTTATCTCACTTTTACTTCCCGCTGAATTTCTTTAGCAGCTGCAAGAAGATGCCGAACGGACGTATTAATAGGAAGAACAGATGCACGACCTTCCAGCACACTGCTCAGGATAACCGCATACTCCTGCAACGAAATATGATCAGCATTAGCCCTCCAACTCTGAAATGCAGATAAGTGCTTCTCCCTAATGCCCAGGACGAGCTTTAAATTTTTCTCTTACATTTGGCTGACATTTTCTACTATTTTGGACAAAGATGTTACCCTATTGTTGGAACTGGTAGGCTAATAGATGAGTAGATGACCAACTAAATGGTTTGGGAGCCAATATACCATCAAGTTAAGAATGGAGCATATATTGCAATCTGTTATGGTCCAACAACTCAGATCCTTACCATGTTTTTCCTTTTCTAGATGCTCACTGCACTGCAAAGGTCGGTACTTTAACCGGTTATGGCAACTTCACAACCAGTGAGGAATACGTTGACGTCAAGATGAACACAGGACAGACTTTCAGGTTCATTGGCTTTAACTCATCATGATAAAATTCACAGTAAGATAAGAGCTTGAGAAATTAACACAAAAGATTGCTTGGATACCTGCAATTGCTCTGCATATGTAACATAATTAAACGGCAGGATTGGATCATCTGCCAAACGAAGAGCTATGAGGCCCCAAAGTCCTGCCACTGGAAAAAAACCACAAAAGCTGGTATCAAGGTGATAAACAGAAGCTGGGTTTTTCAACATTCATCAGCTGGTATCAAGGTGAAGAACTTATTCATCAGCAACTGACCAGCTGCGTGACGCTGGAAAGAAGGATCTCCATAATTTATCATCCAATCATAAGAGTCGAAAGCCGTATGATACACCGGAAAATCTGAGAATTTATCCAAAAAGAAAGGATTTATCTGTGATATACTGATATTAGAAACCTTTCAAAGATCAATCTCAGGGCCACTAAAACCAGACAGAATGCAAAGACAAAAATAAATAAGTGAACAAAGACAGCAAGATGACCTGTTAGATCCATAATCTAAAGTCTCCCTTGATGTTTCTGTTTTTCTTTTTAGCCAAAGAAAGTACTACGAACGCATTTGAAGAAAAATTGTAGGCTGATAATCACTAAAAATAAGAAATTAGCATTGTCTTAGCAGATGAAAGGAAATCGAGATGGATTCCAAAATTTTGGAGGATTTCCCATCAAAGTACAAAAAATCCACATGGTGAGAAAATAGATATCTTTTTAACATGGTTATGTAAAGGGCAAGGAAAAAGGAATTTCATGACCAAAGACCATGGTTTCTTCAACGGACAGTCAAACAGAAGATGAATTTCAAGGGCAAGGAAAAAGGAATTTCATAGTGATACAAGTATGCTCATATGAAACGGTCACTCATTTCTCTAGTCACAAACTTCATTAACCGGATAGGAGATAGGGGCAAATACGGCGAGCAAGGCAAGTCCTCTTTCCTTAGAGAAAGTGAATCGAGCTATTGAAAACAAAATGACCCTGCTACCAGACATATAATAGCTCCGCAATCCTATCCTGGCATGTACAGCAGACAGCTAACCATAAAACTGATACGATTCTTATAATCAATGTAGCTTTTTTGGGCCGGGGGGGTAAATCATGCAATAGAGAAATAAGGTACCTTTTCCATAGTATATGTCTAAAGAAGAAACTCCTGCATGCTGCAGAAATGGAGCAAAATCTGAGTCAACTCCACTAAGCCTCTGGATCTGCAACAGACACAATTAATTAATTGGCATGTCCAGAGAAGCATCTAAAATTCAATACATCAAATTTCAAAGAGTCCCATCTGTGCTGTACATCTTAGCCCCTTAAAGTGCATGAAAATGATACAATCGGCTGCACGGCTTCAAATGCAAAGCCCTATATTGACTACAATTCTCAATCCTCACCTACAATGCCATCTACTCTTTGTTTCCCTTGTTAATTTGGATCCCAAGATCCCCATTGAAAAAGATCTTTAAATACTTTTCAGACAGCATGGAACAAACTAAGACGGCGGAAATTGCTCATTCAACTATTCAAGTTTCATTTCCAAGTACTGGAGAAACAGAGCTGTTATCTGCTTCATTCCAGGGATTGAACCAGATATGTGACTAGCAAGATGGTACTAGTTCACAGTCTTGTCATTCGGTCCACATGTATGGGTCAAGAAGTGGGCAAAATATGGCTGGGGGATCCTTTTCATGCTCACTACCACACAATTTATACGGCGGGTTGCTGGCCAATGCTAGAACTTGTTCATCTATTCATGTACCTTACAAAGAAACCTGAGACTACTATTGGTCCAAATAGCTGATTGGGGCACCCAGTTCATCTGCTAGGTACACTTACTTCCATGTTGTCTGGTCTTGGCTGGAAATAGATCTAGCTGGCAGGGGTTTTCTTGACCACCCATTTCAAACAGGCTATCCTGTTTACATAGCCGTACCACAATTAGATGATAGCTGTTGGCTCATTTTTTAAATGACAAGTTAGTACTTGATTGTCTTGCAGCTGATTTTACTAGTGTAGAACTTTCACTGTGACTTGTTGGTTAGTTTTATTGTATGTGATGTTTCGTCTAATCAATTCCTACATAAAATTAACCTGAAACTGGTATGAGTCCAGGCCCACCACTCGGTTCAGCTGGCTTGTCTGCTGGGCCCATCTGTTTCCCATCTTCAACATAGTTTTGGTAAAAAATCTCTAGCTGGCAGGTCTACCTTGATCAGCCAATTTCAATATTTCTGCTGTTTCCTAGGCAGCTTAAAAAGTTGGGATAATTTTCCATCTTTAATTATAAATGCCCCACTGAGTCGTCCTCCACTTCTTTTCCCAGAGGTAGATGCTTTTGTTAGTCTAGAATTTGATTGTAACCATGACAACTTTAGGAGCAAGGCTATGTGCATCCAACAACAGCTCACCCTTCACCTAGAGCCACTCGAGGATATTTGCTTAGGCTGATTTGGTTCAGGTTGTTTGGCTGATTTTGTTCTTCTGATGTGATACAAGATACTCTGAGGGAAGATACACTTTGAAATCTGACCTTAACCATATGATTGAAAGGCAATGCAGATTCACTGTCCAGTGGTATGCATATAAACTACCCAACAAAGTGACCACCACTTTTAGCCATTTTCAGTAAGCCCCTTCCTAGGATCATGCTCTTACTCCCTCAACCAACCCCTCCCCCCCCCCCCCCCAAAAAAAACCCCCAAAAAAACAAAGAAAATGAAAGAGTGACACTTCAGTCAATAGGAATTGCTCTAACACATTTTTTTTAGTTAAAGCCCCAGAGTATAAATTTCAGATGAATCATTCACTAACGAGACAAACCGAAATAGTTAAAAGGAATCCCAAGTTCATGAGGAAACTTGAGATCTTGCAACTTCGCTGGGAACGACAAAGGCACATATGCTGTGACATTAAGTAACTCTTTACAATAACTTACAAATACACCTTTGTTTCTGGCGGTCCATTGTCCATAAATTGTTGTCCCTTCTGCATCAGGATCCTTGACCTAAACCAGTTCAAATCAAACGTTAGATATCAATATTTGTGTCACATACAACAATATCAGTCATTACTCATCATAAAAGATTCCCATTACCTTCTTTGTTATGTCAACAAAAATATCATCTAGTTGAGGAGTCATGCTGGCAAATAATCCAGGGCCTTGAACCGCACAATCCACGTTTAAGTAAGACACAGCCCTAGAACCAAGATTCATAATGTTCTGCTCAACCCATTCAGTAGAGCCTATCTGGAGATAGATGGCAATAAATTTAGAAATGGACTTTTCTGAATATATCAGAGAACACATTTCCATAATGAAGTGACACATGGGACAACCAAGCATACAATACGACAGCTTAGACAAAATGGAAGCAATTCAAAGGAGATCCCGGAGGTCCCTTGGGGATGATTTTAAGTAGAACTCGTTGAAATGGAACATTGTTAAGCAACTGCTGCCTAAAGGTGGCTTAGCATTAGAGACTTGATGATTTTCAATGAGCCCCTTCTTGGGAAGTGATTGTGAAGGTTTATGGACGAGAAAGACAAGAATTGAAGCACAGTGGTCAAGGCCAAATATGGGGTAGAGAGTTTTAATTGGATTCCACTTAAGCAAATGGCACTTACGATGTTGGTGTGTGCAAGTTTATTGGCAGATGTTTCCCATATTATCTTTAAGGTGCATGACAGTTCCATCTTTTTTTTGGCACAATAGATGGTGCGCTGGTCTTCTTTTGAAGGACTGATTCCATTTGCTCTATGCCCTTGTTGTGAACAAGGATGCTGAGGGATGCTCGCCTCTTTGAAGCACAACTCCTCTTCAGTTGTGTTGCACCCCCCCCCCCCGGTTTGTGATGCTTCCCCTAAGGATGATAGCATGGCCCAATTTTTAAGCTTTTTTTTATAGGGTATCTTTAACAACTCCCCCAACAAATGTCAAATGGAACCTCACTCCCATTGGGAAATTCCCTGTAAAGTCTTATGTCCTTTGCCACTCTTCCCCTCTTGGCAACACATAATTATCTTCTTTTTCATATTGTGGTTTTCCTTGGAACATTAGTATCATCCTGCTCCACTGAAAGTGTCCTTTTTTATGTGGGAAGTTTCTCAAAGCAAGATCTTAATTTGCGATAAATTACAAAAGAGAGGTAAAATATTGATCAACAGGTGCTTCAGCTGCAAAAGGGATTTGACAACCACAGACCGTTTGCTCCTCCTCCTCCATTGCCTGGTTGCCAAAAACCTTTGGGATCTAGCTTAGAGTTGTTTGGATCTTCATTGGGTGGTGCCTACTTCCACGAGACATCGTTTACTAGCTTGGGAACATTTTTATGAAAGGAAGATTAAATATAAAGTTCTCTGAGCCATTGATAATGACATATTTGGTTGTGATGGATGTAGATAAATAGGATTATTTTTTTTCCCCAAAACCTAGCTTGAATGGTTAAAAGATAAGTGGCCCAAGACTACTCCCGCCCCCCTCTAGAGAGGAAGAGGTGGTTGTTCCTCCTCAATTGATGGAATAGATTTTGTGGATAGCCTAGTGTTGGCCTTGTAATTAGCCTCTTTTGGGGTTTTTTTTTTTCCCCCACATTTTATTAATATGAGAATATGACCTTTTCCTTATAAAAACAGAAGATAGGTTAGAGTAAATAAAGTCCACTAAATGCAAAAATACTGCAAGTCCATACAACACCACCACCACTAAGGGCTTGTTCTTTTCGGCTGGGATAATGCAGCTCTAATTGGGAAGGGAAGGAGTTGGAAAGAACAGGAAGGAGTATAAAGGAATTGGAAGGAGATTGAACATAGTTGAAAAGGGTTGGAAGGAATGGGTAAAAGCAAGGAGGAGTTAGAGGCAGTTACAAATAAAGTTGTTCTTACGGGAAGAAATTGGAAGAGTTGAAAGGAGCAAGAAGTTAAACGAGCTGGAAGAAGCTAGAAAGAGCTGAAGAATCTAAAAGGGAAGAGTTAACCAAAAAGAACAGGCCCTAAGTTCATAAAGCATTGTGTACATCATACACATGCTATACGTTCAACACAGCATGAGGCCATGAGCTCAACATGCTTGTAGCCTGTTGTCTTTTCTCATCTACCAGTAAAGGAAAGTTTTAAGAGGGATACCGGCTGAAATCACATAGTGATACTCCATTCTACTTAAAGGTTCCCTCGTCCCTACTTTATAGTGGGATTCACTCTTACGCCTGTGGCGATTAGATGCTAGGATGGAGTTCTTTTTCATTTGGACCGAAAATATACAAATTTTTCGGAAAATTGCTACGACGACATGACAGTCATGCGACACTTGACTATTCTACATGGGTACAGCCGAGTCTTGGTGACATAGTTGCCAACCAACGCCATCCATGGGAATTAACCCGATTTTTTGTCACCTCAATGACGATTGTGAAATCGTTGCTGTAACTCGTGTACTCCACTGTTACCTTCCACTCAGGAAATTACCCAAAGATTGGTGGAGAAAGGGAACTTCGAGAATGGGAGGCAAGAAGCTCTAGTGCGAGCTACTGAGAGAATGAACACATAGAGGTAGAGAGATAGGAAAAATGGGCAGATCGTAGTATTACTCATGTCCCTTCCAGACAATTCACTCTCTATTTAACAATACAATTGCTCCCTCAACAAACTAACCAACTTTCCCTCCAATTCCAACTGACCGCTCGAGTTGGTTATAACAGATGCATACGCACGGCACATGATGCTAAATAACCTGCAACAGGTTTCCTTCCCCCTTAAAAGAAGAAGGATCTACTGCAATTACAGGTAGGCTAGAAAACTGAAATGTAGGAAGACTCACTACAACTTTATTAGCAAATGCTAAAGGGGCCAAAAAGAAAACTGAGAAGCACAAAAAGAAAACTGAGAAGCATCCCAGCTCTTGATAATTGTCAACTCGTCCAAATGGTCAAGTTTGGAAACCTCTTAATCATATTATCTGCATCTTGCCAAGAAGCATCTTCTGGACTTTGCCCTTCCCATTGTACCAAGAATTGAACTGCAACCTTGTTACCTTTCTTCACCATTTTTCTACCCAGAACAGCTACAGGTTTCACTGGAACATCCACATCTCGACCTTGTAGCCACCCAGGAATGTGAGGTTTTGGAGGCAAAGTTCCCTTGAACTGCTTGAGCTGAGATACATGAAAGGTGTGGTGAATCTGGCAGCAGCTAGTAGTTTGAGCTTATAAGCTATCTTACCTACTTTGTCCTCCACCTGGAAGGGTCCGTAGAATTTGGGAGACAGCTTTTGGTTGACTCTAGACTGCAATGAATGCTGTCTGTATGGTTGTAGCTTCGACCATACCCAACTTCCAATAGTAAATTCTCTCTCTAACCGATGCTTGTCAGCTTGGACCTTCATTCTGTGTTGAGCCCTGAGTAAAAAGAATTTTAGCATTTGAATCATGGCTTCCCTCCTTTGCATGGTCCTATCCACTGCCTCAACCTGAGTTTCTCCACTCAAATAAGGTAAGTGCAGAGGAGGTGGTTGATTATACACTACTTCAAATGGGGTCAGTTCTAGTGACGAATGAAAAGTGGTGTTATACCACCACTCAGCCAGTGGCAGCCATTTACTCTATTCAGAACTTTTCTCATTGCACATGCACCTCAGATATGTCTCCAAACACCTATTAACGACTTCAATTTATCCATCTGTTTGTGGGTGATAAGTTGTGGACATGAGTAGAGTGGTGCCTTGAATGGACAGTAGGGCTTGCCAAAAATCACTTAAAAAGACCTT
Source organism: Carnegiea gigantea (assembly GCA_029747015.1). Taxonomy (NCBI): domain Eukaryota; kingdom Viridiplantae; phylum Streptophyta; class Magnoliopsida; order Caryophyllales; family Cactaceae; genus Carnegiea; species Carnegiea gigantea. Next base: position 278,663 of record JAKOGI010000056.1, on the reverse strand, counting down.
GTCCCTATCACTGATAATGCTTTGAGGCTAACCATGCAACTTAAACACATGGTCTAAGTAACACTAAGCCACATCTACAGCAGAGAAGGGTGACTCAAGGCTGCAAAGTGAGCATACCTACTGAACCGGTCGACTACAACAAAGATGACTTCCTTACCAAAGGATTTAGGCAAGCCTTCTATAAAATCCATGAAAACATCAACCCAAACTTCCTTTGGGGTTTGTATAGGTTGTAGTAAGCCCGGGGATGGGCTGTTATCATACTTACCACTTTGACATACCACGCATTGTCTTATGTAGGCCTGTATAGCCTTAGTCATACCTCTCCAACAAAAGAGAGACTTAAGTCTTTTGAGTGTGGCATCCCTTCCAGAATGGCCCCCAAATGGAGAATCATGCACCCACTTCAAAATCTGATTCCTCAAAGGCAGATCTGGTCCCACAACTAATCTCCCTTTCTTCCTGAGAAGCCCTTCCTGCATGCTGTAATGTCGAACTCGCTCGCTGCCCCTGCTCCAGTTGATTCAGTACTTGCTGAAGATTGTTATCCAACTGATAACTGGCCTTAATAAGGTCCAAAATATTGGAAATAATAGTGGAAACAGCTAAAGCTAATAACTCAGCACCTTGGATTCTAGACAATGCATTAGCAACTGCATTTGCATCTCCACTTCTGTGGTGTATTTCATATTGGAATCCCATCAGCTTGGACAACCAAAATTGTTGAAAAGGAGTGGATACTTTCTGTTCGAGAAGCCATTTAAGGCTTTTTTGGTCTGTAATAATAACAAATGTCTGGCCACTTAGGTATTGTTCCCATTTCTGAACAGCATGAACCACAGCCGGCAACTCTTCTCATAGACTGAGAGTTGTTGCCACTTTGGTCCTAAGGTTTTGTTTAAGATAAGCACTGCTCCAATACCAAAAGAAGATGCATCAGTCTTTACTATAAAGGGTTTTGAAAAATCTGAAAACCCCAAAACAGGTGCAGTAGTGAGGGCTATTTTGAGCTGCTGCATGGCTTCAGTGGCTGCCTCAGTCCATACAAAATTACCCTTTTGCAATAATTGAGTAAGGGGCTTGGCAATCACTGCATAGTGTTTAATAAACTTTCTATAATATCCAGCAAGCCCAAGAAAACTCATCAATTCCTTGACAGAAGTAGGTATGAGCCAATCTTGGATTGCCTGAATCTTTCTAGGATCGGTGGAAATGCCAGTAGCTGAAATAGAGTGCCCCAAATATTCGACCCTTGTAGTACCAAAACTGCACTTAGATAGCTTAGCCACCAATTTATGCTCCCTCATGAGCTCAAATACTTGTTGTAAATGGAGTATGTGAGCTTCCATTGAACCCCTATAAATCAGTATGTCATCAAAGAATACCAAGACAAACTTCCTCAAAAAGGGCCTGAAAATGTGGTTCATAAGTCCTTGAAAGGTGGCAGGTGCATTGGTCAATCCAAAAGGCATGACTAAAAATTCATAATGTCCAGAAAGTGTTTTGAATGCAGTTTTATACACATCATCTGTAGCTACCCTTAACTGATGATAACCAGCCCTTAAATCAATCTTGCTAAAAATCGTTGACTCAGATAATTCATCAATGAGTTCATCCACAATAGGAATAGGAAACTTATCCTTGATTGTTTGTTTGTTTGTTCAATTCCCTGTAATCCACACACAACCTCCAGGACCCATCTTTCTTACTTACTAGCACCACTGGAGAGGCAAAGGGGCTACACTTGGGCTGAATAATGCCACTATCCAATATTTCTTGTACCAACTTTTCAATAATGTCTTTTTGTTTCAAAGGATACCTATAGGGTCTTATATTAACAGGTTTGGCATCTCCTTTCAAGGGTATTCTATGATCAAATACTCCTCTACTAGGAGGTAACCCACTGGGCTCTTGAAACAAATCCTCATATTTCTTAAGGACTGAAGATAATTCATCAGGAGTATTTTCATTCTGTAATGCAAGACAGCACCAATCATCACTATAATGGCCTGCATCCATGGGGTTGGATGGCATCAATTGCAGCATGCACAGATGGCAAGCTTCTGACACAGCTTGAGATAGTTGAGACTCTCCAATAATTTTCACCTTAGGGCCTTGTAACCCCCTTAATACATGCCTTCTATTTGCAAAAGAGAACTCCATCTGTAGTGTCTGAAAGTTCCACTGTATTGTGCCCAAGTACTCAACCATTGTACTCCTAGGACCATGTCACAGCTCCCTAATGGAATTAAAAGCACTTCAGTACAAAATTCAGTACCCTGCAGTCTCCAAGTGAATTTCCTGCAAACATATCTATATTTTAATTCACTGCCATCTGCTACAGATACAGGTTGTAGATGAATAGGCTCCATCTTACAACCCAACTTTTGAGCTAGCCTAACATCCACAAAATTGTGGGTGCTACCAGAATCTATCAGAATCTGAATGGATTTTTTTCCCACATGGCCTGTGACCCTCATAGTCTGGAACCCTTGCACACCATTTATAGCTTGCAGGGATATGCGTGGTTCTGTTTCAATCAACTCGAATCCAACTGGTTGCCCTTCTACCTCAGTAGAATCATTATGCTCATCTACACCTTCATCCTCATCAACTTTTGCAGGAACCTCAACCAAAAATAGTTGTGACTTCTTAGTTGGACATTTGTGTCCTCTTTCATATGGTTGGTCACAAAAGTAACACAATCCCTTAGCAATTTTATCTGCTCTTTCTGCTGCAGTAACTACTCTAGTAGGCCTAAAACTTTGGCTGGCTGGTTTGGCCACACTAGAAGCAGATGAACCACTGTAAGTAATTCCCTGGCCAGACCAAGCCCCAAATGATCTGGAATTTGGATTTGAGCCTGAGGTTACTGATTGAGGTGTGGGTAGCAATGGGGATTTAGCCCCCACCAGATTCTTGTTCACTTTTAAAGCTTCAGTAGCTTCCTCTTGAAGCCTTGCAAATTGAACTGCATCATCTAACGACAAGGGGTTGAGAGCCTTTACAAAAGGTTTCAAGTGGGGTTTAAGCCCTGCCACAAAACTGGCGATAAAGTAATCATCAGGCAACACTGGAGTTTTTTGCAACATTAAAGATTTAAGCCCCTCAAACTTCTCCAGATATTCATCCATAGATCCCCATTGATGGAGTTTACGAAAATCTTCCACCACCTTACTACCCAATTCTTCTTTGAAACGGCTACAAACATCAACAATAAAGTCACTCCAATCCACTTGTTTTGTGACAGCAATATAACTTGCGAACCACGTCTCAGCTCTTCCCACCAAATGAATCGAAGCAACATCCACTCGTTGTGACTCAGGGATTTTACACAACGAGAAATACCTGGAACATTTTCTTACCCAATTTCTAGGGTTTGTTCCATTGAAGTTGGGGAATTCTAGCTTAGGCAAGAATTTAAAGGAAGTAAGATCAGAATGACTAGAGACTTCATCGCTTACCTCTACATTCTTGTCCTTCATGAGATCCATTATCTTTTCAAGCAATTCCTGCTGGACATTGCTCATTTCAGCAATCTTTTGGTTCTGCGCCTCCAATTGTTGTTCCAACAAGGCCTTGCGTTGGGTTTCCATGCTTGACGAATTCGAGGCACCGCCGGGTTGTTTTCGACTTCTTGTTTTAGCCAGGATTCAAATGCTCTGATACCAATGTTACCTTCCACTCAGGAAATTACCCAAAGATTGGTGGAGAAAGGGAACTTCGAGAATGGGAGGCAAGAAGCTCTAGTGCGAGCTACTGAGAGAATGAACACATAGAGGTAGAGAGATAGGAAAAATGGGCAGATCGTAGTATTACTCATGTCCTCCTCACAGACAATTCACTCTCTATTTAACAACCCAATTGCTCCCTCAACAAACTAACCAACTTTTCCTCCAATTCCAACTGACCGCTCGAGTTGGTTATAACAGATGCATACGCACGGCACGTGATGCTAAATAACCTGTAACATCCAGCCTCACATAAACTATTTAGAGATCTACCATGTCACAACTCCGTCACATGTTCAGAAAAGAAAAAAAGAAAGATATAAAAAGAAGCCTCCAAGCACTTATGGCTCTTTTGATGCTTCCCCAGAAGCTTACAAACTAACACAAGTCAATAAGCATCTCAATGTCGAATAGGGACACATTAATGCTTATCTAGAAAGGATGGACAAAGTGTTAGATGAAAGGCTAGAAGAACTCCAGAGATAAGATCCTCAAAAAGAGAGCAAAAAGTCTGACTGAGACTGTTGTCGAGGCAAAAGGGTAAGAGATGGAGTTAAACAGGAGTTCTAGGCATAGATAATCCTATCTTAAGTTGAAGACGAGGTTATCATCACATTCGGTGTCGAGAAGGCAGTTTTAATGCTGTCAATTACCAAATACAAAAACTTTTTTGCTTCCTCATCCGCAAATTAGACTCAAACCACTCTAGTGGCTCAATGTTTGCTTCTACATATTGGTGGCACATTGCATTTGCAGCAAATGTAACATTGCTAAAACATCCCAAGTTTTGCTTTCTTCCTTCTAAAAAACCGTGTGGCGTAATTTTTTTCCTACGAGGGCAAAACAGTAAAAAAGGGCAGCCGGTACACAAGCATCCCACGTTCACACAGGGTCCGGGGAAGGCCCGCACCCCAAGGGGTGAATTGTACAAGGGCAAAACAGTGACTGGCAAAACAACAAAACAAGAAGATCATGAAAAATGGAATAAATCAATACAGGATAAATCCATTAGTCTCATATTGTAATTGCAATATTATATAATTGTCAAACTACCATTGTTTTATCGTATGGAAAATTTTTATTAAAATAGGAAACCTAGAATATTAGTCAAAGAACTAAGCACTAAGTAGATAATGCAGATTCCCTTTCCCATCTGCATCATTCTCCACTGGTTGGGGAGAGGGGAAAAAGGAAAGGGGAAAAAACACCTTGTCAAGGGAAAATGTAATCTGATTTTCAATACGATACCATACACGAAGATCAAATAAAAATGTCAAAATACAATAGATTTCCAAATGTTAAAATATATCCCATAATCCCAATCTTTGGCAGACTCTCTTAATTCCCCATCTGCTTAACTAGGTAAGTAGTATCACAATTATATACTTGAACTATCTGCATTAATAGATAAGTTGTATCCCAATAATGTCCCAAATACTTGATTTATTTCCTTATTTTGCAAGGTGATTTTAGGCTGTAAACACAACCCCTTCTGTTGTTTTATTTTCAGAATTTGTTATGCTATAAATTGAGTTCTAGTTGGTCCCAGCAGTTCTCTCCACTCTCAATATTAAATGATGATGTAGACATCCAATAAAAAAACTTTTTAAAAAACCTAAAAACTCAAGAAAAAAGACATTACCTACCATTCCAAACTCTTCAGCATCCCAACTGCAAAGAATAATTGTCCTACGAGGACTCCATCCCAAGCGCCTTAAAAAGGCAAACCTACGAGCAACATCAAGAAGGACGGAAGTCCCACTATTTGGATCGACTGCACCATATGTCCATGCATCTCTATGGTTTCCAAGGAGTATATAGCGGTCAGGCTCTTCTGTACCTCTAATAACAGCAAAAATGTCCCTGACTATGGAGATCTTTTCTTCCCCCTGCAAAATTAAACAATTTCACAATCAGATCAAACAACCAAGTCAACTGATAGGAGAAAGCTTTTAGATAATATCCACAATTTGCTTGTAATTCATCAGAGGCAATTGCAAGCCAAACAGAATCATCACCGGAGGGACAAGCATTTAGACTCACAATACACACTAAAAACCTCCAAACAAGCCCCATTATTGCCATGGACTCACCAAAAACAGTTGGGTGCAGACAATTGGCGGGGCACAGATGGGAACTTAATGCCAAATCAGAGTACATAAAGAAGATTGTTACATTATTCAGGGTAAGAACCCACTGACCAAATCTAGCACTTGAGTGCCACACAAATCATTCATGCATCTTTCCTGGGAAACTGCTTCAAGCATGAATTTGAAAACACACAATACTACAAGTTTTCTTTCAACTAGTCACCGCAAACATGATCAAATGACAGTGTCGCTATCTTCATCCTTGTAAACTAAACTTCAAAAGTTTTCAATACATTCTCCTGAAATGATATATTTTTCAAACTGAACAATAACAGATAAGCC
>JAKOGI010000056.1:0-267500 GCA_029747015.1 Carnegiea gigantea | reverse complement strand
TTCTCAACGCTACGAGGTACTCGATATGTTCAAATGTTGCGTAATAAAAAGTAGAGACTCAATTAGAACGAAGAGTTAGAAATCTTTAGACTAATCGAGGTCATGAATACATCTCTAATAGGTTTAGAGAATTCTATGAGGAAAAGGGTATATAAAGATAGCTAACGATTCCACACACCCCACAACAAAAACGGTATTGCGGACGGCAGGAATCGTACATTGCTTAACATGGTCAGGTCAATGATAGCACATGCCAACCTCCCAATCAGTTTTAGGGGGATACGTTGCTTACGACGACCTATATCCTTAACCGTATGCCAAGCAAGAGTATACTTGCCAAACCATATGAGTTGTGGTTTAGTAAGAAGTTATCCTTGGACCATTTACGCCCATGGGGTTCGGCCGGCTATGTGCATAACCTAACCCACAAATATGGAAAACTTGGTCTAAGAGCCACCAAGATGATGTTCATTAGATTCATTAGATATCCCACACAATCTAATGAACAGAAATAAATTCCTGCAATATCGACTTTCTGAAGGATGAGTTCCCAACCATTGGTGAAAATCAAGAAGAATGTCGAACTGTTTGAGTTACAGCAAGACATCCAACCATCTTTCGGTGAGGGGGAGAATTTGGACTCTAACCAAATCACCAAAGATGGTATGTCTCCTCTACTCGAAAGGGATGAGGGAGACTTATCTGCTCAGGAGAATCAATCTCCTATACATGAGGAGAGTCGGCCTATGAGTGAGGTCTGTTCTCAATCTTCAGTTCTTGAATATGTGTATTAGTCTCCACATGTTTAAGGTCTCACACCTCTTAGAGAAAGAGGGAGGGATGGCAGGGATAGCGGGAGTGATTCTTCACATGATTAGAGTCCCACACCTCTTAGAGAAAGGAGGGGGGATGCCTCACCTAGGCAGACAAACAGTGAAGGTCTCATGATACGAAGGAGTGAGCGTGGAAAATTTCCTCGACGATATTTCCAAATCGAAGAGGCAATATTCTTGTGCACTCCTTTGACAATTGAGAAACCTACCTCTTATCAAGAGGGGATTGACTCACCAAACCCCCAAGAGTTGATGGACACTATGAGGAATGAGATGGGCTCGATGGTGAGAAACAAGGTTTGAGAACTTGTTGATCTTCCACCCCGATGTAAATCTATTGGAAACAAACGGGTTTTCAAGATAAAATATCAGGCAGATGGCTCGATCGATAAGTTTAAAACCCGTTTAATGGCGAAAGAGTTTACACAAATTGAAGGTGTAGACTATGAAGAGACATTTTCTCCTATGGTGAGATTTGCCTCTATTCGCCTGCTCCTAGCCATGGTTGCCCATTTGGACTTAGAGTTGTTTCAAATGGATGTAAAGACTGCTTTTCTCAATGGTAGCTTTGAGGAAGATATCTATATGGATCAACCCATTGATTTTGTATCAAAGGGACAAGAGGACAAGGTGTCTCGTCTTAAAAGGTCCATATATGATCTTAAGCAATCTTCCAAATCTTGGTACTTAAAGTTCTATAAAGCTATAACTTCATTTGGCTTATCAATGGTTTCATAAGACCACCGTGTGTATGTCAAAAGATCAACAAGAGGGATTATGTTTCTTACCCTATACGCTGATGACATACCACTGGTTGGGAATAACTTGGAGATAATTGAAGCCTCTAAGAAGTGACTGTCCTCCGTCTTTAAGGTGAAGGATATGGGTGAAGCCAAGTATGTCCTAGGCGTGGAAATAATAAGAAATCGTCCTAAGAGACTTTTAAGTATGAACCAAGAGACATATATCGAGAAAGTCTTAGAACGGTTCTGTATGCATTATTCCAAACCCGTAAACACTCCAGTCGAAGGGTTTAACCTTGAGTGTTGACCAATGCCCAAAAACAGACAAAGAAAAGGAGGAAATGAGTAGTGTTCCTTACACTAGTGCCATAAGAAACCTCAATGTATGCTATGTTATGTGCATGGCCTCACACTTGCTTTATGGTTGGCTTGGTAAGTCATTACCAGAGCAACCCAAGACTTGCACATTGGCAAGTCGTCAAGAGAGTCGAGCGATACCTTCATGGTACAGCTGACTTAGTCTTATGCTATTAGGGAGAGATCTCAAGTTGAGAGGATCCTCAAAATGCCGATTGAGGTGATGACTCGAAAGAGTCTAAGTCAACCTCAGGACATGCCTTCACCCTGGGTGGGAGAGCCATGTCATGATACAGTAAGAAGCAAAAACTGCACAACAATGTTAGCTATGGAGGCAGATTGTGTGTCACCATAGAAACAAAAGACATTGCCATTAAGTATATTTACACCAAGAAGGTGTTTGTGTCCCTTTTGACTAAACTTATTCTTAGTGACACGTTCAAAACTCATATATTGAGTCTAAGAATTTGCAAAGTTCAGTTTCAGGACATATCTTGTCATGTGATGGGTCTAATTAGAAATTAAATAACTTTGGGCGTACTATGTATTTCCTTAGAATAGTTTTTTTGGGGGGGGGATTGCTTAATGGGTCTAATTTATTTGATCTTAAATTGTTTTGACTTGCAAAGGCATCCACAACTATTCTGGTAATCTTCAGCATGAATTTGTCAATATCTTTAATCATCTATAACCCTCCTTTGTCTAGGTTTAAAATCTGTCAAATCTTCTTTAGTATGTGTTCTATTCTGGTAGGATTATTGATAAAAAAAGATTTTGGTTGGTTTAATTACTCGACTATTATGTTCCTGTAATTCTACACAACACCTGCTATGTTAAAGGCAAATGAGAAACCGAAAGTTAAAGGAGTCATGGATCCATTCCTATAGGCTAAGGTAGCCGCCATATCTACTATTTTCCTCTGTTTTTCCACCTCTTATTATTTTGTTTTTAGTTTCATTTGAATTTTAAAGGGCTTTCATATGACCTATACTGCAATTATTGTAGTAAGTATATTTCTGTCTCTCCTTTGTTATCTTGTCTTCATTTTGTGGATAGTTTGCATACTAATGGATTGGATTATTGATCAAAAAAATTCTAATTGGAATAATTACTCTATGTCTTCCTGTGAAATTAATGCACATCTCAACGTCCTACGGTTTTGTGTTGGATGATTCATTAGGGTCTACCCGATAAATTCTTTTTACAATTTACTTTTATCAATGGTCTTCTTTTTCTATTTTTTTCAATGATGGGAAAAGGGTATGGGAGAGGGATTGACTGTATTGTGGGAAAGTTGGCTACACTATTTAGGTTTTCATCCCATACTATGTTAATTTTTATCTTTATATTTCTTTTGGATAATTTTATGTATAACGATTGATATTTTTCAAGCAAATCATGGATTATCGATTTTTAATGATTACTGTTTGATGAGTTTGAGTTTTTTATTATTTCGAATTTTGTCAAAATTATTGATTATTGGTTCCTGATTTTGTGATTTTAGGGATCCTCAGTTCATGGTTTAGGATTACAATCATTTAATAGCATGGAGGTAGGAGTAAATTCAGGTGTTGTTTTATGATGTTTTAGGCAAATATGGAGCTTGAAAGGGAGTTACTAGAAAAAGAGTTTGAGTCATTGCTTGGGATAAATATTACAACCCAAAAGATTTAGATTCCTACATAATATTCCTCATGAATTTTTGCGTTGCTCTATCATTGTGTGATGTGTATTTTTAGTGGTTGCATTATCTTATAATTTTGGGTGCTATCGGACAATGGTCAGAATGTACTAGTGGATTTCGTTACATTGTGATGCAACTTCTCCAAAGATGGAACTTAAACTTGGCCTAATTTCATGGCATTGTCTTTGTCACAGGCTCACAGCTATCTACACAACACCTGCTATGTTAAAGGCAAATGAGAAACCGAAAGTTAAAGGAGTCATGGAACCATTCCTATAGGCTAAGGCAGCTATCATATCTACTATTTTTCTCTGTTTTTCTATCTCTTATTATTTCGTTTGTAGTTTCATTTGAATTTTAAAGGGCTTTTCATATGACCTATACTGCAATTGTTGTAGTAAGTATATTTCCGTCTCTCCTTCGTTATCTTGTCTCCATTTTGTGGATAGTTTGCACGCCAATGGATTAGATTATTGATAAAAAATATTCTAATTGGAATAATTACTCTATGTCTTCCTGTGAAATTAATGCACGTCTCAACATCTTATGGTTTTGTGTTGGATGATTCATTAGGGTCTTTCCGGACAAATTCTTTTTACAATTTACTTTTGTCAATGGTCTTCTTTTTCTGCTTTTTCAATGACGGGAAGGGGGCATGGGAGAGGGATTGGCTATATTGTAGGAAAGTTGGCTACAATTATTTAGGTTTTCATCCCATACTATGTTAATTTTTGTCTTTATATTTCTTTTGGACAATTTTATGTATAACGATTGATATTTTTCAAGCAAATCATGGATTATCCATTTTTGATGATTACTGTTTGATGAGTTTGAGTTTTTTCTTATTTCGAATTTTGTCCAAATTATTGATTATTGGTTCCCGATTTTGTGATTTTAGGGATCCCCAGTTCATAGCTTTGGATTACAATCATTTAATGGCATGGAGGTAGGAGTAAATTCAAGTGTTGTTTTATGATGTTTTAGGCAAATATGGAGCTTGAAAGGGAGTTACTAGAAAAAGAGTTTGAGTCATTGCTTGGGATAAATATTACAATCCAAAAGATTTAGATTCCTACATAAGATTCCTCATGAATTTTTGCATTGCTCTATCATTGTGTGATGTGTATTTTTAGTGGTTGCATTATCTTTTAATTTTGGGTGCTATCAGACAATGGTGAGAATGTACTGGTGGATTTCGTTACATTGTGATGCAACTTCTCCAAAGATGGAACTTAAACTTGGCCTAATTTCATGGCATTGTCTTTGTCACAGGCTCACAGCTATCTAACTTAGCTAACTTAGCTACCCCTTTGGTTCAATCACGGCTTTGAAATGAGGAGGCCTCTCAAAGTATCAAACATAAATTTTCACATCTTTTGTTTCTTTATGTATCTTGCAAGTTCTATTAGGTTGCTTTCACTATTTTTGTTCATTTTTTTTACCAAGTATTAGATAAAGGAGTAAGAAAAGCTTTGTCTTTGTTATTTCCTTTTTTTGAGCCTAAGTTTTTTTTTAAAAATTATTATTTCTTCATTTCTCTTTTAATTGTAATCCTTAAGCATTTCTTTTTAAATAATAATATCATATTAATAATGTGGTTGGATTTGTTTTTAAATAAATTGTGTACCAGTATTATTTAAGAGCATGACCTCTTTTGCTCATCCACTGTATATTATGAAACTTTTACGATTTGGGAGCATCATCTCTTTTTGGGAGGGGTTTGGAGTAGATTACTTAATAATTTTCATATAATTTTTTTAAAAGAATAAATCTCATTAATGGGTGGAGTACTCACAATTCAGGAAATAGGAAACTCTTAATTTCTGTGTACTCCCGCCCAAACTGCACCTCTTACCTATTTTGAATTTTAACCTCCTTGAAAGTCGCCCACACTACCCATCTCCTAAACCTGTGTTGAAAAATTTTTTTAAAAAAATCCCAAAATCCCACATTATAGGATACCACAAGCAGTGTAACTCCTCGGCTCCCCCCCCCCCAAAAACAACTGCAACAATCATCATCCCCTAAATTGTAGCTCACGTATTTGAGTGGGATGCAACCACCTCTGAATTTTAATAAAATAACCAGGATTAATCACCGTACATTTCCAAAACCAAAAATCCCCAATTAAATTTACAGTTCTGATTATACATCAACCAAATTAAATTTACAGTCCTGATTATACATCAATTCCTTCTGGGAAGTCCACCTCTGAACATTTACAAACTAAATCTGAGATACACCATTAACTTTACGCCTTATTCCCTGACATCATCAACCCTCGGAGGTCCGTACACAGCAATACTTGAAAGTACCTGCCACCTAAAACTCTAGGTTTTAATGTCAGTACGGTAAATGTGTTATAAACTGCAAAATTATTATGGTCCAAGAATCACTAATTGTCATAATCGTTTCTATGCAGAATTGAAATCCACTTATTATCACGCAGGTATTGATTTCAATATGTCGAAGTTTATAAATTGCAAAATTGTTATGGTTCAAGAATCAACAACTGTAGCTATCGGGACTAACAGTTGGTACTATTCTATAGTAGATCTGAACGCATACTTATTACTCACAAGTTTCCAACACCCATTTTGAGGTACCAACTTCTTACCACCTACCTTTTTAAAGAAGACATTTCCTATTATTACATTAATGGATTGTAGTTTTTGATTGTAAATATACATGTTTTAGTCATGTTTAGGAGCAATTTATATGTCAATCAGGAGCATTTCTGATAACTTCACCAGGATATGCTTCTTACTTAAACTAACTAGGAGTCATACACCTATATTTTCTTTTTGTTCCTGCTCAACTATGTTTTTTTAGGTTGGATTCTAATGAATTTAATACAAGGAAATCAATAACAGAATTTTCTTCTTCTTTAAAAGTATACAAAGCTCAGAATTAAATTTATGTCATTTAAAAGTTATAACTATATAAGCTCATAACTAAATTTATATCATTTGCAACTTAAAATTACATTAAGATTTGTAAACGTTTCAAATATAATGACCCAAATCTAATCTATTCAACACATGAGAGATAATGCACGAGTAACTAAAATTGCCAAGTGATGACATACCCCTATGTTTCTTTTGGTTTCTGCTTAACTATGCTTTTAAGGTTGGATTTTGATGTACTTAACACAATTATGTTCTGATATACAAAGCTCAAATTTTAATTTAAATCATTTACAAATTTTTTCACATTTCAAATAAAGTTACCCAAATCTATTCTATATGACACACGAGACATAAGATGAACAAAATGATGATTCTGTTTAGATCATAAGATTACACACAAGACAAATATAACACACGAGACATAAGATGTATCATATAAAGATTGTATATACTGCTAAGTTGTGACATGTACCTACATTTTCTTTATGTTCCAGGTTAACTATGTTTTTTAGGTTTGAATCTAATACACCTAGCACAATGAAATCAATGATAGTTTTTTTCCCCCCTTTTATAGCATAAAGATTGTATATAATGCCAAGTTATGACATGTACCTACGTTTTCTTTATGTTCCAGGTTAACTATGTTTTTTAGGTTTGAATCTAATGCACCTAGCACAATGAAATCAATGACAGTTTTTTCCCCCTTTTATAGCATACAAAGGTCAAACGTAAATTTAAATCATTTAAATCTTACAATTACATACAAATTTTTTCACATTTCAGGTAAAGCTTACACAAATCTAATCTATATAACACGTGAGACATAAGATGAATAACACAATCAATTTGTTTAGATCATCATATTACATCTGAAACAAATACAACCAACAAGATTTCTGCTTAACTATGCTTTTAAGGTTGGATTCTGTTGTACCTAACACAAGAAAATCTCTGATAGGTATTTTTTTTCCTTTTAAAGCATACAAAGCTCCTCATTAAATTTAAAACATTTAAATCTTACAATTATATCAAGATTTTTTCATGTTTCAAATAAAATGACCCAAATCCAACCTATATAACACACTAGACAAAATGATGGAGTAATCAAAATTGCCATGCTATGACATACACTTATGTTCTCTTTATGTTACAGCTTAACCATGTTTTTTATGTTGGAATCTAATGTACTTTTTGCACAAGGAAAGCCCACATTTTAATTTAAATCATTTAAATCTTACAATTATATAAAAATATTTTCACATTTCAGATAAATATTACCCAAATCTAATCTATATGATGCCCGAGACATATGATGAATAAAATGATGATGCTGTTTAGATCATAAGATTACACACAAGACAACTATGACGCACGAGACAAATATAAATATCAAACGTTTGTTATCTTCACTAACTATAAATATAGTATTCGTCCCATAAATTAGAAGAAAGTTCGGTTCAGTTCCTTTTTTCTTTGAAGCGTACACATTGACTAATTAAATTATCTTTATTAACCCCTGAAAATGAAAAATTATCTTCACAAATGAAATAATGTACTCAACACATTGAAATAACTAATTAAATACATGAAACAATCAAAGAATTTTCAGTTCATATAATCTAGTTACCACAAGGACATAAACCACATCATTTGAAAGCATAAATTTCAACTAATTCAATATTCCTGATTTAACTCTGAACATTATAATTATATTTTTAACATTTTAACTAGACACTGAATGAATGAATTTTTTCAGATCAGATAATCTACTCGCAACTATTAAATAAAAGAAAGCATTTTCACAAAATAGAAGGAAGTTCAGATCAGTTCCTTTTATCTTTGAAGCATACAAATTAACTAATTATATTGCCTTCATCAACCCCTAAAAATGAGAAATTATCTTCACAAATAAAATAACGTACTCAATACATTGACATAACTAATTAAATACATGAAACAATCAAAGAATTTTCAGTTGATATAATCTATTTACCACAACGACATAAACCACATCATTTGAAAGCATATATATCAACTAATTCAATATTCCTAATTTAACTCTGAAATTTATAGTCAAATACATGAAATTATTTGTAATACAATATATGACTTACTTTTATTATTCTACTCATCTTTGTGGACTGTGTTATGAGCTCATTGCTGGCGTTGTCACCATGGGAAGAGATTTTGAAGGATGACAATATGATTAAGACATGTCAAACTAATTTTCTGTGAGTGCTCCTATCGATATACCAAAATGATTAGGCACAAAAAAATCTCCGAGTTTAGGTAGAGTTATCTTTGATTAGAAAAAATGGTCATCCCAGTAATAACAATTAGGAATGTGCAAATAACTTGAATCCCAGTAAAAATAAAATTTTCTCTAAATAACAATAACTTTTCAAAATGCTCTTTTAGTGCTCCTATTGAGTATTATACGTTAGCCTAAGACTAAGTCATCTCAGTAATTTGTATCAACTGGTTTATATGAATTAGTCACATAGGTGAGTTAAATTCAATATACCACAAGGACATAAACCACATCATTTTCAGTTGGAAGCATAGGTAGAGCCAAAAGCCTACATATCAACTGCTCTGGAGTTTCTATGATTTAACCTCAAACTTTATTAGGGAAATTGTTTGTATGAATTCATCAAGGCAGTTGACAAAAAAATCTAGAGAAGTACACATCCTCCCTTTTCTTCTAAGCCTACTTAAATGCAGCCTTCACGCCCTGCAGAATCCAACAAAACGGCAGTCAGAACCCAAAAATCCAACAAAAATCTAAATCAAACAACCCCTAATTAGACCCGACTCAGACATTATATGCAGCCTTGTCTGTCAGATGCTTACCTCATTACCCATAATATTAAGATAGTTTCCTCCTCCTTTGTCTTTCCAAACCCCCTGATCTGCCCAAACCATGTCGGAAATTGCAACACCACCATGAACAAATCCAAAATATACAACAAAATATTTAAAAAAGAAAAAGGAAGGATAGAAATGTCCAAAATGGTTAGAAACAGACCTCTACCATCAGATCCGGATAGGAAGGGTGACGCGTGTGCTACACGCGCTGCCGACGAAGGCGTCCATTGACTGCCTTCTTCCTCCTTCATCTTTCCAAACCCCCAATCTGTCCAAATGACGTCGGAAATTGCAATACCACCATGAACAAACCCAAAATATACAACAAAATCTTTAAAACGGAACAATGAAAGGTAAAAGCGTCCAAAATGGTTAGAAACAGACCTCTACCATCAGATCCAGAACGGAGAAGTGGCGCGTGTGCCACACGCGCCGCCGACGAAGGCCTCTACTGACTGTCTTCTTCTTCCTTCGTCTTTCCAAACCCCCGATCTGTCCAAACCATGTTGGACATTCCACCACCACCACGAGAACAAAGGCACGTAGACCCACGCACCATCGCCTGAGTGGCACGTTGGCTGCGTGGGTGGCACCGGTAAACGCAGCTTCGACCGATCTACAACGTCGTGGTGTTGAATTTTCCAGATGGATGCGCGAAGGTGGTGGACGACCCAGATGGCTGGATGTCATCACTTGATCACAGAGGTTTCAGATCCGTGGGAGATGAGAGAGGAAAGAGGATTGGGAATCGGCTTTTGAGAGAGATGAGAGAGAGCATAGAGAGACCGGAGAGGGGAGAGATAAGAGAGAGCATATAGAGAATAGAGAGGAGAGAGATGAGAGATGAGTGAGAGCATAGAGAGAACGGAGAGGAAAGAGATGAGAGAGCTACTAAGCTTCTGAGAGGAGAGAGATGTGAGAGCTGAGAGGCTTTTGAGAGGAGAGAGACGAGAGACTATTTTAGAGAGAGAGAGAAGATGGACAGGAAATAGTAGCAATGCGTGTATTTGAGGCGAGACACATGGCATTTGTGAGGGAAGAGAAACAGACAACGTTCTAGAACTGTTTAGATTACTAATGAGATTTTAAGTCATGGAGCATTCTAGAATTTGGCCTCCTAAATCCTCTGTTCATAAATAAATACATAATATATTTTTGAGTCTGTAGCATAATTAACGAAAACAACTAAATAATCATCTAAATACTCTCAGAAATTTTGTCAGATGTATATATATGTATATATATATATATATATATATATATATTATATATAGTATGTATGTATGTGTGTGTGTATGTGTGTTTTTGTGTGTGTGTATATATATGTAAAGATGTATAAGAGGTGAGTATATATATATTTATATAATAAATGTAAAGATGTATAAGAAGTTGAGAAAGCTTTCCTCCTTCAACCTCGCAATTTCATCGCATCCTGCCTAAATACATATTCAAATTTTGAAGTTAGTTATTTCCCCCTCACTAAAACTGTTACTTTGTCCGACAACAGGAATTCTTCCTGAAAATATGGAAACTGCCACCCAAAAATAAAGAAGAAACTAAATAACTTGAATCCCACTACCTCCATGAGAGTCCCACCCCATGTCAACTTCCCCATAGAACTTTCTGGATAAGATTGAAATTAAAATCTAATAGCCTATTAGCAAAAAATCAAACTACCCACTCCTAAAAAACTGATGACCCTCTTTCCCGAACAACTACTATAAATCTAAACCCATGTGTCGTTGTCATTTCTTCTTAGTCCTTATAAACCACAAGGCTTAATTGGGTATTCGGAATGAGAGAATCAAATTGATATTTGATGGGAATTCTTCTGCTAGAATCCCAAGGCAGCGGAACACGTTGTTATCGAGAATCAATAGAGTATAGGTGCAGTATATGATCTTATAGAGGATGTTTTAGCATTTTTGGATCAACTATCAGGTATATTGTTCATTAGAACAGCTTAGGTCATTTAGATAAGATTTTAGCATTTTAGATACAAAGATATTGTCATCATCATCATCTTCTTCGTCTTCTTACAAATTATTAGTTTATCCTTTGTTTCTTTACGCGTTGTTCATATATGTTATCTTTTACACAGGACCTCAACATTCTTCCATAGGTTAGGATGTATTTTCTTCAATATGTATCATACCCATATCGTCATTATTAACATAATAAGAAGTAATGGAGGGGGAATCTAATTACCACCTTTCTCTATTTAATTAGTTCTTATCATTTTTTATTGTTGGTCAGTTTTGTAAATTTAATTAATTAAAATAACTATAATAAAGTATTTGTTGTTGTATATATTTTTCTATTTTGATGGATGCAAGTAAAGGGGCTTCCATTTAATAGCATTGGGATCAAGATTATTAGTTAGCAACTTTTTGTAATTGGATTTGAGTTTCCCAAAATTGCTTAACTCATAGCAATTGCAAAATTTTTAAAAACAATGGTGTCTTTTTAAAAACAAAAGATATGTGCCATAAGTAATAATATAATTTATTCTCTAAATGAACAATGGAATGTAAATAAATTTAGAATCAAAAGAAATCTAAAGTGAATTGAATATGTTTTTATCTTCCTTTGTCCATCTACCTCCGTTTGCCTTTGCTGAATATTTTGTTTGATTGGGGTTCACCATGTCCGATAATTAAAATCAATGGTTTTAGGGGTTTTTAGTTTTTTTGGCGGCGCATGAAATTGGTGGGTGGACTAGAATTGGAGTTTGAAGATTTGAAAGAAAAGTGATATTTATATTAAAAAAAATATCACAATATTTATCAGAATGTAAAATCTTAATGCCGAAGGCAAAGGTGATAACAAGAGATATCTTTATATAATAAATGTAAATATGTATAAGAGGTTGAGAAAAGTTTCCACCCTCCAATTCTAAAATCTCAAGCAACAGCGCATATAAACCGTTAATCATTCTACACTATAAATCTCAGCCTTTAGATTATTTGAATAGGAAACTACCAAGTAAGATCCGATTACAATATATCTTAACAACGTTAGATAACCAACAAAAAGTATAAAGTTTTCAATACTCAGTAAAAGGAGCGCAAAAATCTTCCATTTTCAATACATAATAATCACCATAAACAACCAATTATGTAGATAGATTAAACAAAATAAATCCTGACACAGCATATTGGAAACTCTATTTTTTAATAATTAGCCATTTTGGTTTGTATTTTTTGTAAACCCATATTTTTGTCATTTATAGTTTACTGGTGTTGTATTTTTTAATAATTGGCCGTTTTTGTTTGTATTTTTTGGTAAACCCATATTTTTATCTTCTCATAAAAATAAAATTATCAAAAACAATAATAATAGTAGTATACAAGTAGTAGTAATCTTTATATTATAAGTAGCAAAATGAAACGTATTTAAAAACCTTTCCTCCTTCAATTCTAAAACGTCAGGCACTAATGTTTGTTGTCCGTTGATCTCTTCCAAAATGAAATATCAACCTTTCATTCAAAAATACATTAATTTTTTTAGAATGAAAAAAATAAAATATCTCACGTCTCCCTATTTCCTCTCCCTGATGTAGAAACTACCCAATTAATTTTTAATATTTATCCAAAAAATAGGGTTAGTATCCTCTCTCTCTCTCTCTCTCTCTCTCTCTCTCTCTCTCTCTCTGATAAGATTGTTTTTTTTTTTAATGTTTGCTAAAATTATCTAATTCTTTTTGTTAGATTTTCATCACATTAATTAGTGACTTTACCCAATGAAAATTAATAACAACCCATTCATGTGAAGAAAAATATTAGGTAATCTAACTAATCAAAATAAGCTTTATATCTTTATCTTCATATTATAAAAAAAAAATAATATATGTGATTGTTCATCATTGCCTCTAATAAGTGGTTTTCATTTGCTTCCGTCAAGATGCTATTTTCAAATTTTAAATACCGTTCTCTTTTTCACATTATCTAACAATATGAAAACTACTCCACATACCCATAAACTTCATTAGATAAATTTTATAACCACTACGGTATTCTCACATCCTAAATCACGGTCATATTTTATTTTCACCTCCAGCGAAGTCTTTGACTCCTCTTCAATTCTTTATCCTATCATGATCAATCTCTCCCCATCCGCTCTAATTTAGTTTTCGGTTATCGATTTATGTTACTGATGTCGATATATTTAATTAATTATTATATGATAGCTTGTGTATGCAAATTTACCAAATCCTCCCCCTCAAAAAAGAACAACTACAGAAGTCAATATTACAAAACTGAAAAGTTTAATTAATTGATTAATTAAAAAACTTATCGTGCTTATACTAAGATTATATATTATATAAATTCAACTTCTTAGTTTTCTTGTCCAGTCAAAAAAAATTCTTAGTTTTCTTACATATATCAAATAGCATACTCAGAGTATTGTTTATGATCATATGATATACTTTACATACCGTATGTAAATACAAATTAATGGTTCAAGTTATGGCATACTAAGATTGCTAATTAATTCTGATCCGCTCCAAAAAAATGATAATTAAATATGATTTTTTTTCCCACTAAAAACCGTCCTCCATATCCACATCTTCCAGATCTTCTCTTCGCGGAAATGTAATTTTAGGTGGTTATTGACGATAGAGAGGGTGACGTGGAAAAGTGAGGAAATGGGGAGATATCAATTAGTGAATTTTTATGAATTTTAAAATTTAAAATCAAATTAACTTCTAATTGTTTTGAGTATTTTGACGGAATTAATGTGAAGTTTGGATTGAAGGAGGGAAGTATTCTTAGGCTACCATTCATTTTTACACTTATTTTATAGAGATGTACATATAATTCTTTTACTATGTGCGATAACGTTGATGAGATTAACTTTTGCTTTTTATTAAAAACCTTACATTGCAAAAGCATTGACCACAGTATTAAGGAATGAAAGAATAAGTATGTGGATAGAATTAGTTCAATCCTTATTGGCAAGTTTTATAGTAAACCTATCTTATTTCATGCTTTTCCTCAAACTGTAGACAAATAGAAATAGGGAAAAAAATAATAATAAAATTGAAGAGCGAAAAACCAAAGGAGGGCAGGGGGACAACTCTTCTATCAGAGCTAAGTTTTGATCCTGGAACCTGTCCCGAAAAAAAATAAAAAAATTGAAGAGCGCAAAAATAAAGGAGGGCAGGGAAGCAACTCTGCTATTAGAGCCAGGTTTTGATCTTGGGACCTATGAGACCTGTGGATTTTTATGAATTTTAAAATTTAAAATCAAATTAATTTGTAACTGTGTTGAGTATTTTGGTGAAATTAATGAGAAGCTTGGATTCAGGGAATGAAGCTTTCTTAGGCTATCATTCATTTTTGCATTTGTATTATAAAGATATTAAAAACTAATTCATAAATACTCACTTCATTAAATGTTTGTGCCTAGGGGTGTTCATTGCTTGGTCCAGACCGGGACCGACCCGAAGACCGGTCGAGACCGGATCGGACCGGATCGGACCGTGTGTATTCGGTTCGGTCTACGGTCCTTTGTCTTGTCTTAGTCGGTCTTCGGTCCGGTCCCGGTTTGGACCGATGGACCGGGGGACCAAAGACCTTAGGTTTTTCAGATTTCTTTCGTTGGGCCTGGGCTTTTTTTGGGGGGGGTTGTAGTGGTGCCTTCACTCCTCAGGGGCCAGGCAGAACGCAACTCACTCATAGCCTCACCTAACGCTCACTGATTCTTCAAACGAATTGAATAGGGTGGGTAGCGGACTGTGTTGGGCCGGATTGGGCCAGCCCATGAACTAAACAGGTTGGGTTGGGTCCAGTATATTTGTTAATTGGTTGGGCTGGGTTATGGGCAAAATGAACCCAGCCCGCCCATAACCCGCCCATTACCACCTAATGAGTGTTTTTGGTTTGTTAATTTTTCAACTAATATATTTGTAATTTTCCAAACAAATTAAACTAATCTGAATTCAAAGTTAGAAAACACACAATCAAGCTAATAAATGGGTCGTGTCAAGTCGGCCCATGGGAGGCCCACTTTGGGCCCTTTTTTAAAAACGGAATAAACTTGCGCAAAACAACGGTGTATAATAATTATTGTTATGTACATAGTGTTGGTAATGAGATTAACTAATTGGAACATGTAAACTAATGTGTCAATTAGGTTAAAAAAATAATGGGTAAGTAAACGGGCCGTTGATGGGCCCGCCCAATCCGGCCTGTTAATATGCCTTAACGGGCTGGCCCATTAATGGCCCGGTCCAGTATGGACCCGACCCTTTATTAGCCCTATTTTAAACAGGTTGACCGCTGAACCTAATGGGTACCCAATCCGTTGCCCACTCCTAGAATTGAATGATGAAAGTATTGCGGCCTTCACTTCTTAGGGGCTGGGTTTTTTTTTTTTTTTTAAATGTGTGTATTGTCCTTGTTGACTTCCTGTTGGCATTTCATGGCATGGTAATTTCAAAGTTGAAACAGCTTTTTCATTAAATCAGAGTATGGTCTTTGCCTCTTTGATTTCGAGTTCCAAGCAAATCACACGGTCACCACTCACGGACTATTCTTCATTTCAATGATTCATTTCAATTTGGGCCTTGGAGATTCGGTCCAAGTCGGTCCGATCTCGGTCTGATCCTAGTTTTTTCCGGTCTGGACCAACTTTGGACCAGTCCGGTCCACGGTTCACAACATTGACGTTAATCAGTCTTCGATCCAAGCCGGTCCGGTCCGGTCCTGGACCGATGAACAGCCCTATTTGTGCCCATGCTCATACACGGAGTGTTTAAATAATAAAAAACTACTAAAATTGAATATTAACATCAAATATTAAGTTCAAGTATCATAAAAATACTCTATTCAAATTATAGTATGAAGATTACATATGTAGCAAAACTTAGAAGTTGAATAAGGTTGACTCATCATAATTTCTCTCTTATATTTGGAACAATTAGTCAAACAATAACGTTCTTCTTTCTATGCAGCTGAACATGTATGTAGTCAATCTTAATGTATAGCATGTATGTTTAGAACTTGAGGTGCAAACTGGATCAAAAACAGAACTTGGAGTCTAAATACGAAAGTGGCAATATTCACCCATCTTCGATGTAAGATTATGACATGCGTAAAATACAACTATGTTTATGCAAAATATATTTTGAGAAGCTAACTGAAATGAAGACATTTATACATATTTACACGTCATGTCAATTAAACAAAATGTAGTTTTGTATATATTATATTTTATAGGAAGTAGCAGAAGTGGATATCAAAAAATCATCCGAGAGTTGCCAAGTTAACTGAAATTATGACAACTACCGAAAATATCATGTATCATATTAAGAGATGAAAACTGTTAAGTAATAAATCATGCATTGTTTTAATAATGATTTTAATTATATTATATACGTTATTTCATCTAATTTACTTTATTTTATATATTTTTCAGGTTAAGCGTTAATAAAATAAAGAGGAGAAGAGAAGACGTCGAAGTTCGGATTTTACACGCTAAGTTATCAAGTCGGTCCAAAAATAATGATTTATGAAAAAATATTATTTCTATACTGATTTATTGAGGTAGGGTCACAAAATTATTACTTCTAATTGAAAAGAAATTAGAAAACTCGAAAGAGAAGGAATTCAAAGAAGAAAACTCTAGTAGAATAATATTATAAAAAAATCTCACATCATCCATCGTCACCATCAGAACCGTCCAAACCATCACCTTCACGTAACCTCATCACCAAATCCCTTCTTGCCACCTTCATCAATCTCACGCCATCATCACAGCCCCATCACCAAAGACCATCATCCCGATCACCAAAGACCATTATCATCGTGAATCGTCACTATTGAAGCCAAAGTAGTATTTCTCTTATTTATTTTTATTTTTTAATTTCTTTTGTGTTTAGTTTATTGTTAAACATGAAAGTTTTGGTTACTTATTATGATTAATTTTTAATATGAGTGAGTAATTTTCTTATACTTAGTATAATCTATTTGAAATCATACTAACTTAATTATTTTGAAACAAGTTTTATGCTTTATTATCTAGTTGATTCATGAATCTATAACGATTAGTATTTATCGTTTATGATATTCGCGTTAGATTAATTAGAATGCATGCTAATTAGTTGAATTCCTATGATAGTTTGAAGGCTTTAATACATAAAAGTTATGATCTTTTAGGCATTAATATCACCCTAATTAATCATGGATGGCTCAAACCCATCTTTTTTAATTAGGTAATAACTATAGATCTTTGTTAAATCAATTTACTGGTAAATTAGTTACAAGGTGTTAGATGATATTTTTCTAATACATAATGCTCTAGTTTAATTAAATTTTTGCGTTGGTGTTAGGATTATCAAAACTAATAGGGCTTATATTAGGGCTTGACTTAAATAAACTATAATATAAGGAAAAATGAGGAAGATCCGCTAGTGAGTGTCTTCTACAGTCTAACTTATGGATAAATCGATTTGTGTGTTGATGATAAATATTAATTTGCATGGTGGATATAGATTATGCTAAGTATTTTTCATAAATTTGGTATCGTTGATAATTATTTCTTGCTTTTTAGTTAATTTCTCTAGTTTGTCAATTTTAATTCTTCAATTTATAAGCTTTAATATAAATTCTGTTTGCCTACCCAAAAAGAGTAGTCTTTTAGGAGTGTCTTAGTGATTTTAGATTAGTTATATTTTGGTTTTTAGTGTGATTATAATTTTCAGATTTATTTTCTATTCTATTGTTGCCATTTATTTATTAGTTTGTTAGAAATTAGGTTAAAAATAGTTTCTTGTATGTTTTTTCATGTTTTAATCCAGTTTAGAGTTTAGAAAGTACTCTATTTTGCTGATATTTAATTTCAGAATTTTTGGAAATTATTTGATAATTTTTCAGAATTATTTCCTAAATTGAATACGTATAGGTTTTTACTTTATTAAATCTGAAAATTACATTTTTCATTTTCATTTTATGTTTTTAGGGTTTTATTAAGTCTAAAAAAATATATTTTAAGATGTGGGTACTTTTTTATTTATTTTTGTATTTATATTAGTGCATTTTATTATTTCTCTAATTTCAAATTTTATTTTCTGTTTTAATTTTCTATAGTTAATTTTCTGTTTTAATTTTTATGAAATTAATTACATATAATTTTTGAGATGTAAAGTTATAAACTCACAGAATATTAATTTATATTACTTTCTGTGAGTTCTAATATTAATTTTCTGCTTGTTATTTTCTGTTTAAATTTTCAGTCTAATATTGTATGATTATTTCTGCTTTTATTTTTTCAGAATACTTAGGATAGCTATCTGCTATTTCTATTTCAAGAATTAAATTTAAGGGTAATATTGAGTAATTTTTCCAGATTTTTACTTATTAATTTGATTTGTTTTAGTAAAATAAAGAGAGAGTAAAATAAATTAGAGTAGCAAAGTTAATTAGAATTAAACTAACTTATTATAATAATCTTTCATCGTGAGATCGATCCCTACTTTCATATGCTATAAATTTTATTTATAAATCAAAGTAGTGGTTTAATTTATAACTCTATAACAAGCTTTACAACAACAGAAAAACTAACATGAGAGGAGGAGGATCACACTAAATAGGTAATTCTAGATCATGAAAAAGTTGTTGTACATTGCTCAACACTTTGAAAAATGTTTTTATTAAGGAAAATAAATACAAATCCAAAACTATGCGAAACATTGAATAAAATTTAGACTTCAAGTACAATTAATAGATATCTAAATGATGCTGGACTTTAACATTTTGATGATTCTATCACGAAATTTCTTTAATAAACCAAAGTATCTTTCTTATTAGTGTAGGACCTCCTCACAACCTTGTAATAGTCCAAACGAACTAGAATTTCATTCAAAATCCTGACCATGCCAACTAAATAATTACAAGTTTCATAAGTTTAGAAACTAAGTATTGCAAACCAAGTGTAAAAAAACTCCTACAAATCACTAAAAAGACGATAAAATAAAAAGATAAATAAATGAAAAACTGAGTATTTACTAGGAAAAAAATAAAGTTTCAAAAGATTTTTCTTAAACAGGAAGAAAATATATTTAGAACTGTTTTCTTTTTTATCAAAATATTTAGAACTGTTTAAAATACAAGCACTTCAATTTTCATTTTTATTTTTTGACAGTATCGTTACCACATCACGGTAAGGATATGCATATCAATTAATGGCAAGTATAATTGCACAAAATAATATACTATAATATGCATTGCATTGTGATAATTTTTATCCAGATCACGCTTGTAATATTAATAAGTACACAAAGTGTCCTAATACAATGCCCTCAACAGTAATTAATTTTAAACTAAACCTGAAAATATACACCAAATGATGCCTAAGCCCTAGACTCTTCTCTATAGTTAATGTGCCACTAAACGAAAATATTCATCACCCCTAAAGCCTCTAACAGCAATTGCAAGCCCCCCCCTCCCCCCAAAAACCAAATAAAAAGCCCCCAACAAGCAGGTATACGACACGTTAGTCATCTTGGGGGATGGGCTCTTGCACAATAGGACTTGTCAATTCCTCAATTGGCATCCTTGCCTCTGGGCCCTGCTCCGCTTGATGAGCCTCTTCTTCAACCTGCCCCTCTCTGTTGTTGTTGCTGTTTTGGGCCTCATTCTCAGATTGTTTCCCCCCAACACTAAGCATACGCCACTTGTGATGATCACCCCTCTTATGATACTATGAATGAAAGTTTCCCCCAAAAAAAGTGATTTAGTACATCAATGTCGAATATACAATTAATTATACGGACAAGCTAATTAAGAACATATTACCTTCCAGCCTAGAGTGTTTCACCTAGAAGTATAGGGCTCACTAGGGCGACAGTTATGAGGCTAAGGGGGGCAAAAATCGAGACAAAAAACGGTCCTTTCTTCTCCATGAATCGAGAAGTAAGAACTGTCATTAGTCCTGAGAAAAATAATCCCTGCATCATAATTATGAACAAGAAATGAAAAGGCTTAGAAAAGTTTGTTAATGCTTATATACAAGAGTTGATTTTTTTGATATTATAATTCAATAAATTTTGTTAATACATAAGTATCATATCGTGAGCATAATCAGTCCTACTATCATTGACCGTCCCCAAATGAGGTGCATTTGTTGTTTATCAACTGCGGCAGCACATAGTAGGCATTGAAGCGCTCCCACAGTTATTATGAGAGCGCTACAACCTAGTGAGCTTTTATAGCTTTTTAGCAGTTTGGCCTAATCAATTCGATAAAAACTAATGAATTATTCTTAATTTAGAATATGATTAACTATCCCAAGTAACTGAATTAATAATTCAAAGTTTATTACGCTATAAGATAACTGATAAATTTATACCTGGATTATGCTGGCCGCAGATGATGAGAGGCAACTCCCAAGTGCTAGAAGGATACTTAGACCTTGATTGTGGCTCGTACGATGACGAGTAGACGAACCCCCACCCACATATAAAATAAGCTTTGCTGGGTACTTAATTGCTGGGCCTTTGTAAAAGCTAGTAGTCATGGCACCTGATATTCCTATCAAGGTGCCTACTGCTTTAGCTTTCCCAGCCTTGGAATGGAAGCTCAAATTCTCCATCCTATTCCACCGAGAATGTAATGAGTAATTAAAAAAATAGGGGTGATGATAAATCTACTGTTGTTTTCTATATTTCTACAGAAGATGTATGTATACATACTCCTCTAGCTAAAATAGCCTTGTTAATAGTAAAGCGAGAGCAGAAGTGAGCACCTAAAAACCAAATCACTCGGTGGCTAATTGGATGCAATATAAATAATAACAACTTTAGATTTCACCAAGTAGCTAATTAATTAGAATGTACTATCAAGCCAAACAGTTTTGATACATTAATTATATTGTGTTCATCAGGTATTAAATTGTACTCTCAGATACATTAGTCATCAAACTTTGGCTTCTTTGGTTGAACCCAAAGATTAAAAGTATGATCTAATTGCTTTGTAGTCCCTAAACCACATGTTATGCGATGACTCATTTATAATTTTACGTTAAATCACTAGAATATTGTGTGGTTATTTGTTGATATTCATCTTAAATGAGAAAATTTTTCAAATCGTCACTTAAAATTAGTTTCCTAATTGCTTGATGATTTTTTAGAATTTTTTTTTAGAATGGAAAGATTCATAAACGGGTATCTTTAATGAAAATCTAAATAAAATACAATGAATAATCATTGAAATAAAAAACAGAATTTAAGTAAAATTAATAGAAATTTAAATATTGATAAAAAAAGTAGAAATCTAAATAACACTGGACTCTAAAATTTTGATTATTCTATCACGCAAAATTTTTTGATAACCAAGGTATTTTTTTGTCAATGTAGTACTTCCTCACAACCCTTATAATAGTTCAAAGAATTAGAATTTCATTTAACATCCTAGGCTTCTAGCCATGCCAACTAAATGACATCCTAGACTCGCATGTGAACTTTATTTAACATAAATTAGCCATATATAAATTATAGGTGCAATGCACGTGCAATACACGTGTATTGCACATATATTACAGTAGTTTATACAACTTTAAAGTTATGGACCCTAAGTTTCTCTAAATATTTATACAATATTTTATATGTACGTAGAGAAGAGTAAAATATTCTTACCAAGTTGTAACATTTCTTATAATATTTTTTTATAATGGAAAGATTCATAAACTAGTATCTCTAATGGAAATTGACAATTTTTTTTGGGTAAAACCCAATTAAATCTCATTTACAATGAAGCCTAGTTCTATATAACTGTAAATATAAGACATTGAAGTAAAATTTTAGACTTTAAATACAGTTCATAGATATCTAAATGACGCTAGACTTTAACAATTTGATGATCCTATTGCAAATTTTTTTTTTTTGATAAACCAAAGTATCTTTTTTGTCAATGTAGGACCTCCTCACAATCCTTGTCAGTTGTAATAGTCCAAAAAAAATAGAATTACAAGTTGCTTTAGTTTATAAACTAAGTATTACAAACCAAGTCTAGAAAAACCTCTTACAAATCACTAAAAAGATGATAAAATAAAAAGATAAATAAATGACAAACTGAGTATTTTTTGTTTGCATTTTTTGAAAATACCTCTTACCAATGCAAGATGGCGGCCACGGGCAGGAGAGTGATCGTAGCAATGAGTAACCGAAATGCAACTACGACCCTCAAACTAAACCCATGCTGCCTTGCATATTTATATGAAATTGCAATGCCAGCACAGGCGTTTTGCGCAAGCACCATGGTCAACACTTCTAATTTAGCAATGCCCATACTACAGTACAAAAATTCACAATTCCACCTAACCAGAGAATTCAAACCAAATCAAGATGAAAAGTTAAGAAGAAGTTTCATGTCCTTACTAATTATCTTATATCTATTAAGAAATCCCTATAATGTAATTATAGGGGTATATTCTTTTCATCTTATTAGCTGATAGAATATTGCATTCATCTTGTGCAAGCATCATGATATAGCTTAAGATTATATTTGATGATGAGTTTATAGGATGAAGGGTACACAAAAGTAAATCTGGAGGAATATGAACACCACACATATTAATACAAATAAAATTTTCTCTCTACTTCGTCACGACGTTAGAGATTAAATAAAGTGTCCAACAAGTCCCATATACATGAAGATGTCAAGCTCATGCCTTCTGAACACTACTAATTGAAATTTCAGTTTCTTTTCTTTAAATGAAGCATCAAGTGATACAAAACTTACACCAATCAAGTGAAAATATTAGGCGGTAGATGGAACAACGACATCAAAAAATGAAGATGACTTTTGATATCATAATGGCTATGCACAAAAGTTGATTATCCAACATCAACCATATAGAATTAAAGATTATTAGTTTGAAAATGCACAAAAGTTGATTATCAACACCACATTATATTGTAGACCGTATCCCCAGATCTATAGATCATAATATTATTGTTTAAAAAAATTTGCTTTTTATGTTCTTTGCCCCTTGAAACCCTCCTATTATATCAGTAGTGTTTGCTAAATGGTTTGGTTTGATGGTAGAGGCACTCACTAGACTTATGATGATGAAAAAAACAGCGCCAAACCCCCCCTTTCAAAGACAACCCTTACACAAAACCCACCATCTGGGACCTCTTTGTCATATGATTTGGTTATGCAAAGAATGACGCTATCACTTGGAAGAGAATGGATCATTGTAAAGAGAAGATTATTAAACACGTATGTCTATTCAAAAACAACAAACAACAAATAGATGTACTGAGTAAAATGCAAGTTTTGAACAGTTTTGACCCATTAAAGATTAATACTAGGGCATTAGCGCATATTAAGGCAAGGAAATTGAAGAAGTTTGACACCTGATCGTGATAACTTGCGTTTCTTCTTCTTTCTTTGTCCTCCTTCTTCAACTCTTCTCTCTCCTCCTCTCTCCTTCTTTCTCTCTCTCTCTCTCTCTCTCTCTTCCCCCGAACCCCTCAAGCCCTCTCTTCAACTTTTTGGTGGTTTGAGATAGCTATGTACGTATCTCTCCATTTATAGGCCCCCTCGGTTTGGTCTATAAGCATATACTCCAAAAGCTATGGAAAGTTTAGTAGTGGCTTTAGAAGATTAAAGAGAGAAAAGTACTACGCATTGTATGTTCAATAAATTAATTTAATTATTAGAGTTGATAGGTTTAAATGCAACAGAGCATTGTTAATTATATTTGATCATCACCATCAACCAATGAGATTAAAAAAAATATCAAATTAGTTTAATTAACCGCATTAGCTTAGCTTTATATTTAGGTATTTACAACAGTTGGCTAAACAAGTAAACTCATTAAAATTTGTCAAAGTGTATATATATTAAGTGTTTAAAGGAAAAAAAATTAAAACATTTGAAATAGTCATTGATGTCTTAGTGCATCTAAAATTAAGACAATTTTTTATTTTAAGGAATGTTTGATTACAAATATTGAGTAATTGATGAGTAAATGATCCAGTTTAAGTCAAAATAAGATGTGAGTACATGTAGGATGTAACCATCTAAACCACACAAATTCAAATCAATGGCTGGAATGTAAATTAAGAGGGGTGGGCAATGAATGCATGATCCATGTGCATAAGATTTGACCATTCTATATATGGCACTTGGCTTCCTAGTTAGGCCCATCTCTCTCCACTTTGGATTCTAGCAGTTAGCTTGATCCATCTATATAACTATATCTAACAATGAGTAAATTAATATCTTTTTGACAAGTGTTTTCATATAATTGACTAATGTAAACTTATGATTAATTCATTTTAATTAAATAAGATAATTTGAGAACAAAGCAACAAAAAGACTAAAATAAATATTTTTGGAAAGTTATTGCAACATTGATTGCAAGTGGCAGTTTAAAACTTTTAGTATGACTAGATTATTATTTTCAACTATCTAATAGAAACGTTATACACGAGTAGCTATTATTTTTTTATGTATAGTAAATTGAATTAATCATTTTAATAATAATGAATAATCTCTTTTTCTACACAATTACAATTACAATTTTGCGGATCTCATTAAATAAGAGGCATAGTTGAAAATTTTAACGATTGAATTTCACAATTAAATTTTTTAAGTTAATTTTATTATATATTAACTAATATATTTTAGTTAGTCCATTATTATTGCTGAACATTAAGATAAGGTCATATTAGAAATATGAACCATACTACGATAGTTGAAATGTTTATTCTCTAAATAAAATATTTCAAGGAATGTCAACCCGGACTATTGAACTCTTTGTTCCTTATTATCAATTTTGAATTCTATGTTATAATAAGTTAACATGCTATTATTAGTTTTGTCAAATATGTTGCAATCCTAAAATGCTAAAAAAATTTCTTACTTGATTTTTAGATTTTTTTTAAAAAATAAAATCTAATGTAGAAGATTATAGATGTCCATGCAAACACATGGAATTCATGCTAGTGTAAATAATAAATGAATCCTATGAGTGTTGTATGAGGAATAAAATTAAAGCTGCATATGATTTCTGCATGAATATTTATGTATGTACAGTAAGATGTGGACCACGTATGTCTTATTAATGCATGCAGATGAACGTAACATCTGATAGACCTATTATGACTTCTCTTTACCAAGGAAGAACATCAGAATAGTTTAGTAGTGGCTTTAGAAGATTAAAGAGAGAAAAGTATTACATATAGTATGTTCAATAAATTAGTTTAATTATTGGAGTTGATAGGTTTAAATGCAACAGAGCATTGATAATTATATTTGATCATCACCATCAACCAATGAGATTAAACAAAATGCCAAATTAGTTTAATTAACTGCATTAGCTTCTGCCTTCTCTATGAAATCAAGACTAGAAGTCATTTATTTGATCAAGATCATCATCAAAGAGATAGTGATTGCTTGTGTGATTGACAAAACTTCATTAGATGTGTACTAATATTTCAAAAAAATGAAAATTCAAAAAAAGGAAAATCAGCGAAATGAAATACAGCAAAAAGGAAAATCAACGAAATGAAATACAGCCCTCATAAGAACCAAAACCACATAATCTATACATCCTAAACAATAGGAGAGAGATTTTCTTTATGGAACTTACCCCATCAAAGGCATTCTACATGTACTCTTAATTTTTCAGGAGCTTGTTACAATATCAGGGAATCTAGTTGCAAAATTAGGGCTCGTGAGGTTCAAATCACTATGAGAAATGCAGATCTGAGGCCAATGTTATGGGTTGAAGCAAGTTTGATGATTAATTCTTGGACAGGGTTTGAAATGAGGGAGCTAGGGTGTAAGCCTTTGATGTCTGGATTGTGGCCTTGGAGGGATGCAAATATGATAATGAGAGCATGGAGGAAGCCCTTTCTTGTGTGGGTTTTTTTAATATATATATAAAATGATGCTTATTTAGACATTTTAAAAATGAAAAAGTTAGTGTGTAAACTTGATCTAAAAATTATGTGGATGGTAGTTTTGAACAAAGGGAAAACCTAAGTGGTAGAGTAACCTAATAACTCCCTAGTGAAAGAGGAAGAGAAAAATAAGCTTAAGGAAGATGGAGTAACTTACATTGGTGATTGAGTTCCCAACGGTGTCCTCTTCTATCTCTCTCTCTCTCTCTTTCTCTTTCTTAATTCTCTCTCTTTCTTTCCCTTTCTTCTCTCTCTCTTTCCCCTCCCCTCCCCCCAGCCCTTTCTCTAACTCTAGTTTGCTCAAGGAAGTTCTTAATTGTGAAACCCAGGGATGGTTCTCTACATTTTCTGTTTTGAATGTGAGCAAGTCCAAGGCCAAATGCCTCAATCCATGCAACTATCTCCGCACCAATAAGGTGTGGACACATGGCAAGTTAGAAATAATAAAGAATTGAAATGCATTTTAGTCAATCCCTGTGCGCCTCGCCCCCACCCCCTGGGGCCCAAAAATAACAGCAAGAAAAAAAAAGAAAATAGAAATTGTTGCTATCATCTTGTGGTCAAACTTTGGACAAATGGTGTCGTCCGAGGAAGAGAGATATATTGTACATAGTAGATGGGCCCACATCTTTCTGATTCAATGCAAAGCAGCACATTAAAAATTTTTTTTTGAATAATTTTTGAATTGTACACACCATCAAGAGCCAAATTTACCGGTCAATAATAAGTGTACATTCCAAATATGGCAAGCTGATTTGGTTGGTATTATTAATTACCTGACGTTTGCTTTAATGTGGCTGAAAAGTACATGTAACCAAACGCAAAGAAGGAGTTAATATTATTACTTGGAACGCAGAAACTACAGACAATGCAACTTGCAGAATAGAAATTATATCGTGCCTATGACTCAAATAAAAAAAAAATAAAAATTAAGCATCTCTTTTCATTTATGTTTAAACCATCTCTTAAATGTATAAAGCCTGCCAACATTCTTAAAACCTACAGTTGAAATGTGACAACATGAAAATATTATTAAATATATAAAAAATTAAATTAAGCCTTGTTGGCTTTGATGTGCACAAAATTACCTATTCATCAGAATAGACAATGAAAGTATAATATTCACCATATTCTAGACAATTCTATGTCTTTATTCAATTATCATATATTCATATATCACAATAGACAACAACGACAATGACAATGATTGCAAAAATGATGATGATGATAATGATGATAATAATAATAATAATAACAACAACAATAAAAATAATAATAATAGTAATAATAGAAGTTATAAATGTCTGATTATTCATTAATAACTGTCTTTATAGTAAATATGATTTGTAATTATCATGATATAGTATCTATTATATCCAATACTATATATTTATATTTAAAGAGAGAGACAATAATAATAATAATAATAATAATAATAATAATAATAATAATAATAATAATGGAAATTATAAAGATTTTATTATTTCTTAATAATTGTGTACTTTACTACTTGTTAATAACGCATTTTATATTTTGAGGCTTGGTAATTGTCCTTGCAATGAGTCTATGGTACATATCTATGTACCATATTAATATACACACCTATATAAAGAGGCCTTCCACTATCTTGTCCCACAAATCTGAAATTTTTGAGACCAACAAAGCTAATTCGAATTTGATCAAGCTGAAGGTTGACTTAATTGGGCTCAACAAACCTAATTCCACTATCCTTACCCATGCTGTAATTAGACCTTCTCTTTTGAATTTGGGCGGCCCACCATACAAATGTTCACCATGATTCAGCAATACAAAACAGCAGATACATGATTCATCCTCAAACAAACAATTATAGCTGAGGCAGAAAACTCTCTTTGAAAATTAGCAAGAATACATAAATCAATGGATTTTGATGAACAAATTATAGCTGAGGTAGAAAATTTGCTTATTGAAGAGTTACAGCTGTTAGGGGTTCATGTTGGAGGTATGTTTGATAAAATTCTTCAAACAAACAATTATATATCAATTGTTAATGCAAAGTATGTGTAAATAGTGTAATTTTTAAAGTCAACATTCTTTACACATAAGGTGTTCGATAAAATTCCCCAAAGGCATGATTATAATAGCAAAAATCGTTACACATAAGCTGACAAAAAAGGGTACACTGATTTAGTCAAAAGGTTCACTGCAGTGTGCAAAGGTTTCAATGCAGTCTACAAAGGTTTCACTGCATTTTTGGAAAGATACACCAAAAAATAAGAACGATTAACAGTCTCAAATTCTGTTATTCATAGAATAACTATAAGTAAATGAACATAATAATTACTGAGGTATCACTGTGCTCAAATTCTCAAAATTTAATTAAAGAAATAATAGAAAAGTTTCATTTTCACTTATAATTAAAGAAGTAACTTATATAGTTTTTGAAGGTAACAAGTGGTCTATGGCCTCTGGAGGATCCCAGCATGTCCAACACTAATGTCGGAGCTGCAACTACTGAGGTAATAAACTATAAGATCACTTTATGTTTTAACAAATATAGTTAGAAAAATTTTATAATTCAAGGACAAAATATTTGTTGATGCAGGTGGCATGTACCACGGCATCTGTCGGAGATGGTGCACTTGGAAATATTTGGTGATATGAATGTCAAAATTGATAGCATGAGAACACCATCATTTCTTTTTATACAATTTAATATTTTGTGGATATTAGAGTTAATTGAATTTGTCGATGTTAGAGCTGTTTTGGTGGTTGTAGATGTGCATACTACTATTAATTCCTATTCAGTGACCGGATATTGTTTATAACTGTACATCTTAATTTTGATCGAATGAATCTTTTATGCGATGCAGTGAATCTTTTCCCAACTGCAGGGAACCTTTTTTCAATTACAGTGAACCTTTTGTGCCAAGAAGCAAAATTGAGATGTTTTATGCAATTCGGTGAATCTTTTCCAAACTGCAGGGAACCTTTTTCCTATTACAGTGAACCTTTTGGGTCAATAAGCAAATTTAAGTCCTTTTTTAAGACAGATTGGTTGTTAATCTCCTCTCTTTTGAGGCTTTATCTAAGAATGTTGTGATTGCTATACTAGGAAAAGCTCTGAGAATTGCTGGAAGATAGGGCATTATAGAGGTATAAGGAGTTTTCGAAGGAGGACCCAAAGGATTTAAAGCCTCAAGCCATATTTCTTTTTGTTCGATACATAGCTGATCTATGTAACTAGACATATGGACCTTTACTACATGTAATTATACTCTCAATTCATCTGGACGCGGGCCTTGGTAAGTAGACAAGATGGATGGGCTTCTTTAACAAGGGTGCCTGTTGAGAGCAAAAAACTTGTCAAAATTTTTGATGATATAATTCACTTAATTATAACAAGAGAAAAAAAGGTGAACTAACATTGAACTTTGGTATTCCATTTCTCAAAATCTCCCATGTACATCTCCAAGTGTCGCATTGCATACACCCCTGGGATAAGCTTTTCTTGAAACTTCCATCCGAGGTAGTTTCAGTTGCTCCAATTGCAAACTCTCCATAGAAATAGCTTTACCCCCTGGCTGATTTGGGCATTTTATCAAGAAAATACTTTGAGAAGCATCGAACCTAGGGAAAAAAAGTAGTATACATTATAGTAGGTATCTTCAAATATTAGAGGATTAGAATATCAAAAGGACGAAAAGATAATATAGAAAATTACCAAGATGCTGACACAAACAAGAATAGCACCATTGTCCACATTGTTATGGCTAATAGAATGGATAATCTCTACCTTCTTTGCCAAGAAATTGAAGCACACAACAAAGTTACAAAGTAATATCCATTCTGAAACACTAGAAAGAATATCTACCTATCAACAAAGCTATATAAGCATATGTACACCATTCAACTATATAAGCATATGTAAGCCAAATTGTGATTGTGGTGCAACAATAGCAACGGTGAAATATGGACAACACCAGTATTTTCTCCACAGTTTTACATCTTAATTTTGATCCAATGAATTTTTTATGTAATGCAATGAATCTTTTTCCAACTGCAGGGAATCTTTTCCAAATTGCAGTGAATCTTTTGTGCCAACAAGCAAAATTAAGTCGCTTTTAATTGCTATAGGTCTGAGGCTGTACACTGTACGCGAGCATATATACCTAATAAGGTACATACGTTTGTAAGGTAGTATTTTTCCTCCTCCTGACTCTTTCTCTCTCCTCGTGGCAACACCTTTGCCACCAGCCCAAAAGTGTACTTTGATTGCTTGCATCATGCAGCCAAGGGCAACGACTGGTTGATTTTCATTCACATATTGAAAGAAGGGTCAATGGGGATCGTTAGTTATCCAATAAACCTCAGCTTACTTTACTATCCTCCCTGTTGGCTAGGATCTATCCATCCATCACCATTGTGTCACCATGTGGTAAATGCTCTATTATACACATCATCACTGTCGGCCACCACTCGCTAGCTTCGTCGATGATTAAAAAGAAAAATCCTATTTGATGCACTTAAATTTAGGGCATCGATTAACCCTAAATTGAAAAGAATGATTAAAAATATAGAAAAGAGTTGCAAATTCTGATTAAAATCATTTCTTTTTTATCGGAATTGATGGGTATTGTTGGAGTAGAGTACAATTTAATGGCTTAAGTAGCTAAGAGATGAGATATGAGAAATGAAAATATTGTGGGGTTTAATGTCCTTTTTTTTATTAATTAAACTTTAACTAATAAGATTCCTATAGAGTTGACTAGGTAAGTGAATATTGGATTAAAATAACTTCTTAACTATCACCCTAAGGGCGACAATTAGCAAAACCATATTTTTTTTATTAATCATAAAAATAATGTAAAGGAGAATAGAAATCATACAAAGGAGATCACGATAATCATCATCAACTCAGTAATATGTCTCCCCTCCCCTTTCATTACATAGATTACAAGAACTATATTACTCATATGAAGTTATAGGATCGTACTATGTAACTTTAATTTACTATATGTTGTATTAGATATGAGTTGGTGTAATCGTGTTATAATATGAGTTCATGAAAACAGTATGTCTATTGTTGTTTAATGAAATAATTACTCTTATATACATTAACGCTTGTACATTATTATGTTGCACAGACCATTTGTAATGTATAATTTCAATGTTGAGAAGTCTTTTGAGGAAGATTCATCGTCCTCATCTTCATCAGATACTTATATCATGGCTATGGCCGTTTTCTTCAACATCAGCAACAAGTGCAACAACAAATGGCCTCCCTTTTGCAACTTAGGGAAGCAGAAAGAGAGATGACGCCTTCGACATTTAGGTATCGGGTAAAAAGAGATGTATTAAGAGAGATAGAGAAGCTGCTCACGATCGCTTATACAAAGACTACTTCGCGGAAGATTCATTGTACGACGATCATCATTTTCGTTGCAGATTTCGAATGCGGAGACACTTATTTCTCCGCATTGTGGAACCACTTGGCAATCATTCAGAGTACTTCTAGATCAGGTACGATGCGGCCGGAAAAATGTGGGTTGACGCCATTAACCAAGTGTACCGCAGCCATGCGAATGCTTGCCTATGGTGTAGCGGCCGATTGCGTTGAGGAGTACTTAAAAATTGGTGTGAGCACCGCAATGGAATGCATGAAGAAGTGCACCTTAGGCGTCGTTGATGTTTTCGGGGAAGAATACTTGAGAAAACCCAATCAAGCTGATGTTGATTGCTTACTATAAGTTGTTCAAGTCCATGACTTTCCCGGTATGTTGGGAAGTATAGATTGCATGCACTGAGAGTGGAAGAATTGTCTAGCGGCTTGGAATCCATCATTTCAAAAGCAAATTAATAAGGTGCCAACTATTATTTTTGAAGTCGGTTCATCATACGGCTTTTGGATATGACATGCGTTCTTCGGATTGCCTAGAAGTCTCAATGACATAAATGTCATTGGCCGCTCACTGGTTTTCCAAGAGCTATATGAGGATCGGGCTCCTAAATATGAATATGTTGCCAATAAGCATGAGTACAACATAAGATATTATATTTCGGATGGAATTTATCCGAAATGGGTGAAATTTGTTAAAACCATCCCTCTTCCCCAAGGGCAAAAAAACAAAATTCTTCGCAGAACGTAAAGAGCCGGTTAGGAAGGATGTTGAACGAGCATTCGGTGTGTTACAAGCTCGATTTGTCATTATGCGTGGCCCCGCTCATCTAATGGATCAAAAAGAAATCGCATAGCAAAAGTTGAGTGTTCGATCCAAGCATTTACTGCTGTAGCTCTAATCCTTCTTTTGATAAAGGCAAAACACAATGTTAAGAGAACCGTGAACTGATGCTGTCTTCAACCTGACTGGGGTAATTGGTTAATAGGTCAACTTGTCAAGTTGTTTGGCTCGGGTTGGAGCCGTTAATCTAGCTTAATGTTGAATTGGGTTGGATTAGTTAGACCCGGTTATATATGACAAGCCTCCTCCTTCTCCAGTTGTTAATTCTGCTCATTTATTAAATTTCGGTCCATAAATTCTATAACTAACCATCAAGGTACTTATCATAGCTGGCAGCCAATTTATTACAACGGCAACAAGCTTAACAAGAAGTGGTTACAACAAGCCTCCATGTGTGTGTGTATATATATATATATATATATATATATATATATATATATATATATATATATATATATATATATATATATATATATATATATATATACACACACACACACACACACACACACCACATATACATACATACACACACACACACAACACACACACCACACACATATACATACATACATATATACATATATATATATACACACACACACACACACACACACACACACACACACATATATATATATATATATATATATATATGACAATCATTTATAAATAAACACATAGAAAATATTTCAGAGCTTCTCCTCGTTTCTTGCTTTCCTCTCTACTGATTGATTGTGTTCATTTTCACCTCTATTGTTTCATGGTATCGGAGCCCAGACTCGTTCAATTCTCTCTCTTTCATTCTCTCTATTCCATGGCAGATGCTACTCTAGAAGACACAGTTGTGAATAACAACACAGAAATAATGTCTGAAGTTGTTTCAAACCCTTCACATATTCTCTTCTTACACCCTTATGATAATCCTAACAGCATTCTAGTTAACGAGCTGTTAAATGGCAAGAATTATGGAACCTTGAATAAGTCTATGGAGGTAGCCTTGATTGCCAAAAACAAACTAGGTTTTGTTCTTGGTACTTCTAACCAGCCAGATCTGACTTCACCACTGTTTACACAATGGAATAGATGTGACAAGATGGTGATTTCCTAGCTTCTTCATGCTATAGAAAAGAGTATCACAGCATATTATTCTTAAATTCATCAAGGCAGATTTGGGTCGATCTTGAGCAAAGGTTTGGTCAATCAGATGGAACAAAATTTTTTTAAGTAAAAAGAGACTTACACTCAATCACTCAAGGTAATCGTGATATTGCTTCTTATTTCACTGAGATTAAGAAGTTGTGGGATGAGCATGAATCAATGTTATCTACTCCTACTTGTTTTTGTGGAACTAGCTGTGCAACTTACATTGATGCCCACAAAATGAGGGAAAGAGAAAAGCTAATTCAACTTCTTATAGAGCTAAATGATGTTTACCAAACTATTAGAGGAAATGTATTAATGTCTAAGCCCTTACCTACTGTCTGTGAAGCATACTATATGCTTCTTCAAGAAGAACACCAAAGGGAAATGTCCTCTGGTGCTCATATTGCTCCTCAGTCTGCTGCCTTAAACACTAATCTCAATTTCTCTAATATCTTTGGTTAAGATTCCTTTGTTATGATGGGAAATCATCATAATAGTTATGGAGGAAGAAATGTTGGTTATGGTCTAGGAAATGGAAATAAAAATCCTAAAAATAGTCTTAGCTATGGGGCTGCGAATAATAATAATGACACACATGGCAATAATAGATATACCAACAAGAGTTATGGGTCCAGAAAACCTTTATTCTGTGATCATTATAAGATTTTATGACACATTATTCAAAGACACTACAAGCTACATGGGTACCCTCCAGTACACAGACTATATAGAGGGAAGAGAGTTGCAGCTTCTACTATTCAAGATTAAGAAAGTGGTTCTTGGTTAGAGGATGTTCATACAACAACACCCTCTAAAACTCAGCCTTCAGCTGCTCTGTCTCTACCAACACTAAATACAAAATAGTATCAACAGCTTTTACAGCTTCTAAGCAAACAATCCTTGGATAATAATCATCCAACCTATCCAGGTACTTCCGTAGGCACAGACTTTATGGCAGTTTCTATTTTACTACAATATTTGATAGTGGTAATTGGATTATACATAGTGGTGCTAGTGACCATATTACACCTCATTCACATCTTTTCTCTTTTGCACAACCTGTCAAAATCCCTGGATTTATTACAATGCCAAATGGTAAACAATCCAAAATTGCCCACATTGGTTCAGTTCAACTAACTCCTCATCTGACCTTACCAAATGTCTTACATGTTCCTGACTTCTAGTTCAATCTTTTGTCAGTCCATAAGTTGTGTCAACAAATAGCTGGAAAAGTCATTTTTTCAACCACTAACTATGTTCTCCAGGGCCTCACATCACAGGAAGCTGTCCTTGGTGGAGCAAGGGGAAGTTTATTCCATGTGGAATCCAATAGCAAAGAAGCAACAAGCACTGACTCTCTGGCACTGCAGCTTACTATGCAGCATGATATTTCTAATTCCACTCAGTCTTCTTTCCAAAAATTAGCATGTTATTAACATATAAGTATATAATCACACCTTTTCCATGTTCAAACTTAGAATATACATATTTGTCAGATTCATTGACACTAAACCCATAAGATAGCACTACTTCATCAAACTTTTGATGCCATTATTTAGGTGCTTGTTTTAGGCCATACAATGATCTTATAAGTTTGCATACTTTGTTTTCTTGGCCTGAAACAACAAAACCTTCTGGTTGTTTCATGTACACCTCTTCCTCTAATTCACCATTTAAGAATGCTGTTTTCACATCCATTTGATGAATTACTAGCCTTTGAATTATAGCAAGAGCAATGAGAACTCTTATGGTTGCAATCCTAGCCACTGGTGCATATGTGTCAAAGCAGTCAATGCCATATTTTGGGCTAAAACCCCTTATGACCAACCGAGCTTTGAACCTTTCTATAATACCATCTACTTTTTTTTTTTCCTTTTAAAGATCCACTTTGATGTGATAGACTTACATCCTGGGGGTAAATCAACTAAGACCCATGCGTTATTTTCCATGATTGAGTCCATTTCATCTTGGACTGCTTCTTTCCAAAAGAAAGCATCTTGAGATTCCATAGCCTCTTTAAATGAGTTAGGATCCGAATCAATGCTATAAACATAGGATACTTTATTTTCAATGGAATCTCTTGTTCCCTCTATCAAATAGACAAAGAAATCAGAACCAAAGGATTTCTCCTTTCTAATCCGTTTACTTCTCCTTGCTTCCACTATGTCTCCTTGTTTTTGATCATTACTTGGAGTCCTAGTGGTTGGAATAAAATCATTTGGTTTAGAAATTGAACAGAATCTAGTTTCATCAAAAATGGCATCAATTGATTCTATCACGGTGTTAACTGTAATAGAAGCATTTGGTTCTATAACAAAAAACCTATAGGCTTTGCTATGTTCAGCATAGCCTATAAAGATGCACTCAATTTCTCTTTCCCCCAATTTTCTTTTCTTGGGTTCTGGGACTCTTACAATAGCCTACACCCCCAAACTCTGAAATAACTCAGGTTTAGCTTTTTTTTATTCCATAATTCATAAGGAGTAGTTGAATTCCTTTTATTAGGAACCCTATTTAGGATGTAGCATGCTGTGAGTATCGCTTCACCCCAAAAGCCTTCACTTAAACCGGATTTAGAAAGCATAACATTGATCATTTTAGTTAGTGCTCTATTTTTCTTTTCTGCACACCATTTTATTGTGGTATATAAGGTGCTGTGACTTCATGGATTATACCAGTTGATTGGAAATAACTTGGATCATAGTATTCACCACCCCTATCCGATCTTAGTCTTTTAATGAAGGTTTCACAATGCAACTCAAATTCATTCTTAGATATCCTAAACATGTCTAGTGCTTCACTTTTAGCATGTAAAAGGTATACTTGGCAATATCTTGTAAAATCATCAATGAAAGTGACATAGTATTTCTTTCCCCCAAAAAAGGGAGTGCTATGAAAATCACCTAAATCACTATGAATTAATTCAAGTAATTTAGTGATTCTTTTAACAGTTGGAAAAGAACTTCTAGTGATCTTTGTTAACATGCATGTCTTATATTTCTCTATGTTTCCATCAAAATTAGGAATTAACTCAAGTCTTGACATCTCTTTTAGTCTTTTGTAATTAACATGTCCAAGACGATTATGGCATAGAGAAGATAAAGAATACACAAGCATGTAAGCAGAATTATTCATCTTATTACCACTAGAAGGAGTAATTACATTTAACTTAAACATGTCACCACTAGCATAACCCTTCCCCACAAAGGCACTCTCTTTAGACAGGATAAACTTATCGGCCTTATACACTTGTTTGAAGCTAAACTTACTAAGAAGAAAACCCAAAACAAGATTCTTTCTAACTTCTGGCACAAAATATACGTCATTTAAAGTAAGAATTTTTCCGGAAGTGAAGACTAACTCTACTTGGCCTATTCCTTTAACATCAACAGTAGAAGTATTGCTCATGTAGAGTACTTTTCCATCTTCAACCGACACAAGAGTCTTGAAGAAAGAACGATCCTTATACACATGCTTGAAAGCACCCGAATTAACCCACCAATCATTGTCACTTTGAACAATGTTGATTTGATCATTGATCATAGCTACAAATTCATCCTTTGCCTTTGCCTTTTGGTTGTTCAAGCCATATTTGTGCTTCCAAATGGTACAATCTCTTTTCTTGTGGCCCAGTTTGTTGCATTCCCAACAAACCACTTTAGCCTTCTTATTGCTCTTGTTGTTGTTGTCCTTATTAGGCCTCTTCTTGTTTCCCTTTGGCACTTGACTCGACTCACCATCTTCGACAATATGAATCTTTGAGACATGCTCCTGTGACTCATCCTGCACACGTAACTCTTCTTCTATTTGAAGATGGTTAGCCAATTCCTCAAGTGACATTTCTTCTTTCTTATGTTTTAAAGTTCTTTTAGTGTCTTTCTAAGAGGAGGGAAGTTTGTCCACTGTAGAGGAAACTATAATAGTCTCATCCATGTACATTTTATGTTGCTTGAAGTGACTTAGGATTCGTTGAATTTCATGCAATTGATCGAGAACAGAACGTCCTTCGACCATCTTATAATTATTAAATTGACTTACAGGGAAATTCTTGCTAGAGGCATCTTATATCGTGTATTTGTTCTCTAGCG
Organism: Carnegiea gigantea; assembly: GCA_029747015.1. Classification (NCBI taxonomy): domain Eukaryota; kingdom Viridiplantae; phylum Streptophyta; class Magnoliopsida; order Caryophyllales; family Cactaceae; genus Carnegiea; species Carnegiea gigantea. The sequence continues at coordinate 229,733 of JAKOGI010000056.1, read as the reverse complement.
CCTCCCATAATTCCTTTGCCTATTCCATGCCTTGATAGACATCGAACAAGGCGTCCGACATGCTATTCAAGATATGGCCTTGACAAATGTAGTCATCGTTCTCGAACTTGGATCTTCGGCAGGCTTGCTCCAAAGTCTCATTTTCCGTCTCTATTGGGTATAGAGTGTTGAGCACATACACGACCTTCAAAGTTGTAAGAAGGAAATGCATCTTCTTTTGCCAGCACTGGAAGCCCACACCCTCGAATTTGTCCAACTTCTGAAAGTCGGATGTCATTTCACGAATTGACGCCATCTCAAATAGGTCTTAAGATTGATAGAAAAATTGGGTTGAATGTGGTACAAGATAAACCAAGTAAATTATGAAAAGGAACACTTTCCTTAAGACTTATTTGTTATACCACAAATAATCTTAGGGATAATCTACTTAGTAAAAACAAGTGTGTCAAGGTTCTCTTAAAGGTTAATCGATGAGGGTGCTGCAGTCACTCACATTAATTTTGTGTGTCCATGATTGTGATTTCACTTCTCCTTATATAGAGGGGTGATCATGCCTGAAGAGGCACCAAAAATGGATAGGGCAGTTAAATCTTAAAGTGGTACCACATTTATCCACCTTTTCACCGAAAGAATTGGATAAGGTGGGTAAACCTGCAAGGACACCATGCTTATTTACCTTTTCACCGAAAGGATTGGATAAAGTGGGTAAACCTGAAGGGCACCATGCTTATCCACATTTTCAGATAAGTACCATAAAAACCTACCATTTTTATTTTATTCTTGGAAAATTCCAACAAGCTGATTCCTAGCATTTTAAATTAGGACATTTATCTTTTGATAAGATGAAATGTATTAACTTGCCTTGTGAAAAAGGAAAGCACAATATCATATGTTCCATTTGTCCAAAAGTAAAGTTACACAGGCAGTCATTTCCTTTAAGCAACACTAGAGCCTCAAGGATTTTTGAACTTGTACATGTAGATATTTGGGGAGCTTATAAGTTTGCTACATATAATGGATACAAGTATTTTCTTATTATTGTTGATGACTACTCTAGAGCTACATGCATACACCTAATGTCTACCAAAAGCAATGCCTTTTCTTTATGAAAAAGTTTCATTGCATATGTTGAAACTCAGTTTGATCTTTTAGTCAAGATTGTTAGGACAGATAATGGCTCTGAGTTTAAGGATAAAACAGCTATCCAATTTTACAATAAAAAAGGCATATTACATCAAACATCCTAATTATAGTGTTAGAAATTAAGTTTACATATCACATTAAATAATTACTCTTTAAAATTCCCCTGATTCATCATAATTCACAATTTTTAAAAATTTTTATATTCTTAATTATCTAATAAAAAGTAAATGGATAGATGACAAATGGAAAAATGAGTTGAGTTATTTAACTCATTTAATTAAACGGGTTAAATAGGTACTTTTTCGTGTTGAGAATCTCAACCTGAACCTAACCCATTTAATTAAACGGGTTGAATGTGCCAACCCATTTAATTAAACGGGTCGAAAATTTATACCCAAACTCACTTAACTTCGTGTCGGGTTCAGGTCGGTAATCGTATCGGGTCAGCTTTTCCCAGCTCTAATCCCTATGGGCAGAAAGCCTATAAGATTTATGACATAGAAGCAAAGAAAGTTTTTACTACAAGAGATGTTATCTTTTATGAGTCATGCTTTCCTTACTCAGGCACACATCACACATTTGAACTTCCCTTACCTCTTTCTATTCTTAAAGAACATAACTTAGATTCTTCACACACTATGGGTAATCAGCCACAACTACAAGAAAATCACATTCAGACAGAATAGTCATCTAACGCCATTCCTGCTAATTCAACCCAAGAACAAAATCACCAATCTGAAAAACACACTGCCACTCCAATTATACAACCAAGAGTGTCTAATAGAAACCATAAGCCTCATTCTTATTTCTAAGATTACATTTGTTCTAACATTCAGAAAAGTTGGTGTAATTTAGGCATTGTACCTCCCAATGTTATGGCTTGTTTGTTTGCTACAGAAGAATATCCAGAGCCAAGTTCTTATGAGCGAGTTGCCACACATCCAGAATTGGTTAAAGCAATGCAGAAAGAGATTGATGCACTCCAAGTAAACAACACTTGGGATGCTGTGACACTTCTTAAAGGGAAGAAAGCTATCAGCTGCAAGTGAGTATTCAAAACTAAACTCAAGTCTGATGGTTCTCTTGAAAGACTAAAAGCAAGATTAGTCATAGGGGACTTTACTTAGCAATATGGCATTGATTGTCAAGAAGTCAACAACCTTCAGCTAACAGTTAGTTTAGACTTTAAATTATGAAAAATATTGTTAGAAGAAAACATAATTTTTAATATTATTTTAATAAGTACTATATTTTATATTGATGCAAAAATATTTCAACATCAAGGAAATAATTCAATCGAGAAATAACATATTCTAGAGTAAAAGTTTTCTCAAACCCACAACGTGATCAAGCCCATCATAGTAATTGCATATGATACACAGCAGCAAGGGCTACATCTAAATATTCTCATTTCTTAGTGAGAAGTATGGATAAAAAATACAACATGCAGGACACCACATGAGAGGATACATCACATATCACCAATACTTGATCTTATAACCCAAAAAAGTGACCATGTGAAATTGAGAGAGGGGTTGAACGATTAAAAAACTAATAGAACTCGTGTAAACTAATTGGAAACAAAATAGGAAAAAAGTACTTCAAAAAAATAAATTCTACCTTAATCTATATCTATATTTATATTTGTAATTTATAATATCTATTAAGATAACACAATGTTAAAGCAAAAACAAAGTTTGATTAAAGATGCAAGTACAATTGGGATAAACACAAAATGGAAGGATAACACATAAACTATCTTAAATTAGTCATGGCAACTTAGCATTTAAATGCCGTGCACCAACATTTTCTAGTTTTGCAAATTCTACGAATCTATAACATGTTAAAAAGGATACAATGTTAAAGTGAAAAAAGCTAGTTTAATTAATGTCGTAGATAGAACAGGGACAAAACAAAATGAACGAACCATTAAAGAACTACCTTGAATAGACCATAGAGATAATTAGTATTTGAATATCTGTGTCAACTTTTATCATATAGAAAATCGTACGAATTATAGATAGAGAGAAGAAAATTGATTCTTACTGACAATTCCATGAATTGAAGCAAGAAATTTGAAAGAAGAATGGGGTGGGGGGTGATATTACCTTTTACAAGGTTTTGGTGGAGTAACTTAATCGATAAAAGGAAGGGAGTAACTAATAAAAAGAAATTCATAGGAAGAATTGATAAATTGTCAAATTTAAAATTTTATTTAATTGATACAAAGAAAAAGACAGACATAAAGTCCTAGGAAAAGAAGATTAATTGATAAATGGTTAAATTTAGAATTGTAATAATTGATATAAAGATAAGGATAGAGATAAATATAAAGATAAGTGGTAGTATATCTATTAAGCGATTTTTTGAAACATACAATTTAAAATTTAAAATAAATGAAATTGTAACTGCTTGGAGTATTTTGGTGGGATTCAACCAAAATATTTAAATTGCTATTTCTTGAATTTTTAGCTGATGAATAATTAAAGAACTACCTTAAATTTAGAATTGTAATAATTGATATGAAGATAAAGATAGAGATAAATACAAAGATAAGTGGTAGTATATCTACTAAGTAATTTTTTGAATGTGTCATAGAGATAATCAGTGTTTGAATGTCCGTGCCAACTTTTATCATATAGAAAATTGTACAAATTATACATGGAGAGAAGAAAATTGATTACAACAACAACAACTCCCAGTGTGGGTCCCGCTTTCGTGGGGTCTGGGGAGATTCAGCTGTAGGCAACCTTACCCCTACCGGTATTTCTACCCATAGAGAGGTCGATTCTTTAATACCCACAAAACAATTTTTTTGAAAAAAGTTTATAGAGAAAACGAATGCAAACCAAAACCAAGGAGGAGAAAATGTGCCGGAGAGCGAAATAACCAAGGAGTAGAGACATACCTCAACCCATCAAGGGTGCTAGATGCCGTCACTAGATGCCGTCACATCCCAGAAAAGTACGACCTATAGACAAGCACCCCAAAACCAAACTCGCCCCCACCCCACCGGAGCTACTACCATCTACGCGTCCGGTCCCCTACAATTAGAGACCCTAATCCTATCCCGCTACAACCTCCTATCCTGAGCCATATCCTCCGTCAGACCGGCAACTCTCAAGTCCTCTCTAACCACTTCCTCTAGGCTTTTTTCCGGTCTACCCCTCCCTCTCTTTCCACCAGGGGGGACGATCAATTCGCACCTCCTCACTGGGGCGGCCATACTTCTCCTCTTTACGTGGCCAAACCATCTGAGCCTCGATTCCCTCATCTTCTCCTCTATGGGGGCCACTTCAGCTAAGCTCCTGATTACTCCATTCCTAATTCTGTCCAATCTCGTAAAACCACACATCCACCTGATCATTCTCATCTCGGCTACCATCAATCTTTGGGCCTGCGTCTTCTTTAGAGGCCAACACTCCGATCCATAGAGAACAGCCGGTTTAACTACCATTCGATAGACTTTCCCTTTCAATCCTAGGGGCACTCGCTTGTCACACAGTACCCCTGATGCTGACTTCCACTTTTGCCAACCCACTCTTATCCGCTGGCTAATATCCTCGTCAATGTCCCCATTTTGCTGGATGATCGAGCTCAGATACTTAAATTTAGCGACTTTTGGTATCACCCTCCCATCCAGTGTGATTTCTCCCCCTTCTTCTATCCTACCACTGAAACAGCAATGGAGGTACTTCGTTTTTGATCTACTTAACCGAAAACCCCTAGCTTCTAGCGTATGCCTCCAACTCTCCAACCTGTCATTCACCCCCTGTCTGGTCACATCGATAAGAACGATGTCATCTGTAAATAACATGCACCAAGGCACTTCATCCTGGATTCCTCTAGTGAGTTCATCCAAAACTAAAGTGAAAAGAAATGGGCTTAGGGCGGAGCCCTGATGAAGGCCCATACTAACAGCGAAGTCCTTAGAGACCCCTCCTGGTGTCTTAACACACGTCCGTCCTCCCTCGTACATATCCTTAATTACTCAGATGTACGCGGGTGACACCCTTTTCTCTTCCAAACACCTCCACAATACCTCCCTTGGGACTCGATCATACGCTTTCTCTAGGTCAATGAACACGATATGGAGATCCACCTTTTTATCCCTGAACAAGCCATGAGCCCTCTGAGGAGGTGGATCGCCTCAGTGGTCGATCTGTCTGGCATGAAACCAAATTGGTTCTCTGAAATCTCTACAACCTCGCGTAACCTTCTCTCAATCACCCTTTCCCATAGCTTCATAGTGTGGCTGAGTAGTTTAATACCCCTAAAGTTATCACAAACTTGAATATCCCCTTTGTTTTTGTACAGTGGGATGACTGTGCTGTCCCTCCAATCTCTGGGCATCTTGGCGGTCCTGTAAATGACATTAAACAGCTCCGTGAGCCAATCTACCCCCACCTCCCCCATAAACTTCCAAACTTCCACTGGAATCTGGTCTGGGCCCACAGCCTTCCCACTCGCCATCTTCTTCAAGGCCTCCCTAATCTCCTCCTTTGCTATAAGGTCGCCCGCTCGCTGATCGCTACACTCTCCGTCCCTACTAAAGTCGTCTCGCACTCCTTCCCCATTGAGAAGTTTAGCAAAGAACCTTTGCCATCTCTCTCTAATTTCATCATTCTCAGTCAGCACCTTACCTTCTTCGTCCTTGATGCACATTACCACTCCCAAATCCCTAGTCTTCCTTTCCCTCGCCCTAACCAGTTTGAAAACCTCCTTCTCCCCTTTCTTCATCCCCAATCTATGGTACAGTCTATCAAAAGCCTGGCTCTTTGCTATTGCCACCGCCTTTCTGGCTACCTTCTTGGCCGCCTTGTATCCAATCTTCTTTTGCTCCCTCTCTTCCTCCGAACTACTGCTTATAAACTCCGCGAAAGCATCTTTTTTGGCCTCCACTTTCTCCTTCACCTCTTCGTTCCACCACCAGGCGCCCTCCATCCTGTTCCCGCCTCCCCAGGAAAGACCTAGGGTTTCCTTAGCCGACCTTCGGATGCAATCCTCCACAGCCTCCCACATCGAATCGGCGTCTTTTGCCCTCCTCCAAGCTCCCTCCTCGGCTATTCTTTCTGCTATTACCCCGCCTTCTCCTTCGTGAGGGTCCACCACTTAATTCTGGGTTCTCCGACTCTCCTTTTCGTCCTCCTAGGATACTTGAACTCTGCATCTAGAACTAGCAACCTATGATGAGTTCCCAGAAACTTGCTAGGAATCACTTTGCAGTCCTTACACAATCTCCGACTTTCCTTCCTCGTGAGGAAGTAGTCAATCTGTGTCTTGCAGGAGCTACTCTTGAAGGTCACTAGGTGATCCTCCTTCTTCTTGAAAAAGGAGTTGGCCACTAACAAATCAAAGGCCACCGCAAAGTCTAACACAGAGACCCCTCCCGCGTTTCTTTCTCCGAAACCTAAACCCCGTGGACCCCCTCATAACCTGCTGCCTCCGCGCCAATATGGCCGTTAAAGTCTCCTCCTATGAACAGTTTCTCGCTCCGAGGGACCTCTTGCGTGGCCGCATCTAGATCCTCCCAAAAGAGTTTCTTAGTTTCCTCCGACAGGCCTACTTGGGGTGCATACACACTCACCACGTTCACGAAAACTGAACCCACCAAAACTTTAATGGCCATAATCCGATCGCTCTTACGCCTCACTTCGACCACCTGGTTCGCCAAATCCTTCACAACCAGGATGCCAACTCCATTCTTCGCCTTAGTTGACCCCGAATACCAAAGTTTGTACCCATCGATCTCTCTAGCTTTAGCCCCAACCTACTTCGTCTCCTGGACACACGCTATACTAATCTTACGCCTACGCAAAGCCGTAACTAATTCTATCGACTTACCCGTGAGAGAACCAATATTCCAGAACGCTACACGTGCCTTCCGCAACCCTAAATCCCTCCCAACCCCAAAACTCCCTGGAGGACAGGCTGAAACAGCTATATGGCTCGCCACGGGCGTAGACGCCTACGAAGCCCGCGAATACCCTAGAGGTCTACCAACTAATAACAAATAAATAATAATAATAACAAATAAACAATAATAATAATAATAATAATAATAATAATAATAATAATAATAATAATAATAATAATAATAATAGCAAAATCCAATCGAAGTGGGAGCACGACCTCACAAAGTAAAATGCTTTAAGCAGATCAAAGTAGAAGCAGAATAACAATAGCAAATACCGAAAAAACTGAAAAGCAATAGATCGACAATAATCAAAACGTAAATAAAGCAATCCCAAAAAGATTTCCCAATTACTGACAGACTACAAATTATACTAAATTTGCGACTCAGTAACCAAATCAGGTAGTGGAATCAAAAGGGTATTGAAATAAATCAGGACAATCTAATTGAATATATAGAGAAGCAAATCAGATAGTATGACAGCCACAAACACAAACCAGATACTCGGCGAGAAGCAAATCTGGCTTGAGCGTCAAAAGTAATGGAGCGAGATGATTTTGCTAATCACAGCAAAATTCTGCAACAAGGGCAACTAAAAATCAAAACTTTCCAGCAATTATCCAGCAGAGAACATTAGAAATTACCAAATTTGAGAGAGATCGAAGCAGATATAGTAAAAATATAAAAAAAATAAAAAAATAAAAAACAAAAACTAAAGCAAGCAAAATTAGGAGTCTTTGATTTTTGGGTATATGTCTGATACAAACAAAACACAAATTCAGGAAAAAAAAACACACCTTTGAAGAGAAGATCAGCTTGAATGCCCACTCCCCTTTGAAGAATTTGTGACAGTGTCGGGAGGCGGATCCAAGTGGTGGTAGACGGTGACCGGAATCTGATGCTACGGTGCCGATAACGGAAGCTTCCGGTGACGGAAAGCTGGAGCCACAGAGAGAGCCTGGGGCAGAAATGGGAGCCAGAAGGTGGCCGAAAGGTGGAGCGTACGGCGGAGCACGGCTACAGGCGGAATTCACCGGCCGAGCGCTAGCAACAGTATCTCTATTGGCCGTCGGCGGAAAAGTCGTCGCCTTAGGCAGGGAGACAGATCGAGAAATGTCAGTCGCGGTTTTCCGGAGAGAACAGTCGTCGACGACGTCGCCGTAGCCGAAGACGGACGCCAGAGAAAGTGAGGATGTCTGGAGAGGATGTCTGGAGAAGAAAATTGATTCTAACCGATAATTCCATAGATTGAAGAAATAAATTTGAAAGGAGAGGGGGGATATTACTTTTTACAGGGTCATGGGGGAGTAACTCAATCGATAAAGGGAATGGAGTAACTAATAAAGAGAAATTCCTAAAAAGAATTGATAAACTATCAAATTTAAAATTTTATTTAATTGATGTAAAGATAAAGATAGAGATAAATTCCTAGAAAAAGAAGATTAATTGATAAACCATAAAATTTAGAATTGTAAAAATTGATATAAAGATAAAATTAGTGGTAAATATAAAGATAAGTGATAGTACATCCACTAAGTGATTTTTTGAAACTTACAATTTAAAATTTAAAATAAATAAAACTATAATGACTTGGACTATTTTGGTGGGATTTAACCAAAATGCTTGGATTGTTATTTCTTGAATTTTCAGCCCATCACTCATTTTTACACTTATTAAAAGAAAGGTGATAGTGTATGACACTTCTAGATTTTGCTAATGAACTTCTGCAACTAAGCACTCTATCAGTCACTCTGTTTTTGGAGGGGGGTGTGTTATGTTTGTCAAATTCTAATAAACAAAAACAAAAATAGCAAAATATGAAAGTTGATTCCCCCAACATTCATTGAATCTAAAGCTATGTAATAGCAAACCCCATTTTGGATTCAAACACACAATATTGCCTGGAATTCTTCGCTGTGAAAAATTGCTCATTTTAATCAGAGAGCTTCCAAAGACCATCATCACATACAAACGTTTAGTAAAAGGAGCGGATTAAAAAAAAAAAAAAAACAACACTGAATCCATGTTTTTCTCTTCTCTAAGGATTTATGAATGCATCACATCACTTAAGTTGGATAATAACATTTATTTACTTTAACCATCCTTAAAAACAAACCAAATATACCTCAAAACCTACACTCATGAGATAACAGCATTCATATACCTCAACCATCCTAAAAAGCAAAGCAAGTGCACTTGATTACCTACACTCATGCACTCAACTGGGGTGGTTGGGGGAGGATCTACATTCATGCCTTCACCAGAGTATGAACGAAGCAAAAGTCTAATAGAATCGGATTCATCATGTTAGGATACTTCAAGCTTCAACAGCTTGGTTTGCAGCTTGTTCTCTAATGAAATGTCACTTCATCTGAAGTTGGGATTGGAGGTGATATGTGCATGATGACTTCAACACATTCTACTTCCACCTAGCTTAGCTAGTGTTTATAATATGCACCACAAGAAAAACCGAAATTCCTTGTGATTGGAGGCATGTGTGATTTGATTAATTGTTGTTAAGTTTGTACAATGACCAAATCATGATTAACAGCACGAATCAAAGTTAAAAATAAATAAACCAAAAGCAAAGAAACACAAATTGACATAATCTACCCTACTTCACTACATCAAGTCTGAAGTCACTAATCAACCCTAGATTGAAAAATAATTACCCGTTACAATTGGAGAGTCTTTCTTGTAAATAGCGAATCCCATGCCTAGAATAGTGGGTCTAACAACAATAAGGGACTACGTGAAGTCAGACACATGATGTTCCTCATCCCCTGAGACTGTGTCACATAACAAACAATAGCATAAGAAAACTTAGAATATTCAAATCTTTAAATAAGAATAGATAATATAACTAAGCATATCTGCAAGAATGAATTAAAAAATAATATTATTATCGACGTTATTACCCAGCATTCATCAAACCATAGACATGGGACCGAGACCTACATCCATGACTGTAACTACAAATCAAGAATAGAGAAAATCAAACTGAAGAATAGATTCACTAAATTATTACTGGATTAGGAAAAAAGACTAACCCATTTTCCTTCCAATTTTTCAATCCTGTGCACATGAAATTAAACAAACTGAGCAAAAAATAGGTAAGCATACTCAAGGAGGGGATGACACATTAGTACATAACTTGAAAAAAAGGGGGGTAAAAACCCTAATCAGTAAAATTAAACCTCAATTTAGAGTGTTAAACTAAATTAAACAGACAAAAAAAACAGATGACTAACCAAAGTAGTCAAAGACATAGAACTTAAAAGGAAAAAAAAAAAAACCCTAACTCATCAACTTAGAGTCAAAACTGAGCGAGTTCAACAACTTCAAATCCAAAATTCAAAAAGAAAAAAGACTGTAGACTTACTCTATAGGAGATGGCGAGTAGCATACGCGATTAATCATGGCATAGGAGGCCAAGGGATACGAATTTCAATTTTCATGGTCAATCTGTTAACCGGAACAGATGAGGAGGGAGAGAGATGTCAGTCAGTTGCAAATGGGAAGAGAGAGAGAGAGAGAGAGAGAGAGAGATAAAGTGTGTTTTTTGGGGGAAGGGGTGGGGTTATTTCAATTTGTATTAACTAGTCTGGGCCCGTGCAAAAGCACAGAGCATGTTTAAATGAACAATTGATAGCTATGTTATCAAAAAAATAAATGGATAGTTAGTATATAAATAATTAATACTATAAGTCAGTGAAGAGAAGTGAAAAACCCAACAAAAAAATTAAATATACAGCAACTTCGTGCAAAAACAATATGATTAACAATTGAAAACTATATCATTATGGAAGAAGTCTATATAAGTATGATTGACACATTACGTAGTGAACTTGGTACAAAGCACGCTAAATGAGATGATGATAAGTTAAGCTATAACGCCAATGATGAAGAATCCACCTCCTTCTCTTGTACCTGAAACAAAAATCAAGATTTAGTGATAATTTGATTAACAATGATAGAAGGAAATTTTATATATACTCATTATGTACCTGGTGTACCTAATATGTATATCCGTGTCTTAAAATCTGATTGATGACCCAAACAGTTGTGTAATTTTGTATATCTCTTTCCCCGATAGCCTCAAATGAACGCTGTCCTCACCATTCTCTATATCCTCTCTATCTCTCTAGAATTCTCTCGTGTCTCTCTCCTCTCAGAACCCTCTCGGCTCTATAATCTTTGTTCTCTCTATGCTCTCTGTCATCTCTCTCCTCTCCATTCTCTCCATGCTCTCAATCTCTCTAGAATGCTCTCTCGTCTCTCTCCTCTCAATAGCCTCTCAGCTTTGACATCTCTCTCCTCTCAATGGCCTCTCATTGCTATCCTCTCCGTCCTCTCTACGCTCTCTCATCTCTTGCCTCTCCACACTCTCTCTCATCTCTCTCAAAAGCTAGTTCTCTAGAAACCTCTATGACCGAGTGATGAGCCGTCCACCACCTTCGCGCGTCCACCCGAAAAATTCAACACCACGACGTTGTAGATCGGCCAAAGCGGATTCCAGCGGTACCATCCTCGCAGCCAACGCACCACTCAGGTGGTGGCGCGTGGGCCTACGCACCTCTGTTCTCGTGGTGGTGGTGGAATTTTCGATGTGGTTTGGGCAGATCGGGGTTTGGAAAGGCGACGGAGGAAGAAGGCAGTCAGCAGAGCCCTTCGTTGGCGGCACGTGTAGCTCATGCGCCACCCCTCCGTTACGGATCTAATGGTAGAGGTTTATTTCTAACCATTTTGGATGTTTCTACCCTTCATTATTCCGTTTTAAAGATTTTGTTGCATATTTTGGGTTTGTTAATGGTGGTGTTGCTTTCTCCAACGTGGGTTGGGCAGATCGAGGGTTTGGAAAGGCGAAGTGGGAAGAAGGCAGTCAATGCACGCCTTCGTCGGTGTCGTGTATGGCACACGCGTCACCCCTCCTTCCTATATCTGATGGTAGAGGTCTGTTTCTAACCATTTTGGACATATCGACCCTCCTCTCTCTTTATAAAATATTTTGTTGCATATATTGGGTGTGTTCATGGTGATGGTGCAATTTCCAATGTAGTTTGGGCAGATCGGGGTTTGGAAAGACAAAGGAGGAAGAGCTATCTTAATGTCATGGGTAATGAGGTGAGCATCTGACAGACAAGGCTATGTTTAATGCCTGCGCAGGATCTCATTTGGGGTTGTTTGATTTAGTGTGTTGTTGGATTTTTGTGTTTTGATTGCCATTGTCTTGGGTTTTGCAGGCCGTAAAGGATGCGTTTGAGGATACTTAGAACGAAAGAGAGGAGGTATACTTCTCTATATTTCTTTGTTAACTGCCTTGATGAACTCATTCAAATATGTGTTAAATCAAACAAACTTCAAAGCAGTCGAGCTTAATACTTACTACTTTAAAGTCTGATATTTATCCGTAAGTATTTTTTGTGAAATGTGAAAAATTCCTTGTTTTATTAAATGGTTGTGAGTAGTTTATATGAACTGTGAAAAATTCATTCCTTCAGTGTCTAGTTACAATGTTAAAAATACCATTGTAATTTTCAGAGTTAAATTAGGAATATTGAATTAGTTGATATGTATGCTTCCAAATCATATGGTTTACGTGCTTGTGATAAGTAGATTATATCAACTGAAAATTCTGTGATTGTCTCATGTAATTAATTAGTTATTTCAATGTGTTGAGATTTTTCATTTTCAGAGGTTAATTAAGGCATTATAATTAATTAATTTGTACACTTTAAAGTTTAAAGTCTGAGGTTTGTCCCTAAGTATTTTTTGTGAAATGTGAAAAATTCCTTGTTTTATTCAATGGTTGTGAGAAGTTTATATGAACTGTGAAAAATTCATTCCTTCAATGTCTAATTACAATGTTAAAAATATAATTGTAATTTTGAGAGTTAAATTCGGAATATTGAATTAGTTGATATGCATGCTTCTAAATTATGTGGTTTATGTACTTGTGGTAAATAGATTATATCGACTGAAAATTCTATGATTGTTTCATGTAATTAATTAGTTATTTCAATGTGTTGAGATTTGTAATGCCCCCAACCCTAAGGCCAGGAGTGTTACCGTTTTCTTTAAATCTTGGGACAAAACGGACAGAGTTTTCCCTGAAAACTGATCATTTCCCAGGCTTAAAGCCTTACATTAAATTCCCTGCACTGAAAAACGACAATAAAGAGCTAACTCATTAACTCAACGGCTATCCGCCGGAGTTCACTGCTCTACGGGCCACCCGCCCGGAGCATAATAATCAGTGTAGTTCAATTCTAAAACAATGAACAATACTTAGATGGTGGCTCATCCGATTATATAGAGCGACTCTAAATGATATGCAATATAGGCATACAAGAACTGAAATTACAAGTAGTTACATCATAATACATTTTGCAGCTCACATACAAGCACCTCGCTTTATTCGTAGGACAGCAATGACTCCATTTCGGCTTACTTGGGCCGACCTTTACTTGCTATTTCGGAAACCTGGAGGGCACAATAACAGATGGATATGAGCGATAATCGCGCAGTGGATAACCCCCTCCCCTAAAACCTTATTTTCAATACAATAATAACTTACGACCGTCGTTCGTAAGTCCTTCCCTTTTGAAGAACTCACCTATCGTACAGTGTGTTCCCACTCACAATGCAAGAGAAATAACATTTGCACCAACAACTTAAACTTGAGAATAGCTATACTCGATGAACTTACCATAAGTCACTCATATGAACTCATAAACTCAATGAAACAAATGGGGTTGAACCCGTGAACACTCTCGCTGAAGTCTCTGTTACAAAAGGCTCCTCCATCGCTAAAACTTCATACGTGATGCTCAATACATTAGTGAAGCTGATTTTAGTTCATATAATGTAAATCGTACATAATCATTGCTGTCAGGTGGTAAGCTATATGAATTTAGCAATGACACTAAAACAACCATCATGTTCAATGCGATACAATACCACATAGTAGCCGGTCATATGCAAGAATAGATTTCTGTGAGAAAACATGGAACAATAACCATAAAATGAGGCATATAACTACGTCATATGATCAGTAAACTATTTACTAATAATGTAGCAAAATGACCTTTGAACTTCACATGCTTGTTTATTAAAGGTATAACGTTTCATAAACCATCATAGGAACTGGGAGTCTCCTTTGACCACGTTTCTGTACCCGTCGGCGGGGCTTTATAACGTATAGCTCTACTGCATATTAGTGTAACACCCCCAGCCCCTAAGGCCGAAAGCGTTACGTTTCTTAACTTTCTACCTAAATTCTGGGACGAAACGGGCAGAATTTCCTCTAAAAACTGACCGTTCCCAGGCTATAAGTCTTGCAATAAATCCCTGCAATTTAATGGAAGCGTAAATCATATAAAGGAAGCTCAACGACCACACGCCGGAGTTCACATCTCAACGAGCCACTCGCTCGGAGCACACCAACCAGATTAATGCATGAATAAAGAGGAAATGGAAGATACAACGGTTCACACAACCGGAGTATTAGGGTTTACATCCCAAAACATAACTAACTTTAACCCAAAGACATCTAACTGATCAGATGGTTGGCTCATAAGACCATACAGAGCGACTCATGAACGATATGCGTTATATGAATTAGAAACTTAGTTTACAACCTTTACAAATTAGGAATACATTACATCACATCGCTAAACACATGAACCTACTTCTATATGGTACACATAACTCCATTTCAAGCGGGGTAAACTCCAGCTCAGCATAAGTAGCTTGACTTCCACCTATCATAACAAAATTCTAGGGGAAAAAGGGGAAAGAGTATTGGGGTGAGCAACCACACGCTCAGTGGGAATTCCCCTACTCCTTAAAACTGAAACAATTACAGGTAATAATACTAATAATAGCCACATAGCAAGCATTCATACTTTACTATCATATTAGGCAATTATAATCCCCAAGGAAAGATAACCCCCATTAAGACTTCATGCTAACGATTCAACTCGATTCTAGGCCCTCATCGACCAGACTTCTCTACTAGCAGGCATTCAGGCACATAACCAAGTAGGCAACAAGGTTCGAATATAAAGGCCTTCAAACTCGCTTTTGAAAACATGGTGGCTCTCGGTAAATGCCAAGAATGGTTTATAATCCACACAAACTCCTTTCCTGCTTATAATTCTTTTTAAAAGTCCTCGAAGCATCTAAACTGGTGAGAAGATTTGGCGAGAAACAGTCCTTCATCGAATATGCATATTAAAAAGCTTGAATGTATGGTGCATTACTAGGATGTAATTATACTTCATTAGAAATCTCATTTAGACTATATTCAAAACACATTCGTAGAATATATACAAGTTAGGTACATTTGAAAGCTTTCTTCTTTTCAAAAATAAATAAATAAATAAATAAATAAATAAATAAATGCTTTACTTGGCCTCTTCAGGCCCGTATCTCTTTAAAAGAACTTCTTTTCCTTTTCTGAACTGCTTAGAATGGCAAAAAGCCAAATCTTCCTTTTTATCAGGAACTTCCATATAACATAAAAACATCTTATTGTGCTGGGTAGGGTGGTCAACACCACCCTTAAGTGAAAATCATTACTCTTAATCTACGTTATCCCCGGGGTATACGTCCTTAACTTTTGGCCAAAACACGTCTTAGTAGAACAACTCTAACCTCGATACTGTCCTCTGTGGGGCAACAGCTCACACCAGGATAATCATATCCTGAGTCCAGTCCCCCCTCAAAGTTTTCTTACGCATCACACATTAGGGAACAGCTCACTCCAAGATAATCATATCTTGAGTCCAGCTCCCGGGAACAGCTCACGACATCTTTGCGTCCAACTCCCAACATTACCTTAGGGGAAAACAGCTCACGCCATCTTTGCGTCCAGTTCCCACCCTGAAGGTCTGGCCACTTGCCTAGCACTTTCTTAGGCTTTAAAATCGCATTACATTTCTCTTCTTCAAATGCTTACTTTGCTGAAATCTTGCTTTTAAACAAAATGACCATAACCTTTCAAAATGTTTAAAGTTCATTCGTTTTTGGCTTAAAAATTTCTTGCAATTGTAATAAGTTGCTAATACGTAAATCAACTTCGTAAATAACTTAAAAATTTCTTACGAACGTAAAATGTTTACTAAATCGTAAAACGATTTCGTTTTCAGCTTAAAAGTTGCGTATAATGTATTAAGTTTACTAAATCGTAAAACGACTTCCTCTTAGACTTAAAAGCTTCTTATAAAGGCAATAAGATGGTTAATACTTAAAACGACTTCACTTTGAGCTTAAAAGTTTCTTTTAAACTTAGCACGTTTGCTAAATCATAAAATGACTTCGCTTTCATCTTGAAAGCTTCGTTTAAACATATTGGGTTTGCTAAATCGTAAAACGACTTTGTTTTTAACTAAAAGGCTTTTTATAAACGTAACAAGGTTGCCTAATCATAAAACGATTTTGTTTCTAACTTGAAAGCTTTGCATAAGCGTAACACGGTTGCTGAATTATAAAAACGACTTCGTTTCTAACTACAAGGCTTCTCATAAATGTAAAACGATTGCTACCTCGTAAAAACAACTTCACTTTTTAGCTTAAAAGCTTCTTTTAAACGTAATACGTGTTAATTCATAAAACGAAACCCATTTGAAGCTTAAAGTACTTAGTTAGTGTTTAATTCAAACTAGATTCGTAATAAAATTCTCAGTTGCCTTTTTATAACTCGTTCCAATCCCCTTTTTGACTCAAAGGAAGGTGTGTAAGTAAACTGAAGGCTTGAAACGTTCCAAACTTGCTACTATTCGAAAACTTTAAGCATTTGGCTCGTTTATACGATAACGAGATTTCCTTGTATACTTTCAACGTGAACGTTTCTTAAACAGGATGGAGTTACTGAACGGTAACTCGAAACTTAATAGAAATTTAAATAAGAAAGTAGCATACAATCAGCTAAACCCATAATTAGCTTTGAAATGGCCCTTTTTAAGTCGTTTAAATTCTTTTAAATACGAGGATAAGTCATAACAAACCAATGCTTTAAACATTTTCAAATTCACTTTTAGTTCACTTTTAAACTTCCTATACCTATCGATTATTCAGTCGAGTCACTAACTAAATAGTTCGACGATTTAGGATCTCTTTTAGGCCACAAACATCTTAATCAAATAACAGGTAATTAGTAGGCACTTAAAAGCGTTTGAAATCATAAAAACAAGCTTTTTAAATGGTCCTTTTCTCTTTTAAGGACGTACTAACTTTTAGAAAGAATTTGCCACATAGCATATTCAGGGGGAGAGGAGTTTACACATAGCACATTCGTACACTTCATATCACAACTCATTAAGCCACACATGGCCTCACAATCCACACGATTGCGGCATTCACAACCCTATCTCCCTCCTTGCACAGCACCGACCACAAAAGTCCTCGAATCAATCATCAGTTTCACCGCAAGTCCATCCAAGGTTCAATATCACGACAATTCAAATAACTATTTCATAAATCAATATCCACAAGCATGGTATCATATGCAATCGTTTAAATAACTTACAGCTTCAACTAATTCATAAATTGATATTTCCAAGCAAGAAACTTATATATGAACATTCAAATAACTTAGAGCTTCGACTAATTCATGAATCGATACCCGTGAGCATGATATTCGTTTATAATTACTTGAATAACTTGAACATCTAAATTAACCAAACCAATATAGCAAAACTTAAAGCTCTAGGAATCGCTCAATAAGTAACCCAACAGTTATGTTTCAAGTTTATCATGCCTTGACTACATTTATTCATTTTAGCTGACATTCGATTAGCCCCAAAATAACTTACCAGGCACACTTAATGACATAATTGACGATATTCAGGCAGAACATAATTCCTCAAAAGAACAACCTAATCATGACATGCCAATGTTCACCCCAATTTAATTATTGCTCATGCAACAACATTCAGTCATTGAAATACCCCAAAATCAGCACTAAATTCTCAATTTTAGTCCCAATTCCTCCAATTACTGACATCCAACCCAACTCACACATGAACTAACTATATTCATTAAAATCTTTTGAAATTACTAATAATTTAGGAGGAAGAGAACCCTCACCTTGAACCCAAGCTAGAGGCTCGATTCACGGCTGTGGCTCGATCTTAGAGGCTTGAACAACTCCTATCCTTCGCCCCTTGCTTACCCATGCTCAAACAGGGCCGATTCATGCCCAAATCCCAGAAATTCGAACCCTAAAATCGACCCCAAACTCACTTACTGATTGAGATTGAAAATAGCGAATTCTACTCTAATTCATAGAAGATTGAAGCAACTAAGACGTGAATTGCATGGACATACCTTAGGTACTCGTCCAAGCCCCGATTCGTCGCCCAGACCCGCCAAAAACTTGCTAGGTTTGCTCGAAATTCTGCCCAAAATCGCGCCCAACAGTGGCTAACTCGTAGGGGAGGTCGAATGGGTGGAATTTGAGGTTGTGTGGGGCGAAAATTTGCTGGGCTTTGAGCTTGGGAATAACGTTAATGGTAGAGGAGAAGAGGAGGAAGAAGAAGAGCAGCAACGTGAGAGGAGAGAGAGAGAGTCGGGGGGGTCACGGGCTGGAGGAAGAAAACAGGGGGGGTCAGGCGCAAAGACTAAAATGCCCCTCCCACTCTCTTTTATTTATTTGGTCCAAGCTGAATCGTTTCTACTACTGCTAATCTAATTCGTAACCCGAATTCTAAACCTAAATCGATAATATAATCCTTCATCGCTTACTCGTACCCAAATACAGTCAAGTTCGATTTAATAAGCATCGAACTACTCCTCAGGGTGACAACTTAATCGTATTCGGGTTCCTACTCGATTTAGTACTCGTTAATAATTGTTAATAACACTTATTAAAATCATCGAAAGGTTTTCAAAATTACTAATAATATTAATAATGATAATAACAATGACAATTACATCCTTTTTAATAAATTAACGTTCACATAGGCATTTAGAAAATAATTTTAGCACATGTCGCTAATAAAAATATGGTTTTTATAACGTAACAAGGCATCACAAACGACTCGACGAAATATAAAGTACGCGAGCCTTACAATTAGCAGAGCTATGAAACATGTAACTTCAACTTATGCCTACTAGCAAAAATTATGAAACATTGAACTTTGAATCCTCTGCCTACTGGCAGAGAAATGAAATACTGAGCTTTGAATTCCCTGCCTTCTGGCAGAGAAATGAAATACTGAGTTTTGTATTCTCTATCTACTGGCAGAGAAATGAAATACTGAGCTTTGAATTCTCTGCCTTCTGGCAGAGAAATGAAATACTGAGTTTTGTATTCTCTGCCTACTGGCACAGAAATGAAATACTGAACTTTGAATTCTCTGCCTTCTGGCAAAGAAATGAAATACTGAGTTTTGTATTCTCTGCGAGAAATGAAATACTGAGCTTTGAATTCTCTACCTTCCGGCACAGAAATGAAATACTAAACTTTGAATTCTCTGCCTTCCGGCAAAGAAATGAAATACTGAATTTTGAATTCTCTGCCTTTTGGTAGAGAAATGAAATACTGAGTTTTGTATTCTCTGCCTACTGGCAGAGAAATGAAATACTGAGTTTTGTATTCTCTGCCTACTGGGAGAGAAATGAAATACTGAGCTTTGAAACATAAAAGTTGAAGTTACACGTAAACTTCTAGGGAGGTACTAGGTTGGTTAAGCTAAAAATACAAATAATGCGATGCAACCCATGCTCATTACTTTTTTTTCCCCCGTTGTAACTAATAAACACTTAGCAGCTCGCTAAACCCGGACCTCCATTGGTAACCCGTACTAATCGTTAGTCGGGAACGCCCTTTGATTAAATTAAGGCTCGATTCAATAAACTGCAGGATTATTCTCGAAATTCGACATTCCGATAAAACAATTTGGAACACTTAGCAATCATGTAAATAAGCATTTATGAACTTTTACTATAATCAATAAACTATATACAATTGACAAACTTCATATAATCGACAAACTATAGAAATATACTCAATATACTTCATATAATCGATGGATTACCAATAAATTGAGAAACTTTATATGATCGAATAAGGGATAACTTTATATAATCGATAAACTATATAGAATCAATAAACTACATCTAAATCAATAAACTTTAGATAATCAATAAACCACATATAAATCGATAAACTTTATATAGTCAATAAACTATCGATAATCGATAAACGACATATAATCGTTAAACTTGATATAATATAATCGATAAACTATGTATAAGTAACAAACTTCATATAATCGACGATAAACCATATATAATCAATAAACTTCATATAATCGAAAGATTACATACAAATCGATGAACGTTATATAATCGAATAAACCTCATATAATCGATAAATTTCATATAGTCAATAACTATATATATATACTCGAATAAATTTCATATAATTAAAAAAAAAAGAAATTAGGTAATGAGCATGGGTTGCATCGCATTATTTGTATTTTTAGCTTAACCAACCCAGTACCTCCCTAGAAGTTTACATGTAACTTCAACTTTTATGTTTCAAAGCTCAGAGACCTCCCTAGAAGTTTACATGTAACTTCAACTTTTATGTTTCAAAGCTCAGTATTTCATTTCTCTGCCAATAGGCAGAGAATACAAAACTCAGTATTTCATTTCTCTGCCAGAAGGCAGAGAATTCAAAGTCCAGTATTTCATTTCTCTGCCAGTAGGTAGAGAATTCAAAGCTCAGTATTTCATTTCTCTGCCAGAAGGCAGAGAATTCAAAGCTCAGTATTTCATTTCTCTGCCAGAAGGCAGAGAATACAAAACTCAGTATTTCATTTCTCTACCAGAAGGCAGAGAATTCAAAGTTCAGTATTTCATTTCTGTGCCAGTAGGCAGAGAATTCAAAATTCAGTATTTCATTTCTCTGCCAGAAGGCAGAGAATTCAAAGCTCAGTATTTCATTTCTCTGCCGGTAGGTAGAGAATACAAAACTCAGTATTTCATTTCTCTGCCACAGGGCAGGGAATTCAAAGCTCAGTATTTCATTTCTCTGCCAGTAGACAGAGGATTCAAAGCTCAGTATTTCATTTTTCTGCCAGTAGGCAGAGGATTCAAAGTTCAATGTTTCATAATTTTTGCTAGTAGGCATAAGTTGAAGTTACATGTTTCATAGCTCTGCTAATATGCAGTAGAGTTATACGTTATAAAGCCCCGCCAACGGGTAGAGAAACGTGGTCAAAGGAGACTCCCAGTTCCTATGATGGTTTATGAAACGTTATACCTTTAATAAACAAGCATGTGAAGTTCAAAGGTCATTTTGCTACATTATTATTAAATAGTTTACTGATCATATGACGTAGTTATATGCCTCATTTTATGGTTATTGTTCCATGTTTTCTCACAGAAATCTGTTCTTGCATATGACCGGCTACTATGTGGTATGGTAAAGTCATCAATTGAGAGATTGTATCGCATTGAACATGATGGTTGTTTTAGTATCATTGCTAAATTCATATAACTTACCACCTGACAGCATCTTTAACGAAATCTTAATGATCATGTACGATTTACATTATATGAACTAAAATCAGCTTCGCTAATGTATTGAGCATCACGTATAAAGTTTTAGCGATGGAGGAGCCTTTTATTACAAAGATTTCAGCGAGAGTGTTCACGGGTTCAACCCCATTTGTTTCATTGAGTTCATGAGTTCATATGAGTGACTTATGGTAAGTTCATCGAGTATAGCTATTCTCAAGTTTAAGCTATTGGTGCAAATGTTATTTCTCTTGCATTGTGAGTGGGAACACACTGTACGATAGGTGAGCTCTTCAAAAGGGAAGGACTTACGAACAACGGTCGTAAGTTATTATTGTGTTGGAAATAAGGTTTTAGGGGAGGGGGTTATCCACTGCGCGATTATCGCTCATATCCATCTGTAATTGTGCCCTCCAGGTTTCCGAAATAGCAAGTAAAGGTCGGCCCAAGTAAGCCGAAATGGAGTCATTGCTGTCCTACGAATAAAGCGAGGTGCTTGTATATGAGCTACAAAATGTATTATGATGCAACAGTTTGTAATTTCAATTCTTATATGCCTATATTGCATATCATTTAGAGTCACTCTGTATAACCGGACGAGCCACCATCTAAGTATTGTTCATTGTTTTGGAATTGAATTGCACAGATTATTATGCTCTGGGCGGGTGGCCCGTAGAGCAGTGAACTCCGGCGGGTAGCCGTTGAGTTAATGAGTTAGCTCTTTATTGCCGTTTTTCAGTGCAGGGAATTTAATGCAAGGCTTTAAGCCTGAACAATGATCAGTTTTCAGGGAAAACTCTGCCCGTTTTGTCCCAGGATTTAAAGAAAATGGTAACACTCCTGGCCTTAGGGTTGGGGGCGTTACAGATGGTATCAGAGTAAGTCCTGTGACCATAGGCCGCGACCTACGTCTTGCATTGCATATAGCTGCTTAAGAATGCTACACGATGAGGTGCTATTTGATGTGCCTTTGTGTACAAATGTGCTTTGGTATGGTCGTCATTGTGTTTGGCCAGCAAACGACTCATTCTTTCAATTGAGCAGCTTATTCAATGGTTGGTAGAGAAAGGGCTAAAAGTAGCCAAATGACCTTTCTATCGAAATTTGGAGACATTGAAAGTCAAAGGTCTTCGCAATCAGTGGCTCAAAGGTTTTGCTTCGCATTGGACAATTCTTCTTGCCATATAGTTAAACCTTGTTGTTACGTCTAAAAACGTGCAATTGTATAGCAATGATATTCGGGTCTTATTCTATGAGCATAAGTCTCTAGGCGTGACTAAAGGTATTGGATGCTTATATGCCCAATGACCAGTTATAAGTGAATAATGATTACTCCTCTGACCGAACGCTCTTTGGGACAAGACCCTATTATGTGGCATACAGGTCAGCATCTTCTTCAATATTGTGACGTGCATGTCAGTGTGAATGCTAACGTCATTTGGATATGGCCTTGACTTGGATTGTTACGTACATGGGGAGGCATCTTTGCATCCTAGCATGTAACCACTGTTACCCTTGAGTCAGCTCAGTGTCATGCTCATTGTGGCATGGAACACTACTCATATGATAGGCTTAATAGTGCACCGGCCATATCAACCCTAACACACCTAGAGGGGAGATAAAAGAGAGAATCTGACAGACTTTGGAATTGTTATGCTACATGTATCATCTCGCGGCTACCTGAGGCGAGGATTTATGCCTTTTCAACATTGTTTATGCGCCAACACTAAGTGCAGAAGCTAGCATGGACCATAGAAAAAGGGTAGAACCTTTCCGTCCGCACTAAGAGTGCCTTGGGCCTTTATACTTATCTTATGCGACCAACGCACTGCACAAGAGGATTACAATCAAGTATACTCGTATAGATGCCCTTAGGGTTATGCAGAGTGTACCAAGCGTATGCGCTGGTGTGGGTGGCTTAACATAGACTCTGGAATTTCGAGGACGAAATTCTTTTAGGGGGGAAGGATGTAACACCCGGGATTTTTATTCCCTTCGTTAAGCCGATTTCGTTATTTTATATCGTTATAAATTGAAATAATATCGATGTGCCTGTGTAAATGCTGAATTTATTGAAAGGAATATTCTTATTATCATTATCATTAGTTTTATTGTTATTTACTAGACATCAATCAGTTTACGATACGGTTTCCTCAAATCACTAATAATCAGTTCCAATTCAACCTGAACAAACTATAAACAATAAACTTTCATCGAATTAACAATAAATAGGAGGAAGAGGAAACCCACCTCGCCTCCAAGCTCTGGGCCCGTACAAGGGTATTCCTCGTGCTACTGTTGCCCTCTCTCTTCATCCCCTCCATATGAACGCAAGAGAGAGAGAGGAGCTGTGGTTTCTGGTAGGTGGCGGTCGGGACGGTGAGCCGGCGACCGGAACGGCAACAGCTGGCCGGCGATGCCAAAAACAGAGGAGGCGAACCTCCCCTTGACACACACACACACGCGAGCAAAAGAAGGGGGGGGGAGAGAGAGGTGGTGTCGGTGATTGCCCGGGCGGCCAAACTGCGACCGGCGACCGACAAACAGCCGGCGCCGTGGCCGGTAGCAGTGAAGGCAGAGGAGAGAAGGGGGGAGGGTCGCGCAGTGTCGGGAAGGAGGGGGGTTTCACGCGTGTTTGGCCCCCCTTTTTCCCTTTTATTTTTTTCTTTTTTTTTCCGTTGAAACTAATAAACACTTAGCAGCTCGCTAAACCCGAACCTCCATTGGTAACCCGTACTAATCGTTAGTCGGGAACGCCCTTTGATTAAATTAAGGCTCGATTTAATAAACTGCATGATTATTCTCAAAATTCGACATTCTAATCGTATTCGGGAATCCACTCAATGTGGTACCCAATAATAGCCTTAGTAACAATAAAACTAATGATAATGATAATAAGAATATTCCTTTCAATAAATTCAGCATTTACACAGGCACATCGATATTATTTCAATTTATAACGATATAAAATAACAAAATCGGCTTAACGAAGGGAATAAAAATCCCAGGTGTTACAAGATTTTTCATTGTCTGAGGTTAATTAAGACATTATAATTAGTTAATTTGTATACTTCAAGGTTTAAAGGAACTGAACTTAACTTTCTTCTATTTTGTGAAAATGCTTTCTTTTATTTAATAGTTGTGAGTAGATTATCTGAATTGGGAAACATTCATTCATTCAGTGTCTAGGTAAACTGTAAAAATTATAATGATAATTTTTAGAGTTAAATTAGGAATATTGAATTAGTTGATATGCATGCTTTCAAATTATGTGGTTTATGTCCTTGTGGTAAACAAAGAAAAACTTACCCTGTTTGATTTGTATGCCTTCAAAGAAAAAGAGAATGCTTTCAATTGTTCCCTTGTGTTACTTATATTAAATGTGAAAAATTTGTATGCTTATAATTTTGAGATGTACTTATATGAACTATTATATTATATCACCCGTTATATTTGTATGCTGATCATTTTGAGATGTAGTGAACAAATTATTTGATATCACTGTGAGAATTCTTTCATTTTTTAATTGTGGTGAGTAGTTTTGTATGCTTTCATCCATTATATTATATCACCTGTTTCATTTTTTAGAGGTTAATGAAGACAATTTATTAGTTAAGTTGTATGCTTCAAAAATAAAATGAAAAGTATTTACTTTATTATTTAGTGATAAACACATGATATCAACTGTTAGATATGTATTATACATTTTGATAATCTGAATTTTTTTGTAGGGGGGAGGGGCTACTAATAATTTTGAGATGTAGTTATATATTTGATATCACGATGAGAATTCTTTCATTTTTTAATTATGGTGAGTAGTTTTGTATGCTTTCAACCATTATATTATATTACCTATTTCATTTTTATATTTTAATGAAGACAATTAATTAGTTAAGTGGTATGCTTCAAAAATAAAAAGAAAAGTATTTGCTTTATTATCTGGTGATAAACCCATGATATCAACTGTTAGATATGTGTTGTACATTTTGATAATCTGAAGTTTTTTTTGGGGAGGGGGAGGGGCTGCTAATAATTGTTTCATTTTTAAATTGTGGTGAGTAGGCTATCTCAAATGAGATAGTTCTTCCATTTAGTTTCTAGTTTAACCATTAAAAATATAATAATAATCTAATGAGGTAAATTAAGAATATTGAGTCAGTAGTTTTGTAAGCTTCCAAATTTAATTAGTTAATTTATATGCTTCACAAATAAAATGAAAAGCATTTCGTTTATTATCTCGTGGTAAACAGATGATATCAAATGTTATATTTGTAGTCTACATTTTGATACCAAAATGTATTTCATTTGTGAAATATAGAACCTTCAAAAAATAAATTTCATTTTTAGAGGCTAATGAAGACAATTAATTAGTTAAGTTGTATGTTTCAAAAATAAAATGGAAAGTTTTTACTTTATTATCTGGTGATCAACACATGATATCAACTATTAGACATGTATCATACATTTTGATAATATGAAGTTCTTTTATTGGGGGTGGTAGGAGGGGGCTGCTAATAATGTTCAGATGTGGTTATGTCAAACGTTATATTATATCTATTGTTATATTTGTATGCTTATTACTTTTAGCTGTACTGCGCAAATTATTCGACATCAGTGTGAATTGTTTCAATTTTTAATTTTGGTGAGTTGGTTATCTCAACTGAGAAAATTCATCCATTTAGTTTCTAGTTTAACGATGAAAGATATAATAATAATCTTTGGAGGAAATTAAGAATATTGAGTTATAGTTTTGTATGCTTTCAACCATTATATTATATCACCTGTTTCTTTTTTGGAGTTTAATGAAGACAATTACTTAGTTAAGTGGTATGCTTCAAAAATAAAAAGAAAAGTATTTACTTTATTATCTGGTGATAAACGCATGATATCAACTGTTAGATATGTACTGTATATTTTGATAATCTGAATTTTTTTGGGGGGGAGGGGCTACTAATAATTGTTTCATTTTTTAATTGTGGTGAGTAGATTATCTCAAATGACATAGTTCTTCCATTTAGTTTCTAGTTTAACCATAAAAACTATAATAATAATCTGAATAGGTAAATTAAGAATATTGAGTTAGTAGTTTTGTAAGCTTCCAAATTTAATTAGTTAATTTGTATGCTTTATAAATAAAATGAAAAGTATTTCGTATATTATCTCATGGTAAATAGATGATATCAAATGTTATATTTGTGGTATACATTTTGATTATCAAAACGTATTTCATTTGTGAAATTTAGAACATTGAAAAAAAAAAATTCCATTGTTAGAGGTTAATGAAAACAATTAATTAGTTAAGTTGTATGCTTCAAAAATAAAATGAAATGTGTCTACTTTATTATCTGGTGATAAACACATGATATCAACTGTTATATATGTGTTATACATTTTCATAATCCGAAGTTCTTTTATTGGGGGAGGGGGGAGGGGGCTGCTAATAGTTTTGAGATGCAGTTATATCAACCGTTATATTATATGTACCATTATGTTTGTATGAGATGTATTGGGCAAATTATTTTAATTTTTAATCGTGGTGAGTAAGTTATCTCAACCAAGAAAATTCATGCATTTAGTTTTTAGTTTAACGATGAAAAATATAACAATAATCTTCAGAGGAAATTAAGAATATTGTGTTAGTGGTTTTGTATGCTTTCAACCATTATATTATATCACCTGTTTCATTTGTAGAGGTTAATGAAGACAATTAATTAGTTATGTTGTATGCTTCCAAAATAAAATGAAAAGTATTTACCTTATTATCCGGTGATAAACACACAATATCAACTGCCAGATACGTGTTATACAGTTTGATAATCTGATTTTTTTTTTTGGGGGGGAAGGGGCTGCTAATAATTCTGATATAATTATATCAAGTGTTATATTACATCAACTATTATATTTGTATGCTTATTAGTTTGAGATGTACTGGGCAAATTATTTGATATTAGTGTGAGAATTGTTTTATTTTTTAATTGTGGTGAGTAGGTTATCTCAAATGAGAAAGGTCTTCAATTTAGTTTCTAGTTTAACCATACAACAACAACAACTCCCAGTGTGGGTCCCGCTTTCGCGGGGTCTGGGGAGATCCAACTGTAGGCAACCTTACCCCTACCGGTATTCCTACCTATAGAGAGGTTGATTTTTTAAGACCCACAAAACAGTTTTTTTTTTTTTTTTGAAAAAGGTTTATGGAGAAAACGATTGCAAACCAAAAACCAAGGAGGAGAAAATGGGCCGGAGAGCAAAATAAATACGGAGCAGAGACATACCTCAACCAATCAGGGGCGCTAGATGCCGTCACATCTCAGAAAAGCACGACCTGCAGACAAGCACACCAAAACCCTACCCGCCCCACCCTACCGAAGCTATTACCACCTATGCGGCCGGTCCCCTACAATCATAGACCTTAATCCTATCCCGCCACAACCTCCTATCCTGAGCCATGTCCTCCGTCAGACTGGCAACTCTCAGGTCCTCTCTAACCACTTTCTCTAGACTCTTCTTCGGTCTACCCCTCCCTCTCTTTCCACCGGGGGGGACGATCATCTCGCACCTCCGCACTGGGGCGGCCACACTTCTCATCTTTACGTGGCCGAACCATCTGAGCCTTGATTCCCTCATCTTCTCCTCTATGGGGGCCACTTCAACTAAGCTCCTGATTACTCCATTCCTAATTCTGTCCAATCTCGTAAAACCACACATCCACCTGATGATTCTCATCTCAGCTACCATCAACCTTTGGGTCTGCGTCTTCTTTAGAGGCCAACACTCCGATCCATAGAGAACAGCCGGTCTAACTACCATCCGATAGATTTTGCCTTTCAATCCTAGGGGCACTCTCTTGTCACACAGTACCCTTGACGCTGACTTCCACTTTTGCCAACCCACTCTTATCCTCTGACTAATATCCTCGTCAATGTCCCCATTTTGCTGGATGATCGAGCCCAGATACTTAAATTTAGCGACCTTTGGTATCACCCTCCCATCCAGTGTGATTTCTCCCCCCTCTTCTATCCTACCACTGAAACAGCAATGGAGGTATTCCGTTTTTGATCTACTTAACCGAAAACCCCTATCTTCCAGCGTATGCCTCCAACTCTCCAACCTGTCATTCACCCCCTGCCTGGTCACATCGATAAGAACGATGTCATTTGCAAATAACATGCACCAAGGCACCTCGTCCTGGATTCCTCTAGTGAGTTCATCCAAAACTAAAGTGAAAAGAAACGGGCTTAGGGCGGAGCCCTGATGTAGGCCCATACTAACAGCGAAGTCGTTAGAGACCCCTCCCGGTGTCCTAACACGCGTCCGTCCTCCCTCGTACATATCCTTGATTACACGGATGTACGCGGGCGACACCCTTTTCTCTTCCAAATACCTCCACAATACCTCCCTCGGGACTCAATCATATGCTTTCTCTAGGTCAATGAACACCATATGGAGATCCACCTTTCTATCCCTGAACAAGCCCATGAGCCCTCTGAGGAGGTGGATCGCATCTGTGGTCGACCTGCCTGGCATGAAACCAAATTGGTTCTCTGAAATCTCTACAACCTCTCGCAATCTTCTCTCAATCACCCTCTCCCATGGCTTTATAGTGTGACTGAGCAGTTTGATGCCCCTAAAGTTATTACAAACTTGAATATCCCCTTTGTTTTTGTACAGTGGGACGACTGTGCTGGCCCTCCACTCTCTGGGCATCTTGGCTGTCATATAAATAACATTAAACAGCTCTGTAAGCCACTCTAACCCTACCTCCCCCATAAACTTCCAAATTTCCACTGGTATTTGGTCTGGACCCACTGCCTTCCCATTCGCCATCTTCTTCAAGGCCTCCCTAATCTCCTCCTTTGCTATATGGTCGCCCGCTCACTGATCGCTACACTCTCCGCCCCTACTACAGTCGTCTCACACTCCTTCCCCATTTAGAAGTTCAGCAAAGAACCTTTGCCATCTCTCTTTAATTTCATCATTCTCAATCAACACCTTACCTTCTTCGTCCTTGATGCACCTTACCACTCCCAAATCCCTAATCTTCCTTTCCCTCGCCCTAGCCAGTTTGAAAACCTCCTTCTCCCCTTCCTTCGTCCCCAATCTATGGTACAGTTTATCAAAAGCCTGGCTCTTTGGTATTGCCATCGCCTTTCTGGCTACCTTCTTGGCCGCCTTGTATCCAATCTTCTTTTGCTCCCTCTCTTCCTCCGAACTGCTGCTCATGAACTCTGCGAAAGCCTCTTTTTTGGCCTTGACTTTCTCCTTTACCTCTTTGTTCCACCACCAGGTGCCCTCCTTCCTGTTCCCGCCTCCCCTGGAAAGGCCTAGGGTTTCCTTAGCCGACCTTCGGATGCAATCCGCCACAGCCTCCCACATCGAATCGGCGTCTTCTGCCCTCCTCCAAGCTCCCTCCTCGGCTATTCTTTCTGCTATTAACCCCGCCTTCTCCTTCGTGAGGGCCCACCACTTAATTCTGGATTCTCCGACTCTCCTCTTCGTCCTCCTAGGATACTTGAACTCTGCATCTAGTTTAACCATAAAAAATATAATAATAATCTAAAGAGGTAAATTGAGCATATTGAGCTGGTAGTTTTGTAAGCTTCCAAATTTAATTAGTTAATTTGTATGCTTCACAAATAAAATGAAAAGTATTTTGTTTATTATCTCATGTTAAATAGATGATATCAAATGTTATATTTGTAGTGGACATTTTAAAGGGCAGCCCGGTGCACAAGCATCCCGCATTCACGCAGGGTCCGGGGAAGGGCCGCACCCCAAGGGGTGAATTGTAGGTAGCCTAACCTGACTTTGTCAGTGGCTGATTCCACGGCTCGAACCCGTGACTTTTTTATCACACGGAGATAACCTTACCATTGCTCCAAGGCTCCCCTTCTTGTAGTGGACATTTTGATTATCAAAATGTATTTCATTTGTGAAATTTAGAACATTGAAAAAATAAATTTCAATTTTTGAGGCTAATGAAGACAATTAATTAGTTCAGTTGTATGCTTCAAAATAAAATGAAAAGTATTTACTTTATTTTCTGGTGATGAACACATGATATCAATTGTTAGATAAGTGTTATACATTTTGATAATCTGAAATTTTGGGGGGGGGGGAGGAGGGGTTGCTAACAATTTTGGGATGCAATTATACCAACCATTATATTATATCAACTGTTATATTTGTATCGTTATAATTTGGAGATGTGCTGGCAAATTACATGATATTAGGGTGAGAATTGTTTATATCAACCATTATATTATATCAACTGTTATATTTGTATCATTATAATTTGGAGATGTGCTGGGCAAATTAAATGATATTAGGGTGAGAATTGTTTCATTTTTTAATTGTTCCATTCATTTAGTGTCTACTTAAAACTTAAAAACGATATAATTATAATTTTCAGAGTTAATTTAATAAAGCTCAATTAGTTAATATATATGCTTTCAATTTTTGTCGTTTATTTCCTTGGGGTTGGTGAGTAAAACTCAATTGGTTGATATGTATGCTTTCAATTTTTGTCGTTTATTTCTTTGGGGTTGGTGAGTACAATATGTCAACAATCAAAATTCTTTAATATATTTCCTTCGGTTTACTAAACTAAACTGGGGAAGAGGGGGAAAACATGAGGGCAGAATGTTTGATTCAATAAACACATTAATTCATTCACAGCAATCATGGAAGACAACTAATTACGTGCCTATAATGGGTGAGGGAAGCCAAAAGGTAAGTAATTCGTAGTAAGTGGTGGAAATGTGTTGAGTAATATGTTGAACTTCAAATCTGCAACAGAATAGTAAGTAGTGTAAGAGCTGACTTAAAAAATGTAAACCAAATTTTAACCTATAATCTATTCAACTTAGTTGCGACGTTGCAAATTGGGCTGCGATTCTAACCTTTCAATGATAATAATGAGGCTGAAGTGGATTGATTTTGAAAATAATGAGGTGCTCTTAATTGAAATGGATGATGGTGGCAGATGTGAAGGATGGGATGCTGGTTTGAAAAGCAAAGGCTCCAAATTGTGAAAATTATCTGGGTTGAGGGGACTGCAATTGGGGACGTCGCTATGAGGACGAAGTGATTAATTTTTTTGGTGTTTGAATCAGAATATGGTGATAAAATCTCGCTGATTTTTTTTTTTGGGGGTGTTTAGCAAGTTCAGTTGTGTTGGTGATTTGGTGGGGCTGTATGTTCCTGAAATAAAGGCTGTGATAAAGTTTTGATGGTTTTTTTTTTTTTTTTTTGGGTGCTAGTTTAGTTGTGTTTGTGAAGTGGTGGGGCTGCATGTTCCTGAAATCAAGGCAGTTTGTTTTCTCAGCAGGTATAGCAAGTAACAGGTAGTTTGTATTTTTTAGGCAGCTTCTTGACTCAGTGTAAAATATCAGATAACCTGTTAAACGTGGGAGAGGGAAGCTGTAAAACATTTTAAATTTTAAATTACTTAAAGGGCAGCACTTGGGCGGGATTGCATCACAATTCAGGATTGCTTATTTTCTGAATTGTAAAGAGTTCACCCATTTTTGCATTTGTAAGATAAAGACAAAGATTATTGAATGAATTGAGTAAGGAGAGGGGAGAATGTGAGTCAGTAAAGGAGAGAAGCAAGTGGAGAAACGTGGGCAAAGCGGTTTCTAAATGAAGTTTAGAACTTCTCTTTTTTAATATTAATAGAGTGAGTCAAGCAATCAAGGGTCGCGATTTTCTGTCAAATAAAATGAATGACTGGGAGTTGCTATGGCTCCGCAAGTTACGTGGAGAGAAGCCCAAGGGGCTCTCCTTTTATTATAATAATAGATAATAGATAGGTGAATGCTTCATATTTCAGGATTACACATTTTCTACATTTCTGTGCACTCCCGTCCAATTATTTCCGTGTAGGATTTCAATTTGGAAGTGCCGCCCATTTAATGTGGAGAAGTGGGGGTAACCAACCAAGCATCCCCCCCCAAAAAAAAACCACAGTTACAGTTGCCCACGTTTTGCAACCAAAACTGTTACAAATAAAAAAAATTTATTCACACCTGTGTAACCTCCCACGTCCCAAACCTGAATTCCCCTATTCGAGTACAACACATCTACCCCATACAACTCTCTGCAACAGCTTCCACTCATTCCACATATTTCTAAAACTCACAACCCAGATCCAGATTCATATCTACCTTTCTGCTGGCTGGCTTGCACCTATTCCCGTATTGGTGATTATTATCGGAATGTACTATCTTTTTACATAGTTCAAACAACAATTCTGTAAACATATTCTTATTTGTGTCAACATATTCTTATTTGTGACTCAATAATTCCGTATACATACTCTTATTGGTGACTCTCTATAAGACGGATTGGAATCGATAATTGCAGGTTGGGGGAATACAGCATACAATCTTTTTAGTTATACACGTCATTGTAATAAAAGTTTATCAAAAGATAACATCTTTTTACTGATAGACATCTCATTGTTATCGTAGTTCAAATGATTCTATCAACATATTTGATTTGTGACTCATTATAAGACAAATTGGGATCGATATTTACGTATTGGGGGAATACTGAGTACAATCTGTTCACTTGTACACATCTCATTCTAATCACAATTTACCCAATTATTCTGTCAACATGTTCATAGCTGTTACCCTTCTTATAACATTTTTTGATCAATAATTGCGTGTTCAGGAAACTTGGAACCAGACAAACTCTGCAATCAGTTTACATTCAGAGGCATGACAGTACCCTTCCCCACCTAATTAAACTTGAAACGTTTAGTATACAGACATATTCTTACTTTCGCACCATCGATTGATTGTTCAGACTAAGAGAACGATAGCACAGACTCCCGCGTTTGTGTGTTGAGGTCCAAGTTATAAAATCAAGTCGAAACTGAAATTGGTTGTGTAAATTCTAGGTATGTATTACCTTCCTCCCACACCCAACCATATATGTGTACAAAAATAATTACGCAAATACTGTCCAAAACCGAGCTAATGCACATGTAGATATACCAAATTGGCTAGGACAAAATCAAATGTAAAATTCTACCTAACACAGATGAACATATAGTTTATATATACGATTACTGTATATATTCTTTACCCAAAACAAGAAAAAATTATCTTTTTGAAATTGTTTTTTGTTGTTCCATTATACATATATATATATATATATATATATATATATATATATATATATATATATATATATATATACACACACACACACACACACACACACACCACACACACATATATATATATATATATATATATATATATAACACATATATATATATATATATATATATGTAAACATAATCCTTACTCAAGACGATTAACAGCTGATGATTGCTAGAAACACGAACAGCACTACCAAATCAGGGCTACCCAGCACTATATTTCCACATACTAACACCTTGGGTTAGAAACAGATCTCTACCATCATATCCGCAGTGGAGGGATGGCGCGTGTTCAACACACGCCGTCGACGAAGGAGCCTACTCACTGCCTTCTTCCTCCTTCATCCTTCCAAACCTCTGAACCCAATCCATACCGGAAAGTACGACACCATGACAACGAATGCGCATACACCAACACGCCTCCACCTTAGTGGGGCGTTGGCTGCGTGGGAGGCATCGCTTGGTGGTGTTCTATTTCCTAGGGGGATATGCGAAGGTGGTGGACGACTCGGATTACATCACTTGGTCACAGAGATATCACATACACGGGAGCTTTTAATAAGTGCCATAAACGAATCTGAATCATGCAAGCCCATACAATTACCAGTGCCAGAATCTATCACATTGCAAAACAACATAATTTGAACCATACTCAAGAATATTGAGAACCAAAAATGAACGACTTTGGTTACAAACACACGTCTACCCTCAGAATAATTGCCCAGTACGAATTATTGATTACTACACATTTGGATGAGGGTGAAAGAGAGCGTGGGGGATGGTGGGAATAAAGTAGTTTTAGGTTTATCGGATGTGTCATACAAGCCCAACAAATTGCACCTCAAATATTTAAACATCATCCATACTCATAAGACAACAGCTAGATCATACAACCCAAGAGCAACAGATAAGTAAATTATACATACATACATACATACATACATACATACATACATATATATTGCCTAAAACCGAGATAATGCACATATAGATGTATCACAATTGGCTAGGACAACAACAACAAATGTAAACCACTGCCCAACACAAATGAACATATAAATTATTTATACGATAACTGCATCTATTGTTTACTCATAACAAGAAATTAATTATCGTTTTAATAATCACCCACTACACATTATTGATTACTACACATTTGGATGAGGATGAAATAGAGCGTGGGGGAAGGGGGGAATATAGTAGTTTCAAATTCATCACAAGTGTTATACAAGCCCAAAAAATTGCATCTCAAATATTTAAACATCATCCATACTCATAAGATAACAACCAGATGACACAAACCAAGAGCAACAAACAAGTAAATTATATACAGATATTTACCTTACCCAGATCAAGAAGTCCGTAGAATAACCATATCACACAAGTATATACATAAAGCACAAACACTAACTAATTAATTAATTACTCAAGGAAAGTGTGAAAAGAGAAAAATGTACAGGAAGGGAAAACCGCCCACATGTGGAATTGCCCCAAAATGCTAGCCCAAATCATTATTCTTAGCTATTAAAAAAAAGTGAGCCAGTATGTCACACATTATGAAATGAATGCATTATCCCTTAATTCAATGCTATATATGTATTTGGGGTGAAAAATTGAACTAATAGTATTTCTAACTTTGTTATGAAGACATGGGACAAACTTCATGATAATTTTTCATGTCTTGTAGATTTTTTATAGCAAAAACCTATAGTAAAGGATACATGAGAGCTTCTAATAAGTGCCATAAACGAATCTGAATCATGCAACCCCATACAATTACCAGTGCCAGAATCCATCATATTGCAAAACAACATAATTTGAAACATACTCAAGAATATTAATAACCAAAAATCAACGACTTTGGTTACAAACACACCTCTACTATTAGAATAATTGCCCAGTATGCATTATTGATTACTACACATTTGGATGAGGGTGAAAGAGAGCTTGGGGGAAGGGGAATATAGTATATTAATTGTAATATGTCTTTGATAACTCAAATTACAATCACTTAAAAAACTAATACTGTTAACTTCTACATAACGTTCATAATTTTAAAATTGTTCAGTATAAGATTAAAATATTAATTATTGGCATTGCAAAAAAAGGGATTAACCTTTTAAATATTCATTTATCACTTACATGTAGAATTATGAATTATTAGAAGATTTATATACTACTAACACATACACATACATCTTTACATATATATATATATATATATATATATATATATATATATATATATATATATATATATACACACACACCCATATATATATATATATATATATATATATATATATATGCTCATGAATGTCATATATCAAACAAATGGAATACGAAATTAACAATAAAGCTTCATAATAATGTAATTGAATGGATAGTGCAACGGAAAAACTATTTACACTTATTAGCTCCTAACGAAAATATTAAAAAATAAACTAATAGTTGTTTGTACCATAGTTATCAATAAATCAGACAAACTTTCGTAAAATTTTCCATGATTTGCAGATAAATATATGAATAAAACATATACTACACGATTTGCCATCAAATTTCTACGTTATATTATTAGATACAGATGTATTCGATAAATTAAAGTAAAATCAACTGAATAACTACTATATTCAACTATTGGATAACATTTAAAGGTTCTGATACTTTTACAAAATGTTCATAGTGCGAGGAAAATATTAGATATTGTCGTTAACCTTTTCAAAATTCATTTATCACTTACGTTTAAAACAATGAATTTAAAAAATGTACGCACTATTAACAGATTAAAATTGCTACAGAAAAGAATTAACTATAAAAGATCATACTTCAAACAAGGCCCTCCTAGCAGACACAGGATTTTAATTAATATGTATACATATTTTGTTTGACGTTCTACCACATCAAAGTTTTGCAATAGCTATGTGAGAACATACCAACAGCAAATACACAGAATTCATGTACAATAAATTATAAGAAGGAGGTTCACTTACCCATATTAAGAAGTCCGTATAATTCATCACCATCTAAAACCCAATCATCAAAAAAAAAAAAAAAACAAGAACAAACCCATATAAGAAAATCGGTTAGTGAAAAGCCCAAAAACCCTAATTCGAATAAGAAATAGAGAGAGAAATGTACCGAAGTAAGAGATCCAACAACACCTTGCATATCCCAACCAAGAATCCGATTCAACGCCTAGCCCGCGAGTGAGAGAACCATCTCCATTATAAAAAATGTGTGCTATTCGACCCTTATAACCAAAAAACATTACCCAGACCCCATAATTCCCGATAAAACTCCAAAATCCCACAATACAAACTGTGAACGCCCTAAATCTGAAATTATCGGTACATATAACAACAGAATATGACGAAAAAATCCAAATCTATAAAAAAAACTTCAATACATAAAAGGGGGAGGGCTAAAATGAAAAGAACGCTAATAAAAACACCGTACCTATCAGATCCGCCATGAAGGGGTGGCGTGTGTACCACACGCGCCGCCGACGAAGGAGTCTTTCGACTGCCTTATTTCTCCATCGTCTTCCCATAACACCGATTTGTGCAAATATTGACGAAACATTAACACGCATCCCCAAAACGGTGGCGCGTTCGCAGCGTGAATGGTACCGCTCGACTCGCCGTCGGCCAATCTACAACTTGGTGGTGATATCGTTTTCAGATGGTTGCACACTGGTGGTTCACACGGCGGATTTCATCATGTGGGAATCTGGAGAGGGAACTACAGAGGCGAACTGAGAGAAAATAGAATGGTATACAGAAAAGAGGAAGAGTGAGAGGTCGAAATGTCTAGAGGATCTGGAGAGGAGAGGGTTAGAGAGCGAAGAGAGATCTGGAGAGAAGAGGGTTAGAGGGTGAACAATCTAGAGAGAAGAGGAAGAGGGAGAGGGAGAGGAGAGGTCATCGAAGCATCCACGGAGAGAGGGAGAGGTAAATACGGATATCAGACAAAGAGAGAGCATCCAGAGAGAGAGGGAGAGGTAAATAAATTGTCTGCCTCGAGACACCAAAAAATGTTACCTCGGGAATTTAGATTTTAAAAAAATTTAAACTAGACAAAGATTATATAAGATTATACAACAATATAAAATTATATATAGAATAAAAATAATAGGAAAAATTTCATTACAAAAATGTTAAATTTAATTATCCCTTTCTTTTAAAATCTAACTAAATTGGGTGCATATTTTACCTAGATTTTAAAATTTAATAGGATATTATAGATAACATAAGAAAATCACAAAAAAGTTTATCAAAAACTTCGTTACACAACAAATTAAATTTATTTTGTTTACACTTTCTTTTTAAATGTAACTGATTTGCATCCATAATTTTACATTGGTTTTAAAATTTAACAGAGTATTATATACGATATAAAAAAATCACAAATAAGTTTGTGTCTCTTATATGTCGCTTAAATTGCTAGATTTGTTTAAATGAGTTTTGATGTTATTCTCCATGATTTATATAATCCAAAATATTGTGTACGGTACAGAATCCCTAAGTTATAGCCTATGATAATGAGAAATACATCCATACCCAATTTAAATATATACAAAATGTCATAAGCAATATGATTATATTTATGGTATAAAATATTCATTCCTTAGATTCCCATTGTGCTAGTGGATTACATCGAATGGATTAAATACACACACCTATATATACACAAACAAACATATATATATATATATATATATATATATATATATATATATATATATATATATATATATATATATATATATTTATTTATTTATTTATTTATTTATGTGCATTATGGGCCCGTGCATTTAAACATGCTCCGTACTTTTGCACGGGCCTATACTAGTAATCTAAAGGTTAAGTTTTATATTGTAAAATGATTAACGATTTGTAGGCATTATTACTTGAAATTTTAGAATTGGGAAAGAGAAGCTTTCTCAACCCCTTATACATCTTTACATTTATTATATAAACGTCATTATAAATCTTCTTATTTTAAGTTTTCCTCCCTGTTTTCCAGAAATAATTATGTGAAGGTACATGCATAATAATTAGGACATCCTTTTTTTTTGGTATTTCAAAATTTGACGTAGGGGGTACTATTATGACAAACTCATTTTTGACTCAAATTATCTTATGATCGTGTAAAATAAATAGATATTATAAAAGTGAGGGCCTTTATTTACTTATAATGAAAAAGGTACTTATTTACCATAATTCACTTCTAATTTATTTTCTTTTATTGCGTTTTGTATTCGGATGTGAGATTAATTAACATATTATTTTTTTTTTGGGAACTCATGACTCATGAGCATACAAAATTTCGAAGCAAGAACAATGTAGTTTAAAATTCCTATCATTCTCACCAAAAAAAAAAAAAAGTAAAATTCCTATCATCTAAAGTCAAGCAGGAATATATAGAACTAGATCAAACTACTCTAGTGTCAAATGAGTTATTTTCTTGTGCTATGCTAGCCTGTATCAGCCCTAAGATGATTTCACAAATATTATCGCATAATGTTTTAATTGAAAATAAGAATATGTATGAAGCTAACTTATTTGACACTAGAGTAGATCAAAAAAACTTCCATGATATTTTCCCAATACGTGGAGTTCATGAATGCTAAGTTATTTCACATTATTTTGCATTTGATCTTTGGCTTTACGTATAGAGAAATATGTATTTTGTTCGGAACTATTCGAAGCTCTAACAAAAAACTGTGTTACACAACTAATTAGCTTTGTTAATTTCTTTTTACAAATTTTGAAAGTATTGTCTTAAGGTACAAATTGTATTTTCAATTTTCTTATAAAATTTTAATTCTACTTAATTTTTTCAAATTTTATAATTTTAGATCAAACCAGATAAGCCTAGCCATATCAAGCAACATTAAAAATGGCAAGTAAGGCAAATAAAACTTATAAAATAGCATGAACAACCCGGGCCCAGCCCCCCCCCCCCAAAAAAACAAAAAAAAAGAAAAATAAACAGAACATGGAGAATAACGGAATTGTTAACGGTAATTAACTAACTCCTAACAATCACATGAATATCATTCCCTTTCCCGGGAAAGGCTCCCAAAACAGTAGTTTAGAGGTCTCCAATCATTCACACATCTCTTTCTTACTAATTTTTTCCCCCTTTTTTCCCAAAGAAATTGAGAAGAGCTAGTCTTTTGCCTTTTTTTAGGACATTCCTCCCAATTCAGAGCTATTACCTTCCCTATATAAGAAATGCCTCTTCACTTTGTCCATGGCAATCTCACTGGTTCAATAATAACAGCAACAAAAAAGGCCTTAATTTCCTTCCTCCTCTGCCTCTCACCTCCATAGAATCGCCCTTATCGTCAGATTACTATTCATTTGACGAGAATGGGTGGCTGTGCAAGCAGACCCAAGGACTTGGACCTTCCAGACAAACCCTCTGACGAGGCTCAAGCTGCTGAGATGGTCGAGTCTGACACTGCTCCACAGGTATGATATTTCGGAATGTCCCAAAATGGGTCTTATTTTGTACATGTAATGTTGTCGCTCACAGTTTATGCATCCCAATCATATAGAATCTAAAGAGATCATCGCATAAACATACTATTCCATCATTTCACCTAATTAAGTGGAAAAATTTGAAGGCTCCAGTTGTTATGAATTTCTCCCCTCGTTGTCGCAGGAAAACAATGGAGGTGAAAATGAAAAGACAGATGAGGCTGCGGAAAATCCTGCTGAACCCAAAGAGAAGGCAAAAGACTCTGAAGAAATAAAATCTGCCAAGGGTGAGGAGAAAGGCAAGCCCAGGGTCAACGAAGGGGCAGCAGAGCAGGGTGAATCCAAGGTGAAGGTCCAGGTTGAGGAGAAGGACGAGGCCAAGGCTGAGGATTCTCCAGCTGAGGTTACGTCCAAGGTCAAGGCTGAGGATTCTCCAGCTAAGGTTGCTGCTACTCCTGAACCAGGGAAGGCTCTGGAGCCGGTAAAGGAAGAAGCTGAGCCAACCAAGGCTCGTTATTCCGATGATAAAAGTGATGAACCTCTCGTTACAATTTAATTGGTCCCATACAGCTTTAAAGATTGTATGCAATGATCCAACTGAGAGCCAAAACAAAAGTGCATAAGATAATGAACTTGTGGGTGCTTCTTTTTACCGGATGTAATGAGCATTTGCATGTGATAAAAAGGCTTTGTTTTTTCTAATTTCCTTGCATTTAGGTCATGTCTATTTTTAAGGGGTTCCACGTTACTATCGAACTCGATATGATCCAAACAATTTACACACTCTGCAATGAACACAGCACACCCTCACATAGCTCTTATGCCAATCTCACATGACTGAAAACCCGATGTTAGGACTCCAATAGTTGATTTTTTTTTTTTGGGGGGGGGGGGCCTATTGACTAGTTATCATGGCATAGAATCAAAGAAGTCGAAAAACATACAAGTTTATACCTGGGAATGCTGAATTGCATTTCTGCACAATTGTTTTACTCAAATACTTCTACCCTGCAACTACAGGGGACCAAGGAAATATTAGTTTCAAGCTAATAAATGTACCTGATCTTGAAATACCTTGTTGCTAAAGCCCTTTACGAAGAAAGCGGTATGCATCCAGAGCCCTGCACAAAAAAAAGTGTTAACGAATCTAGAGCAAATGGCACCACATGCAGTCAGTCCTGTGATTTTTCAATATGTGGAAGGGAAAAATAAAAAACAGAGGAGA
Organism: Carnegiea gigantea; assembly: GCA_029747015.1. Taxonomy (NCBI): domain Eukaryota; kingdom Viridiplantae; phylum Streptophyta; class Magnoliopsida; order Caryophyllales; family Cactaceae; genus Carnegiea; species Carnegiea gigantea. The sequence continues at coordinate 188,259 of JAKOGI010000056.1, read as the reverse complement.
AAAGCCCATTTCAAGTCAAAATGCGATACGTATACACAGAGGCCTTGGCATCTCAAAGCTTCTTTCCCTGAATGCCCATTTTCTTCTAAGTTTGCCTTCTTGATACCTGCCGATGCATCCGAGGGAACTGCTTACGAGCAACCAGGTTGTAACTTGTAAGGCAATAAGCTGCTGATAGACTAAACCTCTCAGGCATAAACATGTACCATGACATGCTACCGGTATCTATTCTAGAGCTTTTGATTTGTCACCGCTGCATAATCGTAACTAATTTGCACTGATTCAAGGTGTGATTGCTAATCAACTTACAAATCACAAGTAAAAATACATCGATAAATATACTAAACCATTAATTCTGTCTAGCAATCCCATCCCCACCCATCCATCGCTTCAGAAACAAAAAAGATGTCCATTCCAAGTCATGTGATCCTTTTTTTTAATTAGTAATAAAATAATATATAAATGAGATGCCAAAGGGGTGATACCCATATGGCATTTGCACAATGGCCAGTACAGAAATCATTATGCCCTCAAGCTATCTAGCATATTTTTATCTACAAAATTCAAAAGAGACATCTTTGGACCACAATTGAGCAGCTGTGTCCAACCTCACAACAATCTTAAAAAAATAGCACTTGAAAACCTGAAGGGGCCTTGCCCTCAAAATACGTCAGCTCCTATCCTTCTAGGTAAGCTACCAAATTGCCAAAGGAGCCCAGTTTTCTCCAATCTTGTTGTTCTACCGAGACATCTTTAACGCTGGAAGGTTTAACCCAACTAACCGCCATCAAGGAAAGAGACAAATGGCCAAGTGAAGAGACCCAATGGAGAAAAACAAAGAGGTGATCAACTTATTCTTACTGCTCAAGGCACACGGCACACCATTCCAAGCCATTGTATCATTGCTGATATTCGATTTCAGAACAGCCATTTACAGTCAGAGATACTGGGAAGCTCTCCTATATACTTCAGGCAAGACATAAGAAGATAACCTCAAGGTTTTCTTCAAATATAGAAGTCATCTTCATCATAGTAGGGGACTCAGTGTACAAAATAGTAACAGCCTCCCAGCTGATCCCAAGCAGACATATATGGGCCAGTACAAGCTACCTACCTTTGCGGTCATTTCATACCTGCCCCCATTTTTTTGGTTTTTTTTTTTTGGGGGGGGGGGGGTGTCACAATTTATAAGGAAGAGAATAATGCCCCTCAGTTAAGGCTGCTAAGCTTGTGGATCCCTGCTGGGACCCTACCGGAAGAAGAGGGGGGGTGGGGGAGAACATAAATGACCATGGTAAATAAAGTGAGACTCAAATATGATAATCAAAAAAGCCATTTCCTCATCAGGATTCATATATGATAAAATAGTTCTAAAGGACTACAGTACACTAGATCTTTTAAGTAAAATACAGCAGCATGGCGTGGCACTCACGAGGAGACATCAACTTATGATCATCTTCCTATCTCAAACATATTCCTTCATTAGCACAAATGTACTTATCAGCTATTTTTGGCATGAGATCGCCCAACGGTCTTTTCACGGCCTTCAACTTGGTTGATTCAAATTACTGAATAAGACATTGAAGAATCAAGGATGAAATCAGTAAAGCACAACTGTGGACGTATTATAATAAGAAATTAGATGCCTCTCCTATTGTTGGAAGGGATCAGCATCTCTGTATCTTTCATATCCTAAATATCTGCTAGAAACAAAACTTAGCATTATGGCATGCCATCCATGTTCACTTCTTCCCAGCAACCAACATGAATCAGAGGAACCTATGGCTGGTTGTCATCTTTAATTATTTATTAAGTGGGGTGGTAATACACAGTTTATCACTCTAGGATTACAATACAATGTCCTACTTCATCAGCTGCAAAACATCATGAATCCTCTCTGCGATTTTACAGAGTCATGCAGCCAACACTCCAACAGAAAGCCAAGATAATAAGAGATGTACTTTGGCCAATGACACTGACAGATCATTGCACAATGGCCTTGAAAAGTCCATTGCGCTTTATTTAATATGTTTGGGCATAGTCCACCATGATCAAGCAGAAACCAGCAACAAAATCTGGAAAGCTTGAAGATAAACGACAGAAGTAAACCAAGTTGGCTGATTCAATATTGCACAGAGACCATATGATGTACACGACTTGCATCAAATCATCACTATGACTATCACAATTTCACAACAAGCAAATGTTGTAGGTTAAGAAAGAGGGGGGGGGGCATAAGCATGAAGTAAAGTTGTTAAGCCCACCATTACCCTCATATGCATGCTCTGGACTCCCATCGTCATCCTTGACAGCCAACATGACAAGCAGAAGCAGGATAGGATAGCTGACTGTAGTGAGTGCCCAGTTGATAATCAGCTGGTGCAGGTAGGACACACTGTGCACATCAATTTGCCAAGCAACTGCTGCCCCTGCACTCTGCACCCCCTTGTAGAACCCACTATACCTGAAACAATTTGCAGAGACAACGTTTTGACTTCTATGAAGTTCCAAATTGAAACCTATATGTATAGTGAAAAATGAGATAAAAGGGCAGTATATAGGCAGCTTGCCCTGGTAACTGTAGAAGCATGTAATACCAGTAGTTGGGTCTTATTTTTTACCTGCTAAGTGTCTCAGAATCATCAGCTAAACCACCAATAACCCAGTAAACCATGCTTTGGAACATGGCATCCAGCAAACCATAACTAAAATACAAGAGGAAGGGACCAGCATAAGCACTACCAGAGTCCTTAAAATCGAGCTTTTCAGGCACATGATCCCTTGAGTACCTCAGCTGATTGGCAAGACCACCCCCCCAAATTGCAGTCCCAAGCAGACCAACAATTACAATCCCCAGGAAACCCCTCTTCCTCCTACTCTGGAAGCTGAAATCCATCAGGTATCCAATCCCAACAGAGCCCAACATCTGAGCTCCCCAATAGAATACATTGTTCAATCCCCTGGTTCGCAAATTGAACAACTCCCCATTCACATTATTGAACTGATAAGTATAGAAAAAGTTGCTCCCCCAAGCTGCTGGTACAATCAAAAGCATCTTCCAATTCAAGAACAACTTCAGGATCTCAACAAGCTCAGTAGACACATTTGAATACTTAATATGAGTACACGCAGTACCATCATCCCTAATCACTCTACTAGGTGGCAAAATTGCAAGTGAGAGAAGAGCCCCAACAGCCATAAAACACATGAACCCAATGTAAGTCCCATCATTAACAGAAGCAGCCGCACTCCTATCATAGTTCAACACAAATGGAATCAACCCACCAATCACTCCACCCATATTGAAAATACTCCAAAAAATGGAAATGTAAGTACCCTTTCTCCCAGAAGTAGGATATGAAGTCATGATGGCACCTTGACCAGCCCAAAGCAGACCCGCCCCAACACCCAAAAGGGCACCAGCGACAATAACAAAGGTCTGGCTCTGGTGGTGGTTGTAGTTTATGAAAGAACCAGCATAAAGGACATACGTTGAACAGCCTGCAAGCAAAGTAAGCCTAGGGCCTAAAACATTGTAAATGCCGCCACCCAGAATGCCAAACACCGCGAAGGTGGTGTACAGGGCGGTGTTGGCATTGTTCGCCGCCGTGTGGTCCACCTGACCGCCACCACCCATGCCGGAAAGTGCATTGAACATGCCAGGACAACAGAAGCATACTAGGCCTATCAAAATGACCTGAACCAATGGAGAATTGTACCTGAACTTCGAAAGATTTGGTTTTGATCGTGAATTCTGCATTGATTCGTGATCATCTCCAAAACCCATCTCAGATTAGAGGAGAGAGAAAGATCTATGGAGAGAAATGGGGAAAAAGAGGGAGATTGCGTAAATGGGTATGGTAAAAAGTCCAAGTTGAGCACAAACAAAGAAAAGTGTCATGGTGGGTGTGATAGAGATGGGTTGAATTTGAATGAACAATTGAGTGATGATTGAAGAATATATTCAAAAATGGAGGATTCTGACCAAGGATTAGGTAGTGTCGTGATTCACCAATCTTCATCGTACAGCTCATAATGGAATGCGATTCCGTGAATGGAAAAGTAAAATCCGCAGTATCCCAATCAAGAATACAGCTTTGAGATCCGGAATTCAAGGATTGAATCCAAGCCGCATCATCACGTGGGTGAGTGGATGTTCATTAAAGATGAATTTTGGACGTTCTTAAAGATAGAGCTACCTCAACCAAGATTAATGATTAGGGATGGGATAGAAATTATCCGGCTTTTGATTCATCTTTTCTATAAAAGCAAAAATATAATGATTTCATTAATAAAGCACTATGTGGCACTCATAATAAAAATTGTAAATGAATAAATACCGATATAAAATATAGATATAAAATTTCATTTTAAAATAATTAATACAAATATAATTGATGTTCGATTCTAAAATTATGACAATCATATTATGAATAATCTTTTATGATTCGACATATCTTGTATTAATGTAGGACCTTGTAATCAATATTGTCGTGATTTAAAATTCGACCTTTGTATCTAATGTCTTAGATTAAAACTCTCTTAAGAATAGAGAATATAAATAAATATTTCAGTCAAAAGGAAAATTAAATTATTATAAATAAAGAGACAAACTTTAGAAAAATACGAAACTGCCAATTTTGGCATAAAAATCGATTAAAATGGAGCTTAGCATCGACAAAAAAAATCGATGGCAATTCCTCTTGGGGGAGGGGGGAGAGAGAGAGGAGTGAACAGGACTGATAGCAACAATATTAACTGGCTTTTGATCTGTCTGTGTGTGTGTACTACATGACTTTTTCATTCATGGAAGATACATAATTCCATGATCTTGTCTCTTTCAGGTTTGTGAAAAGAAAGAATTTGTGTGGGAAAAAAAGGAACCGATATAGGTTGGTTTAAATAGTTTGTCACCTGTTCTCCTCAAATAAAATTTTATATTCAAGTTTTTTGAATGGAGAAAATTTACAATGGGAGAACTCTACTCCTTATTGAATTAACAGTAGCTTAATTCCAGTGAAATAAGGGATCCAAGATCGCAAAAAAACAAAAAAAAGAATATTGTTTACTAGGATTTAAGGCATGTTCTTGTCGTCGGTAAATTCTATTTTGCCAAGTTCAATCAATTTTAAGCTACTTCTACCAACTTTTACTGAATCTAACCCCGAAAAAAATCCAACTTCAATCAATTTCAACCTATTTTATTCAAAATTTCAACCAACTTCTGACCATCATTCGCAAAAATATACTAACTTATTTCAACTTTAACAAACTTCAACCTCCTTCTACCAACTTTAACAAAAAATATAAACTTCAACCAACTTTAATCTATTTCTATCAATCCCCATCCATTTTATCCATTTACCAATCCTTATTTTCGAACGGAAAAAACATACCCTAAATATATGTTTTCTTGCCGTGAAGCTGGCATGAAGAGATAGATGAACATTTTGCTGTAAACCTGAAAAGATTAGAGAGTACTACAAGCCAGACATCCATGGTGAATTGGTGATTGTAGCCTCAAAGTTTCCATTGGGTCCAAATTTTAGTTCCCTAATTAACATCCGTTTTTGAAAACTCACATCTCTTTGCTTCTCCAAAATATGAAACTTTAATTTCAACTACCCAATAAAATATTTATTATGAATCTATCATATGACATACAATCTTTCTTTTTTTTTTTTTTTAACCGATTAAGGGCGTGTTCGGCAATAGCGTTTTGGGCAGCGTTTGACGTTTTGACTAAATCAATACACTCATCAGGTAATTTTTAGTATTCGGTAACATAGTATTTTGACTAACATTTCAAGTAGCATTTAGCGTTTTAAGCAGCGTTTTTGAAAAACTAATAGTACTAACGTTTGGAATTCAAAAGTAGCGTTTCATATTTTTTGGCCAAAGAATATCCTTTGAAAATTTTATATTTGTAAATTATATATATGCTTTTATATCAATCAGCTAACCCAACAGCTAAATTTACTGAACACATTATTTTCAACTGCTTATCTAAACAGCTATTCGCTAACAGTTGAATTAGAAACGTTATCCGCTACCTAAACAGTTATCCGCTACCTGAACTAGACCTGGTAAAACTGATCCGAGACCCGAAACTCGAACCGAACGACCCGGACTCATACCCGAGCTGACACCTGAAATATGCTCACCCGAAAGTGGACCCGAAATCTGAATTGACCCGAATTGAACCATACCCGACCCAAAATTTTCTACAAAGTTCCTTGTTTTGGCATGACGAATATATTTGACAACAATTGGTTAATTCGAAATCGACCCGAACTGAACCATACCCGACCCAAACCGAAGCGACTCGAAATGTCACTTAACCCGAATATAGCCCGACCCATACCCGAATTGAATGACCTATTTACTAGGTTTCACCTGAACTGCTATCCCTCTTTGGCTTTTTCTTTGACTTACACATGCAGTTTTCTCCACAGAAATAACTTTATGGGGCAAGATTAATTAATTGTGTGACTTGATTAAACAACTAATTTTAAAGTGCTTCATAAAATTATTTTTTTGAATAAATTTTTTGTACCAAAAAGCTAATTCTTAAGAAGCTGAAAGGTTCAAACTATTAAGTTTTTAAAATTGACTTTTTCAGTGTTAGTTTTTTCTCTTAATTTTTCTTTCAAAGTTAATTCACAAAATATTTTTCCTAAAATATCTAATGTAGACTAGTGATATGAATATTTATACAAATATAGGTAAAACTCTTTCCTAAACTAGGAACCCTAACCCTAGTTTTGCGAGAGCCCCTCGCCTTCCTCCGGTAAGGCCTCGGCGGCCCGGCGTTCCCCACCATCCGTGTGGGTCTGTGACAATCTATCCCCGATGCCCTCTCAACTCGAGCCCCTGCGTCTACCTCCCCTAGCGTCTCCAAAAAAAACCCTTTCTTGGACCCCAAGGCACCCAGTGCAACAATGGCGGCGGGTCTCATCGAGAAGTGGCAAAACCTTAAACTAATAAAGGAAGAAGAAACAGTCATCATCACAGACGACGAAGAAAACTAGGCCTAGCAGATTACCCTATGCCTGCTGGGACGCTTGGACACGAACCTCTCCTTCAACGTCAAAGCCATGAAATCGGTATTTCGCAACGTTTGGGAGCCATCCGAAGGATTAGTCATTCACGATCTGGACGTCAACCTCTTCTCTTTCCAATTCTTTCGCGTGGCAGACAAGGAGTATGTCCTCAACGAAGGCCCTTGGGCCTTCGATGGCCACACTCTCCTCCTCAAGCTGATGACAGGGCTTGAAATCCTCTCCGAGGTGCAATTCACAAAGGCACGGTTCTGGGTTAAAGCGTATGACGTGCTTGCCAAGAAGTAAACTATCTCCTTTGCAAAAACCCTCGCTTCCAATATTGGGGAACTAGTGGACTGTGATGAAGCTACGATGATGGGATTTGATAAAGTGCTCAGCTTTCGCGTCGACATTGACAGATCCAAGCCCCTTCGAAGGGGGATAAATGTTATGATTGCCGGGAAGCCTACTTGGATATGATTCAAGTACGTCAAACTCTCCGACTTTTGCTATGGTTGTGATAGACTCGGACGCACATTAAAAGGGTGTAAAATTGTTGATGCTAAGGAGGACGACCCAGGCCTCCAGTATGGTGCCTGGCTAAAGGCTTCCCCACTCAAGAATCGACGACGCAATGCAGAAAGTGAGCTCAATGCGGAACGCGAGCTCTGCCTTCCACCACTCCAAGTCTATGCCACAGGTGTGCACCAAACTTCTCTTCACCGACCCAGCCTTCGAGAAAACGGGAGAACCTTCCAAACCTCCTGAGAATACAGCCTCGGCGAGCATGCTCACTGATGAAGATTCACCCATTGTCCTGGGCTCAGAAGCTTTCAAAAGGAAGCAAGACGACGTCCCACCTTTAAAACAAGGTGATAACAAGGTTCAGATCATTGAGGACGGTCTGGACTCATCATCTTTCACACCTTCTATCACGGCGGAGGCTGCTAAGCAGTCTCGCCTAGTGCCATGAGCGTCCTATGTCTAAACTGCCGGTGGCTGGGTGCGACCCAGACAGTTTCTGACCTTCGTAGTCTCTTACGAAGATTTGCACCCAACGTGGTCTTCCTTTCAGAGACCAAAAAAAGCAAGGCTGAGATGGAAGATTTGCTAAAGCAGTTAGGGGATTTCCATGGTATATTTGTGGATGCACTAGGACGATCTGGAGGTCCCGGATTGCTGTGGACCGATAAAGCAAATATCAATTATCTCTCTAGCTCTTCACACCACATTGACATTACTATCCACTGGGAGGATGACGATAACCTCTGGCATTTCACAGGCATATATGGGTGGCCTGAACGACAAGAGAAATAGAGAACATGTGAGCTTATTTCTGACCTCAAGACCCACTCGCCCCTCCCCTGGCTTGTAGGAGGAGACATCAATGAAATTTTTTATCATGATGAAAAGCAAGGGGGACCTCCAAAACCCCAAAGCTTACTGAACCTCTTTTAAGAGACTTTTGCGAGCAACGATCTCTTTGACCTTGGATTTTCTGGATACCAATTTACGTGGTCCAACTATCAACATGATGTTCTCCTGGTCGAAGAGCGGCTAGACTACTTTTATGCTGATACAGAGTGGTCACTCCTCTACCCGGGAGCCCACGTCACACACATCGATTCTGATCTATCAGACCACGTCCCGATACTTCTCAAATGCACGTCGAGTGGTGATGACTCGTACCGTCGTACAAGGCGTTTCCACTTTGAGAATATGTGGCTCACCGACCCTTCATGTAAAGATGTTATCAACTCGGCCTAGACCTCTACCACCCACTCGGATGCTGTGGAGCAACTCCTTTCACGCCTTGACAACTGCGCCCAGTAGCTCCTAAAATGGAACTCTGCAACGTTCGGCCATGTCGGATTAGAAATCAGGAAGCTGGAAAACCAGCTCAAACATGACACTGATGCAGAAAGTAGACGTCGAATGCATGGCGAAATAAGAGAATGGCGGAAAAAAGAGGAAATTATGCGGTGGCAAAGAGCACGCTCAGATTATCTGAAATACGGGGATACAAATATACGATGGTTCCACTCCAAAGCCACTATGAGGAGGACCAAAAACTGCATTAAAAGGCCTTTTCGATTCTAATGGAATATGACACACCAACGTCGAAGACATTACAAGCATCGTCACAAGCTACTTTGGCGACCTATTCACTAGCACCATGCCTTCCAATTTTGAGGACATTCTTGACTACGTGCCAACCCGGGTTACCAATGAGATCAATGATTCCCTTTGCCGCCCCTACACACAAGAAGAGGTGGACACAGCGCTGAAGCAAATGCACCCCCACAAAGCCCCCAGCCTAGACGGAATGAATGTGTTCTTTTACCAAAAATCCTGAGACTTAATCGGCGACGATGTTGCCAAGACCGTCCTCTCCATCTTGAACGGCCATCCTATCCCACCCAAGCTCAACCACACGTTTGTTGCGCTCATACCCAAAAAATCGAGGCCAGAGTATATTTATGAGTTCTGGCCCATTAGCTTATGTAACGTCGCCTACAAGCTAATCACTAAGGTCATCGTCAATCGCTTAAAGCCTTTTCTACTACTCATTATCTCGAACACCCAAGGAGCCTTTACCCAAGGCCGCTTAATTTTCGATAACATCCTTATAGCCTTCGAGATACTACATGCCATGCGGGGAGACCATAGTACTGAAGGCTCCGTGGCAGTTAAGCTTGACATGTCCAAGGCATTCAACCGGGTTGAATGGCCATTCCTTTCGAGCATCATGTTAAAAACGGGCTTCCGAGAGCAGTGGGTTAACCTCATCATGAGGTGTGTAAAATATGCCTCATTCTCCTTTCTTCTCAACGGCTCACTGACTGGCCATATTATTCCTAGCAGAGGCCTTCGCCAAGGAGACCCCCTTTCTCCCTTCCTCTTCCTATTCTACTCCGAGGACTTAAGTGGGCTCCTCACTAGAGCGGCGGAAAATGCATCCCTCCAGGGCTATAGGCTAACTGCTTATGCCCCTTGCATCTCTCATCTCCTCTTCGCAGACGACACTATCATCTTCTGTAGTGCCACCATGGACCAGGCTACTACTCTGAAGCAACTCCTCATAAAATATGAGCACGCCTCCAAACAAATGGTTAATTACGCAAAAACTAATGTGTCCTTCAGCAAGGGAGTTTCGGCCGAACGCCGAAGCCAAGTGACCCTCATCTTGGCATCAGGGAGGTCTTATCTCATGATAAATATTTGGGTGCCCCAACCCACGTCGGCCGCTCTCGCAAAAAGCCCTTCTTGTATTTGGTCGACCGCATCAAAAAGCATATTTCCGGATGGATGGGCAAACTTGTCTCATGGGCCAAATGGGAAGTGCTAATAAAGGCAGTAGCCCAAGCTATCCCCACCTATATCATGAGCATGTTCAAGCTTACTCAAGACATGCGTCACTCAATCCAATCCACGATCATGCGCTTTTGGTGGGGCCACGACCAAGATGGAAGGAAAATTCATTGGCTCAATTCTCATAAGCTTTGCAAACCCAAAGATGATGGCGACCTTGGATTTCGAGATATGGCCGCTTTCAATGATGCCCTCCTAGCCAAACAAGTGTGGAGATTAATCAAAGATCATATATCGCTTGTGTCCCGGCTCCTCAATGCTAAATATTTCCCCCACAGCAACATCTTTGAGGCCACCCTTGGCTCCCAGCCTAGCTTCACTTGGAGATGCCTCTTTTATGCCAGGTCTACAATCATCCGCGGATCCCGTTGGCTAGTAAGGAACGGAAGCTACCTAAATATTTAGCATGACTGATGGCTCTCGCGCCCTTACTCCTTTAAGACCATCACTCCCCCTAAGCCCCAATATGCTGACTGCATGATGAAAGACCTCATAAACCCAGCCACTGGCCACTGGAAGAAGTCTTTGATCAACCAAATCTTCCTACCATGCGATGCCGAACTCATCCTCAACATCCCGTTATGTAACTCATGGCCCCCCGACAAGCTTATTGGGCATTATGACAAACATGGGATATTCACTGTTCGCTCGGCATACCACATGTTGGTTGATAATATATCCAGCTCTACAGCCTCACCCTCCTCCCGTTGCACTGATGTATGGTGCACCCTATGGAACTGTAATGTACCCCCTCGAGTTCGACTCTTCGGCTAGCGTCTTTGCTCTGACGCCTTATCCACATCAAGCAAACTTGCATCTCACCTCACTTCTTTCTCATGAATTGTAATATCTGCAGGCACGTTGAGGAAACGGCCATGCACGCCCTCCTCTACTGTCCTCTTGCCACGCAAAGATGGGAAGGGAGTGGCATGAGTGACTGCCTCTGGTCCCCTCAGTTTCCCAGTCTACCCGACTGCGTACTAAAGGCTAAAGAGCAACTGACCCACGACGAGTTTGGGAAATTCCTAGCGGCCATGTGGGAATGCTGGAACGCTTGCAATCGCTTCATCTTTAAGACCCCTGACCACCACCTTGACAAGCTGGGCAAACGGGCCATCTCCTACATACGAAGCTACCGTGATCAACAAGAAATCGACTCCTCCCCCTCCACAGTCCCCCACCCATCCACTTGGACTCCCCCAACCGCGGGCTGCGTTAAAATAAATTTTGACGGAGGCTCCATCAGAGGCACACACTCAGGATGGGGCTTTGCAATCCGAGACCACCATGGCAATCTACTCCTAGCTGGCACCAAACATACACCTGGGTTTGCAGGAGGAGCTGTCGAAGAAGGCCGAGCCTGCTTCTATGCTCTGAGATGTGCACATAACCACGTCTTCAGTAACATCATTATCGAGGGTGATAACCTCTATCTGATCCAGAAGATCAAGGCCAAGTCGCCTTGCGATAGTTTATCTGGTTTTTGCGTTAAAGACATTATTGCTTTCCTTGAGAATTTTGATTTCTTTTCTTTATCGTTTGTTAAAAGAGTGGGAAACAGGGTTGCGCATGACCTTGCCCACTGGGAACCATTATGCCCAGAAGGGAGGTTATGGGAGTCTGATGTGCCTGCCGCTATCCTAGACAGAGCCTCAGACGATATGTACCTTTACATTCACAACAATCTTATATAAAACCCTCCCTTCTTTGCTGATCCAAAAAAAAAAAAAAAAAAACACTTATACAAATATCTAACAACTACCCTTAAGCACCACATACCTCCTCCGAAATTGGCACTCGACTAAAACTTCAAAACTTCTAAGTTTCATTAATTTGTGACAAATTAATATCAGACGATACTCAAAAAAATAATTAAATTCATAGAACAAATTATTCAAGATTCATGCTCCATGTTGCGTGTCTTTCTTTCTTTCAGAATTTGGAGTTTACTTGTTCACTGTCACTCTCATCGTTTTCTTTCCTTTGATGTTGATTTTGCTTTGAAAGTTGCAGTGGGTGTAGGATGGAGGAAAGAGAGGACAAAGACTGCTTGAGGTTTTTTTTTTTTGGGGGGGGGGGGTTAAATAACATTTGATTAGGTCTTTTATTATTATTATTATTATTATTATTATTATTATTATTATTATTATATCAAACAACCGGTTGTACACGAGTATTTATCTCTTTAGAAATATTGTATAACTCGGTAACATCCACACCTATACACTTGAGGTTGGCTGACTAATTATTATTTTGTTATTGTCATCGTCATTGTTGTTATTATTATTGTTGTTATTGTTATTATTGTTATTATTATAATAACGACTATGGTTATTAGGGAATTTTACTTGAATAATTAGTGAGCAATAACAACCATTACAAACTTGTCTCATTAAGTTATATATTTGATTTAGCGAGCATTAGTATATTGTATAGTGAGCATTAATAATACATTTACTGAGCATTACAACATTATACAAGTATATATGAGCATCAATATATACTTATATCTCATCATTATAAACTATTATACTCATATCATCTACTTAACCGAAATATTTATTTTAAATAACAAATATTGTTCAAACCAATATTAGCCAATACATAAGATTAAACACAATAAACATTATATATATATATATATATATATATATATATATATATATATATATATATATATATATGTATGTATATATGTATGTATGTATGTATGTATGTATGTATGTATTAGATATCTTGGTGATTAACATCAACTATGTAATTGATCAGTGATATTACTTATAACTAAAAATAGTTCATATAATGCCTAATTCTAGTGAGTTGGATAAATTTATAATTATAATGAGCATGATCACTAACACCAAAAAATATTTCAAATACTTTAGAAAGCTTATAGATGCATATAGTAAGTTGTGATGCATTTTTAATGAGTAACATGATTAGTACTTTAGTGAGCTGAAATTAAATATACTTTTAGTGAGCATACCTTACCCATACCGATGTATAGCATGCATGCTTGGTGTACATTAGCTATGTAATTAATCGATGATGTTAGTTATACAAAAAAATAATCCACATAACTACTTGAGCTAATTAACACCTAATTCTAATTAGCTCTAATGTATTTATAATACATAGGATCACTAAAACAAAAAATCTTTTCATATACTTCATTGAACTGATAGAAACTTCTAGTGAGTTGTGATATGTTTTTAATGAGCGATGGAATTGACAATTAGTAAGCTAACACATATATACTTAATGAGTTGGCAAACTCAGATCAAAGCATTCCATGCTGGGTGAACGCAGCTCTTGTCTACTTGACTATACCATATAATTTCTGTGTCTTTTATCTTATTAAAGTAACTTTAAAAAAACAGTGAAGATTGTGTTTCGAATATCAACAGTTATGATCAGTCTAATTGTGGTGGTTAACATTTAGTGATAATCACTGTAAAAGCATTATTTTCATGCATAACTGTGCCTTTTGCAAAAATGGAGTTTTGGGGAAGCAAGACATATTTATGTCAATTCTATGGACAACCTTTATCATCTACAACTCCTACTGGTAAAGTTAGTTAAATATGGGTAAAATGGTGGTCTTCTTGTATCCTCAAAGATAAGTTTGTAGAGGTTTTCTTAAATAAGGACATCGTACCATCCTCGTCTCTCTTCCAAATCACACTAGTGCTTTCCTAGCTGTTTAAAACATAATGCTCAATATTTTTTCCAGTTGTTTGATCAAAGTGGTAAATACATGAGGCTATAATCCCAAACATTTGTCTTTATTCATATAAGATGAAAAGTTGTCACACTATAATGAAAAAGAATCAATTAGATAGAAAATTTAACGGACTAATGCATCAGCCTTAACTTTTATGTCAAAATCCTTTTGGTTACCTAACTTTACTATAAAGTAAAATTCTCATGTCACGAAACGTTATTTTTTATAGTTCTCTACCTTTTCCTTTAAACATTCATCTCAGTTTAGCCTCATTTGTAACGTTCCGATCCTTCATACTTGACGATTTGATAGTTTATTAGTCTAATAAGCTAACATTCAGACTAATACTATCACTCTCAAATCTTCGGACATAGGATGGGGTGCTACACATGTTATCCCCCCCCCCCCCAAAAAAAAAAACCAAAAAAAAAAAAACTATATGAACCACAAATAGAGATCAAATTCTCACTTATAGCTCTTGTCCAATTAGTATTCTATGTATCATAGAGTGAAAGGAGCAAAGTGGAATGTTTAGTTCTTACAGTAAAGATGAAACAAAGCCAACAGAGATGCTACAAACAAGGACAGGAATTGCAATCCTATTCAACTTGGATTGAATACGGATTGCCATTCTGTTTTCTCTATGAACATCAACACAAAGCCCTAATAAGAAATCCAGCTATAACAAACTCATGAATGCATAGAGCAAACTATAATCAAAACATAGACCTCCATAGCTTGTTCTTCATCATTTGCTAATCTCCTTTGAACTCAAAAGGTGAAGTCCAAGAAGTAAAACACTAGAACCAGAGATAAGTAACTGCAAAACATGGGGATTGGCCCAAAGATCCAAAGAAACAGAGGGAAAGAGAAGTAGAAGGCGCGTGATCCGAGAGACCAGAAGTAGCCTCCTCTGTTGACAATTCTACTCACATACTCAGCAGTCAAGGAAGGAGAAGCCATGTTTTTCAGGGGCACATTGATAAGAATGCTGGCATGGCTGTAATACCTAATTGACTGCAAGTTCAACAGGAAAGCTGACAGAAAGCAAACCAATATGCTGAAGAACTTTATAGAGAACCCCATTTGGCTCTGGTCCCCGAACACAAGCCCCAAAGCCCGGTTGTTGCCCGTGCTTGTCATTAGGACCGCGATCACTGAGCTCAGGGTGATGGCTGTGGAGGCCAATAGGGTTGATGCCATTATGCTGTTCCTTAGTGTTTGGACTGCTAGAACGCCGTTCTTGGGTGTGTCCAGCATTGACCATTAGAATTCTTGCTGCTTAGAGATTCAAGTTGAAGTATGGGGAGGCCAATATGATCAAAGTAAGATGCTAATATGATTGCATATTACTTCCACCATGGCATGAACCCAGAAACCTCGATTGATAGCATGAACACCAACGACGGTCTTGGTGGGTTCTCTGATGACTCTATGGAGAAGATGAACATGGTAACCCAACATTACCATCAATCCTAACGGCACCAATGTACAATCCAACAATTGCTCCTTCATATCCCTCCCCCAAATAAGCTGATCGATCTTCAATTTTTCAAATGAATGTGGTTGTCTCCCAGACAATTGGAAGATGCCCTTCAAATCTAGAACAGACCAGAAGAGAAGAGCAGAGAAAGAAGGCAGAGAAACACGTCCAAGTGTAAGAAGAGAATGAAAAGGGGAGAACAAATGGGTACAAAAGAATGGGTTTATATTATAGAGAAACACGTCCAAGTGTGTGGTGTAGTGATGTGATGCAATGTGATACACAAGGCCGAAAGGCCCACCAAACTCTCCCATTAGCTGAATATATCCTCAACTTTTGGTTTGAATTAGGGTTAACTTTGCTCCATTATCTTCAACTTTAGGCATAAACTAGGGTTAAGATTGCTAGCATCTTTCATACTCCCATTTTTATCTTTCTATATATTGATTTTGGTTTATCAATGGAACAAAATTTTGACAACAACAACAACAATATCATGTGATTACAATTTTTAAAATCTATAATTTGACATTTGAGAATGCATTTCTAAAGTTATCTACTATCATATTTTCAACATCACTGTCTGTCATGTTTGTTTGTAACAATCGGTCAAAACTGATTCAATTCGACTTTAAAAAGTCAATTCAGGACAGAAATATTGGGACGGAGGGAGTAATATCTTGATCATACTGTTGCTCTTAACTCCTACTTTAAACATGGTGTAGATCAACTTCAGAAACTTCCTTTAATTTTTCAAAGCATAGGTTCTATAAAATTTTAAATATTTATAAATTGTACTATTACCTAGGATCTATTTGATGAGCATTTCAAATTTTAAAAGAGAAGTATAGACGTTGATCTTGAATAAACGTTTGAACCTTATATCCTAATAATATATTTAAATATTTGTCTATCTAGCTATCTTTACTTTTTCAACTTATCATAAGCAATTTATTACTTATTAGTAGTAATTACTATTGATGAGTCTCTGACCATGACTAAAATTGTTGAGTAGGAAATGTGGCTAAATGCTAACCAATGTCGATAAGTAATTTGGAGTGCTGATCAGTACTAAATTTTGATCATAATTACTTATGGTAAGTTGAAAAGAATAGGATGAATCTCTAACCCTATCGGCAGCTTGGTCTGAGACAACCAAGTTCAGGCTTTAACAAACCTACAAGTGAGGTCTTTAATAGGCTTGCAAAGATTCAAGTTTGAATTTAATTCTCATTCAATTTATCACGAATGGCAACTCAAATCATCCACAGAAAAGAACCAACCATGTACAATAAGCAAGTACTAGTTAAATGTTAGATTATCTATCATCTCAAAAAAAACTCACCTGTAATCATCAAGTACCCTAATTAAATGTTACAAGGAAAGATTCAGTTAGTGTTCTAGTACTTTAATCCTCTCGAGACAATTGTGCATTTGCTGATTCAACTCGTCTGTAACCTCAACTCCCTTCCCAAGTTTATACTGCTTAAATTTGGCCTCTTCACAACTCATTGCTGACTTTCTGCAAGCTTTGATACTCCCTGCACACATGACACACCAAAAATCAGTAAATATTTGTAAATGTTAAGCTTGGTTCAGAGAAAGTGTTTCTCAATGTAGTTAACAGAAAGAAACTGCATTTACTTTGAGGTATGTCACTACTCACTCGCTGAATGCACCAAGAGAATAGAACCCAAACAACATAATTTCACAAATCATCATCAAGACGCCAATGAGCTTTTACTCAAGCGGCATGAGTCTCTCCCACCTCAAGGGGCCACCACCATCAGAATCCTAGGGATCAGTGAAAAGCAGTCTCCCTCGTCACTTATGCGTGAGGCACAAAGCCAGGCATCTATTGGGTTTTGGGTTTCGGATGTGTACTCTGCCCTTGGGCTTCCTAACTATATTGGGTTATACCTAAACAAGGGCTCAGTGTTCCCAGCTCACTTATCCCCAAAGAATGAAAATTAACTAAATTAAAAAATGGTGGAATCTGAACAATCTTGAAAAAGCTAAAACTTTTAAAGCTTCTCCAATACATCCACAAATCACACTAGTTATAGAAGCAGATTGGAAGAACAGTAATTCAGAGGACTGCTCGAGGGACATATCAACTCTGACCAGAGGACTTTTTTCCTTTTTGGGGGGGGGGATATATGGTATTCAGACAAATTGGTACAATAACTTGAGCAAGCAGTTCAACTCACCACTTAAGTCAAGCAAATTAAAGAACGCAGGGCAATTTCCAATACTTGAAACCAGACTAATCGCAGACCATAATTTTTGGTAGTCTTCTCTTGAAGCTCTAATGACGCAGACCTTTGTGGTTGGATTCACATATTTGACTACACAGACATCATGCATCTCAAGTTAGGAAAAGTTAAAAATCAACCTCATATTTACATGGCATAAACTAGACCACCAAAAATATAAGGAACACCAGATGCTTAGCTGCTCACCCTGGAATGACCCAAGTGAAGAAGCCAGGCCACACTCCCCAAAGTTTATAAAGATGCTATCCTTAATTGCTTTCGACACATTGAATAGCGTAAGGATGATGGGATCATCCACCGGAAGCTCCTTGTTTGGATCTAAAAAAATCTCCATCACCATGTATCTATTTTTGAATCCCACCATGAGCTCTCGATATTCAAGTGTTTACTTGTCGAAACACAGGAAACTACCCTGCATATTATTTCAGAAAAGGAAGGATAGTAAGATGCCCAGTGAAATTGTTTCCGGGAAGCACAGTAACGTGAATGAAGAAATGGGTGGCAAACATAGGACATGGCATGCCAGTCAAATAACCGAGTATAAACCATTAGGCACAAGTTGATTAATACTATAAACTTGAAGAGATCCTTGATATCATAGTGTCAAGTTTACAAACAGGGATAAATAACTTGCAACTTCATTTCTCAATCTTCAAGGGTGCAATTACAAAGTTAATTCCATTAACCGGGCTGCAAAATCAACCAAAGGAACCGAACACTTATTATCTCTAACCATATCCTATTGCCTCAAGGAAGATGAGCAAACAATGAAGTTGGACTTGGTTCAGTGGCATTGTTGATTAACCAATTGGGCAAATTTGGCAAAAGAAGTTCAACCATCCCATGAGCACCAGAGAGAGGTTAATCATTCAGACATAGATGAAGCTTCATATGTTTCGCATAACGAAATGATATTTTCGTGATTCTTCCCCCCCCCCCCCCAAAAAAAAAAAAAAAAGAATAATCAATTTGGGAGGTGTCTACATACAAACATTAGAACCGACTCCACTACCACTTGCACTATTTTCTTCGCCTTTTTCGGGTCGTTTTCTTTTCAAATATCATAAAATGAAATTGGATTGATCCATATAAAACTGGGGGTAGGACAAACTCAGCTATGACATCAAAATGAACCCACATACACTACATCATTCATTATCAAACTACAAATCTATTGTGATAAGATTCAGTTTTTTCCCATTTCAGCAATAACAAAATCAGTAATATTCGGTATTTTCACTAATTTTTTTCATTCTCATCCGACAGCACAGCAATCAGTTCAGTATGAATCCAACTAGCTCATATCTTCGCCCAGCAAACAAGCAATTGAAATTTTACAAACACACATAATCTGGCATTTATAATCAACTAACCAAATTAACAAAACACTCAATTCCCCCTTCATAAATTTCAGTGCCCCATCAAATCAAGTGTTCATCTGAATACTAAACAAAAAAATTAATTTAACCGTTCACGTTCAAAAGCCTAACCTGCGTCCGCGACTGCGTCGGCAGGGACCGCGTAGCTTCGACAGAGGTTGCTGGGCAGCGACTGCTGACGCGTTGGGATCAAAGAATGGCCTGAGCGGGGATGGGAAATCAGTGAAGTGACGTAAAAGGGCCAAAAAACACGCACCAAAGTCCCATTAAGTATCTTCAATTTTTGGCTTTAAATTAGGGTTGATTTTGCTGGACATCGTCGACTTCTGCTTACTCAATTAGGTGTAAGGCCTTTGTTCGGCTAAATTAATTATTTAGGCAGCAGATGGAATTTCAGGTAGCAGATGGCGGTTGTTAAGATAGTTGATAGTGTGTCTAATTTAACTATTAGCTGATAGCTGTTTAGATAAGTGATTGACATAAATGTGTTCGGTAAATTTAACTATTAGGTTAGCTGATTAATGTAAATTGACATAAAAAGATATAGATAATTTCCAAATATAAAATTTGTAAAAATATTTTTTGGCCAAAAAATATAAAACGTTATTTTTAAATATCAAAAGCTAATACTGTTAGCTTTTCAGAAACGCTGCTTAAAACGTTAAACGCTATTTGCGATGCTAGTCAAAACACTCGGTAACCGAACAATAAAAATTGACTGATTAATGTATTGACTTAGTCAAAATACTAAATACTACTCAAAACACTATTATCGAACATAGCATAAGTTGAACTTTTTATTGAACAAGTCATATGACTTCACTACTTGCTCTTAAAAGACGATTTGAGGTTGTATAGTTTACACGAAAAGAGAATATGTATAATCAGATCAGATTTAATGGAGGCGTTAAATATTGACAAGATTATCAAGAGCTATTTTTATCATAGAGTATTACCCTTTTTATTTCGAGAGTGCAGTCTCTGATCTCCTTATTTCATAAACGATAATAATTATAGTCATTGATATTGTCTATAACCTAATTTCCTCGTAATGTGTTCAAATGTTACCTAATTAAACTGAACTGATGGCTCTCATTTATAAGTAATCTGGTGCAATGGTTATTCATGCACACCTAATAATGCTAAAACTCCAGTTATCTTACAATGCATGGGACAAATTAACATAAAATTTGAGATGAATGTGAAAGGAGATTGCACTTCTAAGGCTCAAGTATTAGGTTTGTTCGCCTGTTTCATACCCGTAAAACATGCATTTACGGCTCACGGAGAATGAATTCATAATTTATAAATCGTACGGTTTATACTTTATGCTTACTATTCACGAGTTCCTTGTTAATGAGGTCTTAGTTTAGTAATTAAGTTTGAGCTACTTGATTGATGAGTTATTCTTTCCTTTGGTTGATCTACAAGGAAACTTTTGAAATAAGAATGTATGTTACAGTTATTTTGGATTTTAAAAAATAGCTAAATGACTCAAATTTTTGATTTTTTTTTAATCAATGATAAGTGGTAAAAAAAGTTAACACCTCTTCTTATAAAAGTGTGCTCAACCATATTAGCATACAAAATAGCACTAGAAGCTGGGGAAGGTGATGGTGTCCATGATACAAGTACATTGAGTGAGTGCCCCCATTTTGATAGCCAATTAGCCACCCTATTAGTTTCCCCAAACGTATGATGTCTGATGGAATGATCCAATGTTTCAAGATACCCCAAAATGTCATGAACGATTGTAGTAGTCTGCCAAGGTGTAGACATTAGTCCTTTGAGAGCATGTACGACTGTAATGTTGTCCCCTTCCATGATTGTTTTCATGCATTCTGCTTCAACTACCGCCCGAAGTCCATCTCGTAATGCCCATGCCTCAGTAAACAGGAGAGTAGAATCTCTATAGAAAGTCGCGTTTGCCTTGATTAGATTACACACCTAATCTCTAATGATGAAACCTCCCACCGCTTATTTATATGAAAATGGGTCCGAAGATTAAGACGTATGCGTGAGAGATCCATCAAAATTGATTTTGATGTATCCGTAGGAAGAAGTGTTCCGCCTTTTTGTGGGTCTCTTGGAATCAGCCTCTTTACGGGTAGGAATGTCAGTAGAGGTAAGGTTGCCTCCAGCTAGATCTCCCCAGACCCTGCGAAAGCGGGACCCACACTAGGAGGTGGTGTTGTTGTTCGTAGGAAAAAGTGTTCCAAGAACAAGTACACACAAGCAACCACTAAATATGTCTTTCATTTGGCACAATAAGCAAACTATTCCAAGAACACCAGACATTTAATCTTATTTACAAGAAGCCAAATGCATTTCAAGAAGGTAAACAACAATTTCCCAAGAAATACACAAAAACCCATTATAAAACTTCTGTTACCCTAAAAGAAGGGGAGAAAAACAAGGATTTCCCCTAAAGAAATTTCCCAAATTATCTCATACAAAAAGGGGGAAAACAGAACAACATTCCTTATCTTAGTGATGCAATTCAGCAAACATGCACATATTCTTTTTCAAAAAAAAAAGGGGCCTAGAAAAAGAACAATTAAAAGAACGGAAATTTACAGATGAGTGGCTGTTTAACAGGGCTGTTCGGTATGAGATGGAAGTGTGTGGGTGTCGAAAAATGTCTTTCATGGCTGGTGGGGAGTAAGCTTGAAGAATGTGTGGGTGACAACATGCTGTTAAAATGAGGGTGGTGTGATGGCGGTGAATGACATGTGCGTTTGTGGTCGACCTGTGCACGTAGTGTGTATGCCAAAAATTTTGTGTTTAGGGGGAAGGGGAGGGTGTAGGAGAGGAGTACGTAATGACACTTAATTAATGGAATTATTGTATGTGTTGCAGGTTGCGGACATGGCCTTGCGTAGCGGGCAGACACGACACCGTGCAGTTATGGATGTGGGGAGGGTGGGGTCGATGATGGAGATCCTATTATTAGTGAAACATCTCCGAGAACCTATTCTTGTTGACCCCTGCGGGGACACTTATTTAGCATGCTCAATCATGTAATCATAAACGCAAATATAAGCAACATAAATATGTCAACCGTTGCCCACATAGTTGTACACTATGGTAAACCATGTACAAAAGATGGTCGTCCTATATACATACATATATGTCCACCGTTACAAACAAAGTTGTACACCATGGTAAACCATGTACAAAAGATGGTCGTCCTATATACATACATATGTGTCCAACGTTGCAAACAAAGTCGTCCTGTATACCTACCTCCGGACTTGATCAGGTTGTACAGAGTAATTGCTGTTTTGAGTTGTTAAACTGAGTAATTGCTACTGCCATAATTCACCCCATCTACCTCCACAAACAGGACTGTATGGCATGGATACCTAATATATGAAACTGGGATGTCATTCTCACGCAAACGAATTGTGCGTCCCCAATGAACGCCCGACCCAATTCCTAATTCCCATCCACTGCGTGGAGGTATCCGCACAAAAGTACCCGTGCTCATCATTCCCCTTGAAAAACATCCTCACATCAGCATCCCCCTCCAATGCCATCACTAATCCCCGGTCATACTTCAAACTGAACCACACCTTCTGCTCAGATAACTCATTTCCACTTATCTCAGTTACCATTCTTCGGACCTCCTCAATCCCCGCGCCTTCTTTTAGCACAATACATTTTCTCAAACCCCCCAAATACGTCACTTTTCCATCTCCGCCATCCTCCAACTCGCCCATATAACACATACACAACTACCTCCCTCCCGCCACCACTACCTCCCACAACAACACCATCTCCATCCATTTCTACTATACGTGACAACAACGACTATCGTGGCACTGTGGCGGTGATGTTCGTCCTCAGCCGGCCTGCACATCAAGCAACATCAGTTAGTTGACATCCCTACTAATATTGCAACTACTAACACACAGAATGCATCCTCACACTCCCCAACCCCACTGCCCTCTGTCTACCAATGCAGTACACTATGTCGACCATGGGGAACATTTCAATTACCCTGGTATACCAACACTCCTTCCTCTGTCAGTCTGGGTTTTCACATTGTTGTCCTCCTTCGAGGACAACAACACCCTTCCCCACCCTCAACCAACAATAGGCACATGACAACACAACTAACAATGCAAGCATTATCACACAGAATGCATCCTCACACTTCCCAAACCCACTGCCCTCTGTCTACCCACTCACTATACGATGTCGACCATGGTGAACACTTCAATTACCCTAGTATACCAATGCTTCCTCCCCTGTCGGTCTGGGTTTTCACATTGTTGCCCTCCTTGGAGGACAACAATACCCTTCCCCACCCTTAACCAACAATAGGTACATGACATCACAACTAACAATGCAAGCATTACCACACAGGATACATCCTCACACTCCCCGACCCCACTGCTCTCTGTCTACCAACGCAGTACACTATGTCGACCATGGTAAACACTTCAATTACTCTGGTATACCAATGCTTCCTCCCCTGTCCATCTAGGTTTTCACATTGTTATCCTCCTTGGAGGACAACAACACCCTTCCCCACCCTCAACCAACAATAGGTACATGACATCACAACTAACAATATAAGTATTATCACATAGAATGCATCCTCACACTCCCCAATTCCACTGCCATCTATCTACCAACTCACTACATTATGTTGACCATGGTGAACACTTCAATTACCCTGGTATACCAATGCCCCCTCCTCTGTCAGTCTGGGTTTTCACATTGTTGTCCTCCAAGGAGGACAACAACACCCTTTCCCACCCTTAACCAACAATAGGCACATGACATCACAACTAACAATGTAAGCATTATCACACAGAATGTATCCTCACACTTCCCAAACCCACTGCTCTCTATCTACCCACTCACTACACTATGTCGACCATGGTGAACACTTCAATTACCCTGATATACTAACGCTTCCTCCCATGTCGGTCTGGGTTTTCACATTGTTGCCCTCCTTGGAGGACAACAATACCCTTCCCCACCCTCAACCAACAATAGGTACATGACATCATAACTAACAATGCAAGTATTACCACACAGAATATATCCTCACACTCCCCAACCCCACTGGCCTCTGTCTACCAACGCAGTACACTTGTCACCCCCAACTACCACCAACATCGTTCTACCCCAACCAATTCTGTGTTACTACTCCATCGCACTTCAAATTCCCCTCTATATTCAGATATTGTCTTCTACAACTCAAACAGTTCCCACAAACACATTCTTCGTTGCCTAACCACACAAATCACCATTGTCAACCACGGCGCCCACACTACATCCGAGGTTCACCTCAAATGCTTTACCTTCAGTACTTCCACTGCCTATATTAGTCAATGCTACTAGTCACACACACCAACCGCAGTTGTACCACCTACATCTACATGGTCGACAAAGGTCTACATAGGCTTTCATATTGGATATCAACCCAACCACTACCCATTCAAACTTTTCCTATGTGCTCCAACACTCTGCCTACTTCATAACTGGATATGCATATCCACCTACATAGGTCAACAGTTACCTCCACCACGCATACCCCTCAGTTTCAGGTGACAAATCAATTTCACTCATATTTTAGTTGGGTTACTCCAACCTCCCATTTACAGAACCAATTCCCCTTCCCCCCTGTCACCAGCTCCCACCCCCCACCATCCCCAAAATACTGAACACATTATTCAAAATACACAACTTTTTCAAAATTAAACAACTCACCTCAAATTGAACTTCAGTAGCCGCTCCTTCAATGTCCTTCCGCCGAGCTTGACGGTGCTCCGGTGTCCTCTGTCGTTGCCACCGGCGACTCTGTCGTCCCTTCTGCTTGCTGCCCATGCTTCGGCCTCCCTTTCTCTCTCTTCAAACTCGGCCCTCTTCTCCTTTTGCACCTGACCTTCTCCTCTTCAAACTCAGCCCTCTTCTCCTTCACTCTCTCTCCTTCGATTTCACTTTCCTTTCCACTGAAGCAGTGATGCCTCCTTCCACGGTTGCCAAGGTTGGAAGTCTGAACGATCTTCTCTGTACTCCAATAAATGCTTCCCCCAACTGCAAACCCCTTTACATTTCCCATCTCACAAACTGCCAAATTTTTTTAAGTGAGGACATTTTTGTCAATCAACATTCTTTTGCTTTTCACCCCATTTGATTTTCCCTCCATTTTCAATACCTATTTGTTGCACTGGTGATGACTTAGTTATAGCCCTGTTAAACAACCACCCATCTGTAAATTTCTCTTAAAAGAAAAACTTAAAAAACAGGGCAGAAAGATAGAACCCAGAATTGTACTTGGTTTAGGGAAATCAGGAATAGCCCAAATCTTGGTTTTGATATCATGAATACGAGGGTCCTCACCATTACAGGTAGACGATGTAGGTTATAAGAAGTGAGAGGACAACCCTTTTCTCTCTCTTTCTACTCTAATCCTAGTTCTAATTCTATAGAAGAAGAAAATTCTAAGAGAGAGAGAGAGAGAGAGAGAGAGAGAGAGAGAGAGAGAGCATATATAGTTTCCTCTAGGGTCAGACAAGCAAAGCAGCATGCTGGGTAATAATTGTTTCCTTTTTGGTTTATCAGAGAAGTGTTGAGTGTCTAACATCATAATTCTATGAATAGTGTAGTCAAACCACCATAATCATGATGGATTTCTGGAAAGGAGCACCTTTTTTGCTCAAGATTTCAAAAATACATTAGCAATTACCCCCCAAAACCCCAAAACAGTTGCCACGCAAAGCAAAACCAGAACTTGTCGGAGAACAGACAAGCAAAGCAAAGCAATTACCCCAAATACAGTAGAAATCAATTTAACCAAAAAAATTCAAACTCTTACAGTGTCAGACAAGCAAACCCATGCAGGATTAGAGGCCGGAGACCAGAACTTGCCGGTGAATTTGACGGAGATGTTGTTCGAAACTTTGCAAATAGGAAAAGGTAAAACCATATATGTGAGAAAAAGAGGGGAGAATAACGAAAACAGCAAAGAAGAAAGAGAGATAAACATGGAGGCTAACCTCAGATGCCACGATGAGACGCCGTGTAGAGCTCCGATGAGGCGCCGGAGATGCTATCGCGGCTAGGGTTTTTAAGGGAAGACGCAGATGATAGTGAGGCGTCTGAATGGAATTCGCGGGGGCGCTGAGAGGAGAGTGAGAGAAGATCAAATTTTTTATTTGATACGAACTTCTGAAACGAATTACCATGTTCGTATCTAATAGAAACGAAAATCAGCCGTAGTATCAATTTTTCATTTCTATTAGATGCTAAAATATTTTCTTTCCAAATTTCGTTTCTAAGTAGAATTTAGACACGAAATTTAAAATTCACCTCTAAATTCGTATCTAGATAAGCGCATTTTTGTAGTGTCACAAGAAAGTTTGAAGTGGAACTATGAGTGTCCCTCTTAGAAAGAACCTCATCTGATATACAAGTTTGGAATTTGCATTCAGCATATGCTTTTTCTACTGTTATCAAAACACGTAATGGATTAAAAATATCACTATGAAAGCTGGTATCATTTCTTCCATTTCAAATACTCCATAACAAATAGGTTATGAGTATCACCATGGTTATGACTAGGTTTTCATTTCTGTAAAATGACTTAGATCTTACTCTATTGTTCAAGCAGTTTATTTTCCCTAGCATCTCATATAGTAGTATTTTTATGTAACGTTAAAAAGGGAATATTTGCAATACAATATGAAAAAAAGATGAATTTTATCGTAGTCCTCCTTCACATGCTTTTAGCTTTTTCCTTATTCCTCTATTACTTAGAGTTTTGGTTGACTTTATCTCGATATCAATGGAAAATTACACTAAAATTTAGTAGATTGACCAAGTCATTAGATGACGCATAGACCTAAAAATATGTCCAAAGTTGAAAGATCAAACATGAGGACAGAAAATTCACTGACCCATTCGTTTTAACATGGACCTAATTTGCTTTACTTCAATCCCTTAAAATTAAGATTCTAGAAAGCTTCGATTAAGCTATAAATGTGCACTTGATTAAGATGAATTAGTTCAAAAAGGTAATAGTAAATACAAAGTCAATACTCATTAGTGACCCAGAGATGGCAAAGATTCGGATTTGAATTAAAAATTGGAAAAAAATCAATTTTAAAATTTGGATGAAATATTTATTAGATATTCGAGTTTTCTATGTTGGCTAAACTAGACAAATTTGAACTTGGATCAAAATTGAGTTAAAATAATACAAATTAAAAAAATCTGATGCAAAATTTAAAATTCTTATGAAAAGTCTGTGATTATACCCAACTTTTGGGTCGGATAAAGTTGGATTATAGAATCATTTTGCCAACAACAGCAATACCCAAAGAGAACAGATGTCACAGCCAGAATAGAAAGAAAGAATGAGGGGTGCCTCCATATAAAATTGGCAAAGAAAAACTGAGATTTGGAACTCAAACCAAACGGCTCTCATGCCCATATTCAATTTGAAATTTAAAATTAGCCAACTTAATTTAATGTTGGAGCCAAAATAGACCTCAACCAAACTAAAATCAAACCTGACCTAAATATTTTATCTATAGTTATTTTTTTGAGAGACAAATTTACCGATCGAAATATCAACCAAGTTGAAGTTTACCTTAATTAAAAGATGACTAGCTCAAATTAAGATCAAACTAAAGTCATGTGTCCTAAAACTAACCCAATTCAGACCCAAACTAAACCACTTAGGAAATGTTTGTTTTTAGTGCGTTGAATCTGCATACGCTTCAATCTGTTCTGTCTTACTTCAATCTATTCCTATCTTCCTCAACCTGCTGCAATATACTCCAATTCCCTCACAAAATTGTTCTAAATCTGCTCATAGCTGGTCTTACCCACTCAAACTTACTCCAATATGCTCTAACCCGCTACAACATACTCTAAGGTGCTCAAATCTTCAAAATATTGTAAACGAAGGGGCCCTCAGTTGCAAATTTAAACTTGCATGCTCATATAAATATGGTCAACTAAACCATGATTTTCATTTTAAACACGCAAATACACAATGATAACATCAAGCCAGAACAAACTAAAAAGAAGTGGGAAAACGATCTATAGTGAATCCCTGCTCTAATCGTACAAATCCAGACAAAGGTCCTCTCCCATGATAATTTATTAATCAATCCATTTTATAACTAAGGACGACAATGAAATTGGTATCCATTTAAAATTCACTCAATTTAAAGTAAAGTGGGTTATAAAAATGACTTTTAAATAGGTATGAAATGGGTATTGAAAAATAGGTATAAATATGGGTACGGATATGAGTATAGTCATCACCCGTTTCATACTCACACCATACCCGTAGCCGTTTTTATAATAAGTTAAAAAATTATTTTGGTTAATATTTTTCAATTCAAGTCCAATCCAAACTCTTCTAACAAAAATTAGTCAATAATATATTTAATTTCACATTTCTAAACAATTTATTCCCAAGATATTACGATTTTACAATCTTATAATGACAAAAATATATATCGTACTTGAATATGGGTATTAATTTTAATTCTCTATGTAAACACGAATAAAATCTACAAACTCGTAAGATTCGATGAATATAGGTATGAGTTTTATTTTTTAACACACGATAGGTACATGTACAAGTACGAGTATGATTTTTGAAATCGAATGTAAACTAGGGTATAGCTCAATCTATTCCGTATTCGTCTAATTGGCATCCCTACTTAAAACAAAATTAATGCAGTAATAATAATAATTTTTTAAAAAGGGAGAGAAAGAGAGAGACCACCAAACATCTAGAAAAAATGCAATCCCCATTCGGTACGGCCCCCACATTATAACGGCTACATCCAGTGATCCAAACATGCAGGGGCTAGAAAGAGAAAGTACCTAGCATTCAGCGAAGATGACTCTGATTCGACCACGTTTCAATTCACCATTGGCTAAACGAAAGTCACTTATTAACACGTGACAGTAAATGCAGCTCCGTCTCACTCGCCCAACTTCTCCTTCACTCTCTCTCTCTCTCTCTAAAAAGGACGAAGAATGTGATTTAAATAAAAAATTTAAGTGTTTTCAACAAATTGGAAGGCGAAGACTTTGGTCCTAATTTTGAGGTCTCCTCCATGAAGAGATAATTTAACTCAAATTTGAAGAAATTTCACTTGAATTTCGTCTACTTGCCAACAACCCCCCACCTCCTTATCTTCTCTCTCCTCCCCGTCACCTTTTACTCTATAAATAAGGATACCCCAACTGCCTTTTTTTCCCAAGTTTCCATTTTTATTCACGCTTTGAAGTCACAGTTGAGCCAGAGAAAGAGTAAATTTGCAGGTTCTTGATTTGGGTATTTGTGGGTCAACGTCTAATTCTGCTAAAAGGTAAGTTTTTTCTGATAATTTCTCCTCTGTAATTTCTTGTTAATTTGCCTCCAATGGTGAAACAAGCTAGTGAATTTCTTCATTCCCATTTTCTAATTTGGGGTCCCCCGCCCCCCCAAAAAAAACCAATTTTCTGCCCCTTCCCATAAAAAATATCTGACTTTCTTTATTAGATTTTGTCTTTTTTTGGTTTTTTGGGGGGGGGGTAAGTTTTGGTATATTCTAGGGTAAAATTTTTAGGGGTAATTTATTTGTTTAGGCCTTGCTACAGTTTGTTAATGGTCTCTGACTACTATGATCTCGAGTTTCTACCCAACGTAATAATACCTGTTTACATATGCTTTTCTTAGAGATAAGATGTATATGAAATGTTCCTGGAGATTCTTTTCCACTTATGATATTCCATAGATTATGGATTTTTGATATTTTCCATAAAAAAATGGTGCAGTTCTGGATTATCCTAACTGTTTCTGATTATTTATTAGTGATTTGGTATACGTTTCCAAGCTCTGAACAGCTCTGGAAGGTAGGAATTGGAATGAATTGCTTTGATTCTATGTTCTTTGGGCAATGACTTGTGATGGAAAACTCTTTGCTTTCATCATTCCTTGTATGATCTTTGCAATTTGGGATCTATTCAGAAAGAACTTTGATGCAAACTGGCCATATATACTCAGCTTTAATTTAGAAGCATGGTTCCCAAAGTTATCAAGACCATCTCATAACTTTTGGCTGGAATGATTCTTAACCATGACAGATCTATTCACCTGCATCTATTGCCTTCTGTCTTTTCATTTTCTATGATCTTCAGATCATAATTTGGGGACCCGTGTAGAAACTGAGTCTTAGCTTCTCCTGTATGTCATGAATCTAACGTAAAATTCCAGGAATTCTCTGAGAATTCAGATCTTGTGAATATCTTATCTGGTTGGACAAAATGAATAAACTCATGTAGTGCCTTAGTGCATATAGGTCTTTTAGGATTCCTCCTTGTTCACTACTCATGGTGGAGTAGTTGTTTCTACTTGTCTGGACTATGAGCGGCCGTTCATTGACATTGCTCATTTCTTCTGTTGGGGTCTCACAGACTTGCAATGGAGGCACACCACGCAGCCAGCATGACTGGGTCTTCCAATGTTATTTTTATGTCAAGTATCCTTGGACAGGATGGACCAAACCCTGGCCACAAATGTGATTGGAAATGTCAGAACGAGCATATTTGCGGCAATATGTACCGCTGCAAGTTGACTGGACTGACTCATATATGTGACAAAAATTGCAACCAGAGAATTCTTTATGATAATCATAGCTCACTCTGTAGAGTGAGCGGGCAGGTTTTCCCTCTTACACCAATGGAGCAACAAGCTGTGAGAGGTGTCCGTAGAAAGTTCGAATCTGAGGCTGTTCATGGTGATACTTGTTCTTTTAAGCGCCGCCGTGATGCAAACTTACACCCTTCTCCTTTCGAGAGATCCTTCTCGGCTGTCAGCCCTATATGCAGTCAAGTTGGAGATGGCATGGACTTGAACTAGATAACTGAATAACCACAATGAGCTTTTTTATTTTCCTGTTTCTTTATCTAACCGTTCTTAATGCTTTTGAATTTTACCTTTCGGTGAACTTTGTGAGGATCTTAATGCGGAATCTAGTTGCGCCCCCTTGTGTGAGGCAGAAAGACTTATTTCTAAATTTAGTGGATATGTAGAAGATTTAAGACTTCATCTTCCTCCCCATTGGTATTTTATGTTTGCCAAGTATTCCTCTTGATTAACTGCTATTCTGTTCTTGTGATTGTGCTGATTAGATTACTATTCAACTGAATCAGTTTCGCATGTCTGTTGGGTAGGGAAAAAGGAAATTTGTGGGGTACTTATTTTCCCCACTTCACTGCTATTTGGATTATATTCATGGGCGCATATGTAACTTCTATTTCTTTGTCCGCCCGCCCCCCCCCCCCTTTCTCGGATGACTGTAATGAGATGTACGTGTTCCTTTCTTCCTTCCCCCCCCCCCCCCCCCCCAAAAAAAAAAAAAACAAAGGAGAAAAAGAAAAAGGGGACAAGATCAGGGTGTGTATCCAAGAAAAAAGGAGAGGTTTTGATACTTACATCTATTCATTGAACTTGAGGCTAGTTCCCTATAATCCTTCTTTTTCTTTCATCCTGCCCTTACACTTCTTTTGGTTTTGACGTATGTGCTCCTTGATGCTATTTTGCAGGTTCACATTTGTTCTAGTCAGGGGGTTCAAACTTCAAATTTTACTTACTGTGTCGCATTATTGATGAATGATTTTTGGATTCGAGTTTCAAATGCAAGAGGTTACTGATACATGTTCTCTTTCTTGTGTTTTTGCAGGAATCTCGATATCTACTTGGGTATTTCTGCATTGCAGTGTAAGGTGGCTGGATAATCTGCTGGCAGCAGTTCTGTTCTCGAATTATGTCCACAAGATGAATCTTGGTGTGCCCTATCGGAGTCTTTACCTAGAACAGTCATAACCCTTGTGATTCACATTCTAATGTTGAGCCATCTGGAGCCTTAAGTAGTGTAAAGTTGAGTGTCAAGTAGTGATCTACATTTCGTCTTGAACCATCCGAGATTGAGAGACAGTCCTAGTCATTATGGTGTAGGCTTCTCCTCATTTTTGGCAGAACACCCTACGATCTATCGATGACATTCTTAAAACCACCGAGATGGTATTGACACCTCTGCTTCTGGAATTGTGTCCTGAATATGATTTGTGGTGATGTCTGCCAGAACCTTATACATTTCACCACCTCTTGCTGTTGGTAGCACACAGAAGTCATGAAGATGCTATCTCCATTCCTAGATGAGCTTTGTGCACTGATATCCACTTGTGTTCCTTTGAGACACAATTGTCTCCAACGGTATTAAAAGAACTAAGCAGGAGCCGTACGAGGTGAAGATCTTAGTATGGTTCCGTAGAATAGCGTTAAGGATGACTATATTATGTTAACTTTCCACTGTTATACCTAAAAAACCAAGGGCGGCTGTTCTCTAGCAAAGCTGGTGTACATCTGAAAGTCACATCAGTTTTCTTCTGTGTTATCCTGGGATAACTATATTTGAGATTCCGTGACCCTTTTCGGGTGGTTAACTGTGATGCAAGGTGAAAATATGCAATCTTTTTCCCTGGTTGCTGTGCTGATGCTTCTGAGTGAGTAAGCAGGAGCATGCTAATTGTGCCTTGGAGCAACCAACCTGGAGAATATCTTCCTTGACTGAGGCAGTTGTATCATTCGAAAGTGGAAGGCATGTATCTGATTGAGATGGTTCAGTTTAAGAGAAATTAGCATAGAGTTCTAGTTGGATGGAAGGAACTTGTTATGCTTACTATTAGGTACAGCAGAAATTTAGTTTTCAAGTTGTATTATCTTAGATTTTTGTAATGAGACTATCCTCAAGTTGCTGCAGTGAATATGATATCCTTTGTGAGATGTTAATTAATAACAGGCATGGTCGGGGGGAATTCTCTGGTAAATGATGTCGATCTCTTCAGGAAACTTGCATATTACTGTGTTTTCAAATTAGTTCTAACTTCTTGTACATGCAGCTTAGTAATACTGGCACTACTTGTGCAGTAGCAAATGTCTGCAGATCACCGCAAGGTCTGAGTGATCATGCAAGCAACCAGGTTTCCTAAAACCGCAGGCTCCTGAATCTTCAACAGCCATCACAATCCGATACTGATCTTACTAACAAAGTTTCTTATTTAAAGCAAAGATTTTGGAATCCAAATGTAGACAATCGTATTCCTAGCATGCATGCTGATCAAGCTTTATTTGAGTATCGTTTGAATCGAGCATAATTGCATAAATACAGGAGGAAAAAGGCCCTTGATTTCTAGACTATACATGTGGGAGGTTGAATCCCATCCCTAGGATGCTTTCTGAATCTGTTTAGAAAAATGCTTTAGATACCTTCTTGGGATTGGTAAATTAGATTATCTTGCAAGCAAAACATCATTTTCTTAACTGCAAAGACAGCTGCATGATCCACATTAACCTTACTGTCAAATCCTATGTTTGCATTTCCTGAGTATTTTTTCCTATGAGCATACTTGAGCTAGCCCTAATTTGTCAGACAAGCAAGCTCCACTAAGGCTTGTTTTCCATATGGATTTTTCCCCTCTCTTATCAAATTTCAAAAAACATAAAGAAAGGAATTCCTTGTAGCTGAGTCCATCCAGCACAAAAGAAATTCTAAACCCAGAAAGTTGACCTTGCAGTTAGTAAGTGCAGGGAAGCAACTTAGGTCTTTGGATTTCCATTGGCAAGTTTGCAACTCCCATTTTTCTTCCCTATATGTATCAAATTCTTGCAGCACCTAGCAATGTCCCCTCCCAATAGCCCAGATCACACTCTCCCCTGAGAACGTCCCGAAAAGAAGCTGCCTAATGCAAACTAGACCATCCTTTATGCTTTGTAATTTCACAATCTTCATAATATCATTCCTCTTTCCCTGGGCAGATTCTTGCTCCTTCACTGTAACCAACAACTGCCCATTTACGATATGGCCTGGGACATTAGCTGGGTCGGGTTCACCCGTATTGTCCACAACCGGGTTCCAACTAGACTCCACGAAAAGTGTGAAAATTGAGGCACTTCCGGGATGGTCAGGGCGGATATGGGCAAGGACAGGGTGCAAGTTTGATCAGACCGGAGCTGGCATATGTCTGACGGGGGACTGTGGGGGTAGATTGGAATGTGATGGGAATGGGGCCACTCCACCAGCATCCCTCTTTGAGATCACACTTGGCCAAGGCAATGACAAGGATTTCTATGATGTCAGCCTGGTGGATGGATATAATCTGCCTCTTGTTGCTTGGCCTGTTGGGGCTTCTACTGCCTGCAATACGACTGGCTGTGTCTCTGACCTCAATATGGGTAAATCACAACTAGCTTTATACAACATGTAAACCTTACAAAACTAAGCCGTATCTCATTACCAAGCGGAACCATCCAAGATTAGACATGGGTAAATCACAACTAGCTGTATGTACCACCTAGGCCTGACAAAATTAACCAGTAACCAATTACCTAGCTAAACAATCCAAGACTAGACTTGACTCAAACCTGAAATAAGCAAGTCAACTAGAAAACAAATAGATCCAACTCAAACTAAATCGACCCTAATATTGACTGTGCTTTGTTAAATTTACTGGACAAACCCCCAACTAACTTGGTCACAATCCAAAACCAAAATGACTCTATCAAGAATAAACCCGACCTGAGCCGAAATCATCCTAATCTGAACAACTATTTGGCGGCTCTACGGTGCCATCCCCAAACTTTGGACTTGTTTACCTGGTAAGAAAGAACACTAACGCTCTTCTGGGAGAATATGTCTGGTCAAAAACAGGATGTCCAAAGGAACTGCAGGTGGTGGGAGGAGATGGAGCACAGGGAGGAGTCATTGCATGTAAAAGCGCCTGTGAGGCATTTGGACAGGACCAGTACTGCTGCAGCGGACGGTTTGCAAACCCAACTTCATGTCAACCGTCTTATTACTCGGCTGTCTTCAAAAAAGCCTGTCCAAGGGCATACAGCTATGCCTTCGATGATGGCACCAGCACATTTACCTGCAAGGCTTACAATTATAACATAGTTTTCTGTCCTTCAGCTGGTGCCGGGTAATGCCTCTTTCCACCAGGGTTTATGCCTTGAAGTCTGAACCCTGAACTGTCTCTCTCTGACATCTACTCGTCTCCTTCATGATTCCCAGTGTTGTTAGCCATAACAAGCTCTTCTCTAATTGTTATTGTTTTGCTTCTGAGCTGGGGTGCAGGAGGAAGAAGCCCAATGGTAACACATACGTGCCTAATGGTAACACATACAGTTCAACACCAGCGAGCTTCCTTTACAATAAATCACCTTCCGAAAAGCACAATTATGGGGCACCTGCAGGGGAGACGTCATCTTCCTGTGCAGTCTTACCCCACCCTGCGTATGTACTTCTGATCTTCTTCAGTTTGTTGCTGCTGAGCTGAAATGATCCCGGAAACAGAGCTTGATCCTTCCAATTTGGGAAAGGGGAACATCAAGATTTACGCAGCCCATGTCCCACAAATGAGACAGCACAAGAAACCAAATATGGTATACACGAGAAGTTAAGAAGATATCAGGGTTATCTGCCGAAACATTAAGCTGTCCACATGATGACTTCACCATTCTTTTCACTAAGGTGATGAAAAGCTGATGTACTCTGAATCAAATTCATCGATAAGAACTTAGAATGATGCACGGATGTTGAATGGGTTCTCTTCTATATTAAATTACAAATGTCAGCTATAAAGCTCTCTTGAGCTCTAATTAGAGAGCTGTATCATACTCATTACTGTAGTTCTAAGGATTTATATGCTAAACTTTGCTACAATGAATAGAAACTATTGGTTTATAATTGATTCATCTGTTCAGCTACAAGAATATAAACTCCCTATGACCTAGTACAAGCTATGAACAGAAAAGTGCATCTCATCTCTTACTTCTTTCCCTTGCCTTTCTTCGGCCCCTGAGGTTTCCTTTTCTTAGGCTGTTTGCTTCCTGCAGCTTTTCCCTTCTTTTGCGTTGCACCCTTAATCATGTTGACCACCATTAGTACCAAAGAACTTCTATGTCACAGAAAACCTTGAATGCATGCAAGCACCAGGAAAGTTCAGTGCATACCAATTTTTTCTCGGGTTTTCCTTTGGATTTTGCATTAGCTTTCTCTTCGACACCTTCAATTTGATCACCTTTGGTGTCTTTGGTCGTCTTGTCAGCTTCATCCTCAGAGTCAAAAGAGAATCCATCCAGTGTTCCTACTCAAACAGAACAAACTCATGTCAGACTAAGAAAATTACCAAAACGGTGTGGCAAGTTGAGAACTGATTTCTCATTCAACAAAGAGATAGCAGATGGATCACAAGGGATAAACCTTACCTTCAACCATGGTCTCAGCATCATAAACATTTGATTGGGGTGCTAGTTGAATAAAATCGTTCATGATCGCCTCTATCTGCTCAACAGACACTAGATCAGTGAACTATTTAACACCATTCCTAAATTCACATTATTACACATTTACACACAGGGTTATTGGTGTTTCGGTGTGGAGGAAAGTTCAATATTAAAAAACCGGACATAGAAAAAGAAAATGGTAAGAACATTGCATTGTGAAAAGGAACAAAACTGGTGTAAGAAAAGAGGAAGGAATATATTACACAATTAAAAGATATACTAGTAATTTCAAGAAACATACCTTTGCTTCAGACTGACCAATGCTGACCTGAATGGAAAAAAATGCCATAATGGAGCAATCAAAGATTCTTCCAAAACAAAAGACTGGTATCAAATATCCGGAGTAGAAATGCTAATCTTGGGCTTCACTTTGTTTCATTTTTCAATGGCGTGCTTCACGCCAAAAGCATAGATTAAGAAACTACAAATCAGCGAAGAAAAATCTAGAGGAAAATAAGCTGTGGCTGTACCACGCAGAATGTCCTTGAAGGAACTATTGTAGTTTTGTAAATGGTTCCTGAACAACCAAAAAGAAAAAAGGAAAAGGGTAAGCTTAGGGACCAACAGGTGCTATATCCATCATTCCATCTAGAACTCTGGACATTTCAGATCCAGGGGAAGAAAAAGAGAAGCTTGCATTCACAAATATAGGTAATACAGAATGGACTTCAGAACTTTGTTCCGCTTCCACAAACCTTTTAAGTCTAAAAACATTTCGGGTTCTTTCGAAGGAGTCTCTGCGATAATTACTCTCCCAACAGCACCCATATCACCACTTAAATCGATTGATTCACCTTCACACTCAACAAGTGCCTGCAGACCATAAATCTCCTCAGAAAACAGCGTGTAGAAATATAATGTATCACCAAAAAGGACAGACAACCAGGATCAAATAGACATTTGAAGGGCCTACCTTAGAACGAGACACTTTCTCAGGGAGTACCAAAGGCAATGTAGAGGAGGTAACCTGCAATTTGCATCACACTCACATCAAGGTGCACTACTAAACTAAAGGAAGAAGTATACAAGCAAGATTAAGGCCCCTCACACGAGGTTCAACATGCTTCTCAGGTATTACTTCCTCTGGAACATCCACAATACCGCCTTCCCCTAGTAATTCAAGACAAACATGAATGATTGAAAGAAATAACAATTTCAAGATAAGAGGTCAATTTTCAATTTTGTTTGTTAGATTTTCTCTGGGGCAGGCATAGATGGATTCGTTCATCAGAACAAATGTTTCTAAAATAACTGAGAGATAGGCTGCACCTTCTATTTTCACATTATCATTTGTTTTCTTCTCCTCTTTAAGCTTCACATCTTCTGTATTCCCCCTTTTCTTTGGAGATTTTCGCTTCATCACTACTTTAGGTGTCATCTCTGCATTATCACTTTTCTCTTCCTTGTTTAGCAATTCCAGTGATTTTTGGAAAGATGAATTTTCCTTCGCTTCATTTTTGCTCAGTGAAACTTCTGCATCAGATTCGGAATCCGAGGATAGTGCCCATATTAAATGATTCCGTGCCTGTTAATGTACAACTGATTGTGATCATCATGAACATAGGCATAGATAACTTTTCAAAGCAAAGGAACCGTACAGCTCATGAGTTGACAGACAGTTTATACTTCAGAGCATCTTAAAAAAAGGAAGATGCCCATGCCTTTTGTGCGTTACAAAAGGGACAGGGGTAAATAAATGGAGTATCCATAGTACATCTCAAGCAGTCAATAGCAGTTACAGCATCTGTAAGGGATTTCTCAATTCAGCTCCACTCCTTTCAATGGATAAATTTGATAGTTGATGGAGCACTTACAGAAGCTTCCATTGGCTCATCAGAACCTTCTTCCTTCCTACCATCTTCCTCACCTTCACTGCCTACACCATAAAAACATCAAATCAAGACCAATGCTGCAAACACTAAACATTGTCAGAAGCACACGCCAAAAAAGAAATCCAAAAAAAAAAAAAAACCAAACACACACACACACACACACAAAAAATAAGAACAGGAAACATAAGCAGGTTCACATTGAGGTTTTTAACTTCAGCAACTCAAAAACAATTGCAGTCCTGGATATATGTCTCTTGAAGTGTCTCAACACTGGTTCTGATGTCTAAATTTTGACCTACCGCTTTTCTTGCATTTTTCTGTTCTCCTCCTTTTGGCAGGCATCTCATCACCAACTTTCACTTGCTTTTTGGCCATCTTTTTGTTCGAAAACTTATTGACATCAGATTGCACAGCAACATTGCTGATATTTTCACCTTGTTTCTCACCTCTCTCATATTTTATGGGTGTTTTGTCACCAGAAAGCTCAGAGTCAGATGATAAAGTCGTAACTGAAAGAGTAGGAGTCTGCCCGACAAAGTAGATTTTCATAATCAGCAAATCTCTTGATCCACCAAACAACTGAAAAACTCTTCATAGCAATAAATCAATGAAAGTTTACAGCATGCTAAAAATCATTAGGATGCAGGCAACAACACTGTGGTGCATCAATGCAGTCACGACAAGACCCCCACTGTCCCGAAGCTCTTGTTGATAAGAGCATGGAGTACCTAAGCCCCCTTGAAGTGGTGAACTCAGACATTGTCTGAGCAGATTGTCGCTAAATACATGCAACAAGACAGATTACATAAAAAGATGCACAGACACTGATGACTGATCACAATATGTATCAACCTTTTCTATTGTAACCATCCATATATGAAAGAATCACCAACTCAAAATCAGTGACACTTCACTAACTAGAAATCCCAGCTCAAAAAACAAAAATGCCTTAGCAATAATAAGCTGAGAGACTAGATTTCAATTAGAAGCTAGCTCCAGATCACACGCACAATACACATACCCACCCAAAACCCTCAAAATTAGGGCTAACATTGAACGGAAATCCTTGAACCCAATCCACAACTAAAATAACAACAGCAAAATTCATCTGATTCAGAAAGGATTTCAACTTCACATGAATTTCGGAATATATACCTGAAAAGAACGCAACCAATCAGGAGAATCTTCCCTGGCGTTGCTCATCTTTAGCTTCGGGAGCTAACGCACTATTCACCGGTAAAATGGGGCTTTAGGGTTTTGCCCTAAGATTCAATTTGACTGAAAATTAATTAAAAAGAGCAAGTTTATTCTACCAGATGTGGTGGCGTAGGGTGGCGGAAGACGGCGGCGACTGGCGGAGCCGCTTTGAGCTGGGCAGCTAGTTTGGCCAAGTGGCGGCGGCGTTCGATTTTTATGGGAGGGAAATTATCTCGTCCGTTGGATTTCGCTGGTTGATGGTGACGAGACAATTTTACATTGAAAATTTTCTGTTTTAAACGGTCAATGATTAGCAATTTTACATTGAACATTTTACATTCAAAATGGCGATGAGCTACATCAAATTTGACGATCGTAATCTCTTTTTGTAATTTAATGATTAGCAATTTTATATTGAAAATTTTCTGAATTAAGGGAAATATTTTTTAAATTCTATGCTGAACTGTCATTTACTAATTGTTCCCGACCTTCTCTTTTTTCCTTTTAGTTTACTTAGATGTTTAGTAAATGTTTCTCATCTTACGTTGTTTTATTATATTATGTCTCTCCAATTGTGATATTAGAAAATATTGTTGCGTAACTTATCTCTATAATTGTGTATGAGTATTCGATTTATGTGTCTGTGTATAGCTTCTCCTTATTGTTTTGTTTGTAATTTTTCAGGTGAATCGTTTTGATATTACAACTAGTAGTTTTGCACCCGCGCAATGCACGAGATGAATATTGAGCTTTTATTTGCGGTAATTAAATAGTAAATTATGGTAAATCATCTAGAAATTATAATAAATACGATATGTGCATGCATATGTGGAGAACAATCTTGTTTTTGAAGTGTGAATGTCAACAAACCCTCCTCACATAAAAAGAGATGATAATCGCCAAACTCTTCTTCTCTTAAGACTGAAAGCAATTTGTCATATTTGTGTGGTAATTTAGCAGTAGTATAATTCTGTATAAGTAATATTCATAATTTTCCTCACATTATATCTAACATATGATAATTTCGTATTTATATTTATATTTATTTTTAAAGAAAAAGGCAAAATAATATTAAGTTAGATCCTTTTATTATTTTTAACAACAACAGCAACAATAACAATGACAATAATAATTGTGTCTCTATAGTAAATATGATCCATAGTTATCATTCAATTGTATCTTCTATTTCTAATACTCCATGTTTGACCAGTATAATGATTGTATCTTTATAATAAATAGGACTCGTAATTATTATCATCTAACATATCTAATGGTTCATACCGATCAATGAATTCAAACATGTGAGAAACTTAACCAAAACTATCGCTGCGAAACCATTCAATCAAAATATAAATCTGAAAATGTTGGCTTATCTATGTGGTATGATCGTCCATGCATTACTGAATTGGAAAGAGATGAAATCGTAATCTCATTATTTATATAGATGGGATGTACTATATGATATTGTTTAGTATTATCTGTTATTATTTAAAAAGTAAGATGCTATTTGTTATTATTTCATAATATATTATCACCATGAATAATCATCTCCTCTTTTTCCTTTTTTTTTTCTCCATCTTCTTTTTGCTCCTTCTCTTCCTTTTGTGTTTCGAGCGTCACATACAGATACAGACCCAGAAAGAACCCGGTGGTTGTACTCTGGTGAGGTGAACTCCTGTTTCCGGCGAGACTCACCCGTCTTTGCCAGTGCATCTCTGCTCGCACGTCTGCCGGAGCTTTACAAGACTGGCTGCTACAGCTTTACGATGGCCAGAGCCGGATCATCGACGGTAACGTCTATCACTCCCGTTACTCAACCTTTCTCCCATCCTTGTCCTGGTTCTGACTGTTCCCTACCCACTGCCCTACAGTCGCTGCTCACTGCCTCTGGTGGGTGTCCCCAGTAAGGCTAAGGTTGAATCGACCACTCAGTACCTAGGCTTTCAACCTTTATAGACTGGCCTTGCTGGCTCCGTTCTATTTTTGTGTTTAGTGTAAGTCCACAGCCACAAAGGCTCCTTGTGACTTTGACCTCATTTAGAATTCTTGTGGTTTTTATTATTGTTTTTGGATTGTAGTCTTTTCCTTTGCTACCTTTCTTTATTGCTGCTTTGGTGTGGTGGCGGTTAATAGTCCTTACAAGGTCGCTTTTATTGGCTGTTATTAGTCCTTATAGGATTAATATTGCTTTTACCAGCATCTGTATTCCCTACTGTTTTTGTTATTGTTTTAATATTATTATTAGTAGCATCACTACTTGGTTTTTTGTACTTAGCCTTTATCTACGATGATTTAAACTCTTTACAGTCTCACTATTATTGGTGATGGTATTATTGTTGTTAATATTGTGGCAATTATTTTAGCTTTTGTATTACTCTTACAACTTTATTTGTTCCTGTTTACTTGTAGTATTAGTTTTATTATTAGTATCAGTTATTCATTTGTTGTTGTTGTTGTGGTACGTTGTTATTACTATTGGTATTGTGGGGGTGATTTTAGTCTCATGGGTTTTTATTGGGCCTATTATTGTTGTTGTTGTTGTTGGTAGTATTAGCATTATTATTGACTGTCTTGCCAGGTAGATTTCTAGTCTTGTTAACTGACTTTATTGTTCTTTCTAGCCTATGTTTCTTTGCCTTTTTAGCTTCATTACTTTGTTCTTTTTCTATTAGTTGGGCCCACTCAGTGAGTATTTTGGGGTGATTTTATTCATTTATTATTATTATTATTGCATTGCTGGGGGCAGGTGTTGGTAGCTTAAACTAGTGGCGAGTAATGTAGTAGCTTCAGCCAGTCCTCCAGAGGGAAATGGGGTTAGGAGGGGTATAGGGTTTCGGAAGGTGCGCCTAATGTCTTGGAATATTGGGTCTCTTACTGATAAGTCAATGGAACTAGTTAAGTCTTTACATAGACGTGGGATTAACATAGCCTGTGTTCAAGAAATTAAGTGGGTAAGGGTCAAAGTTAGAAAAGTTGATGGGTATAAGCTGTGGTATTCGGTGTCAACTAAGGTTAGGAATGGAGCTGGCATTTTGGTTGATAAGGAGTTGGCTGATTTGGTTGTGGGAGTGAGGAGGAAGAGTGATCGAATTATGACCATTAAGGTATTAATGGTATCAGAAATCATTAATATGGTTACTATTTATGCACATCAAATAGGTTTGTCAGACAATATTAAGAAGCAATTTTAGAAGAATTTGGATATGGTCATTCAGGATGTGCCTCGAAGCGAAAAACTTTTCAGATGAGGAGACTTTAATGGCCATATTGGTGAAGGCGCTAACGGGTATGATACGACTCACGGAGGTTTCAGTTATGGGGAGTGAAACAATTAAGGAGCTTTTATTCTGGACTTGATGGTTACTTATGAATTGTTGGTGGTAAACTCCTATTTTAAGAAGAATGAGGACCACTTGGTGACCTTTAAGAGTGGTTCCATAAAGACTCAAATTGATTACTTCATGATTATGACGAAAAATCGGAGGTTATGTAAGGATTGTAAGATAATTTCTAGTGAGTATTTGGTGACTCAGCATAGGTTACTAGTGTTTGATGTAGAATTCAAATGTTCAACGTGGAAGAAGATGAGTGTTAGGGATCCTAAAGTTAAGTGATGGAATTTTACTAAAGAGAATGCTATGAAATTATCATAGAGAATTACTAAAGAAGGAGTTTGAAGGTAGATAGAGGATGCAGATACAATGCAGGAGACAATGGCAAAATGTATTCGAAAGCTGGCTAAGGAAATCCTAGGGACATCTAGGAGAGGTGGTAACAAAATGAAAGAAGCCTGGTGGTGGAACGAGGAGGTAAAGGAAACAATCAAGGAGGAAAAAGAGGCATACGTTGCTTTCATAAACATTGGAACGGATGAAAAGAAAGAGATTAGTAGAGTTGGATATAAAGCAGCAAAAAAGGTAGCCAAGAAAGCTTTGTTGTAGCTAAAAGTATGGCTCATGATAGGTTATATCAAAAGCTGGAGACCAATGAAGGTGAGAAAGAAGTCTTTAAACTAGCTATGCTATGGAAAGAAGAACAAGGGATTTGGGTGTCGTGAGGTACATCATAGATGAAAATGGTAAGGTGCTATCGGAGGATGCAGAAATCAAGGAGAGATGACAAATATACTTTTTCAAACTCTTCAATGGGAAAGTGATGGAAGATTTTCGAAGTATGGTAAGAGGGAGTAGTGAGAGGTGTTTTGATCCTCGATTGTGTGTACCTATTAGCAAGGACGAGATTAAAGAGTCTCTAAAGAAGCTGACTAATGGGAAGGTAGAGGGACCAAACCAGATACCGGTGGAAGTGTGGAAGGGTTTGGGTGAAGAGGGATTAGAGTGGCTGACATAACTTTTCAATGTTATTTTTAGGACCGCTAAAATGTCTAGAGAATGAAGGTATGGTACAATCATTAATTTGTACAATAACAAAGGTAATATTCAAGATTGTAATAATTATAGGGGTATAAAGTTGCTCAATCACACTATAAAGTTATGAGAGAGGGTGATTGAGATGAGGTTGTGGAAGGATATTTTAATATAAGAGAACCAATTTGATTTTATGCCTAGTAGGTCAGCCATAGAGGCGATTTATCTCCTTAGAAGGCTCATGAGATTGTACAGAGATAGAAAGGTAGATCTTTATATGGTATTAATTAACTTGAAAAAAGCATATGATAGAGTTCTGCATGAAGTATTATGGAGATGTTTGGACAAGAAATGAGTGTCACCTGTGTATATTCGTGTTATTAAGAATATGTACGAGGGAGGTAGGACGAGTGTTAGAATGCAAAGAGGGACTACCAATGACTTCTATGTTGGTATGGGTCTGCATCAGGGTTCTGATTTAAGCCCTTTCCTTTTCACTCTATTTATGGATGAACTTACAAAAGGAATTCAAGATGAGGTACCATGGTGTATATTATTCGCAGATGACATTATTCTTATTGATAAGACCAGAGAGAGCGTCAATGACAAGTTGGAGCGATATAGATTTATAGTGGAGTCTAGATGTTTTAGAGTAAGTAGATCGAAAACTGAATATCTGCATTGTTGTTTTAGTTGAAGGGAAGATACGGGAGGATAAGTCACCATTGATGGGATGACAATACCAAAGGTCGATAAGTTTAAATATCTAGGCTCGATCATTCAACAGAATGGAGATATTGACGAAGATATTAACCAATACAT
Source organism: Carnegiea gigantea (assembly GCA_029747015.1). NCBI lineage: Eukaryota > Viridiplantae > Streptophyta > Magnoliopsida > Caryophyllales > Cactaceae > Carnegiea > Carnegiea gigantea. Next base: position 143,390 of record JAKOGI010000056.1, on the reverse strand, counting down.
AAAAGTAGGTTGACAAAATGGAAGTATGCTTCAGGTGTGCTATGTGATAAGAGAATGTCTGTAGGATTAAAATGCAAAGTTTATTCTATGGTAGCTAAACCGGCTGTACTGTATGAATCGGAGTATTGACCTATAAAAAAGACACAGGTCCAAATGTTGATGGCAGCAGAGATGAAGATAATTAGGTGGATGTGTGGTTATACGAGAATTGATAGAATTGGGAATGGAGTTACAAGAGACTTAGTTAAAGTGACTTCCATCGAAAACAAGTTGAGAGAGACAAGATTCAGATGGTTTGGATATATGAAAAGAAGAAGTGTGGATGCTTCAGTAAGGGATGTGAGAGAATTAACATCTCCGAATGTAAGAAACGGAGAGGACGACCAAAAAAGAGTTTGGACGAGATGATTAGAGGAGATTTGAAAGTGGTATGATTGACGGAGGATATGGTTCAGGATAGGAGACTATGGCAGGATAGGACTAGGGTCTTATATCTCAGAGAGTTGGCTACCTGATATGGTTATGGTTTTTTTGTTGCAGTAGAGTAGTTTTGGTTGTGATTTTTTTTTTTTTGTATGTCGTATTTGTGGCAGGTAGTACTTACATCTGGAAAAAGTCATTGTTTGCCTATTTCTATTTGTTAAGGTATAGTACTTTCATTTGCTATGTTGTACTTTTGTTGTATTTATTTTTACATAGTTACAGTAACCTGATTTATCAGTATTTCTTAGTTCTCTCCCTGCTGCATATCCTTAGTTTTTATTCCATTAAATGTTTTCAGAACATTCTTCTTCAAATTTTTTTTCACAAGATCTTGTTTTGTAGGTCTATTGGATTCAGTCTCTCTACAGTAGGGATGCTGGTAGAGGTAAGGTTGCCTACATCTGGATCTTCCCAGACTCCATAAAAGCGGGACCCACACTGGGAGGTGTTATTGTATTATCACTATGAATGCAATAATTTTGTATCACAATCTTGCATCCTGTATATTTTTTAAAAAATTGAAAAGACAAAGGGATGGAATGTGCTATTTGATATTATTTGGTATTATCTTCTATTGTCTAAAAAGTAAAATGCTATTTATTGTCATTTCGTATTATCACTATATATATAATCTTGCATTATTTATATTAAAAAAAAAAAAATGGGGATGCCAAACTGATAGTATTGGTGTCAAGTATTTTGTTATGCATATTTTTTAAAAATAGAAAGGAAAAAACCATGATAACTAAAATACGTAATAGTACAAGAAGTAGTACTAGTAGTAGTAGCAGTGATAATAACAACAACAACAATAGTGATAATAATAATAATAATAACAATAATAATAATAATAATAATAATAATAATAATAATAATAATAATAATAATAATAATATTAATAATAATAATAATTATTATTACTATCATCATCATCATCATCATATTATTATTATTGTTAGTGTTATTACTATTATTATTATTGTATCATTATAGTAAATAGGATCTACAATTATTATTGTATTATATATTACATCTCTAATATTCTTATTTTTATAAATATAATAATTATTTATTTGTAGTAAATAGTTTATTATTTTTTATGCTAAAATAATATTATTAAAGTTTGAATATTTTATTATGTATATTAAAAAAATTAAAAGGTCATAATAATAAAAACAATTAGAAACTTCCTGCTATTTTTCTTTACTATTCCATATTTCTACAAATACAATAATTTTTCTTTATAATAAATGGTTCGTTATTTTTTAAGGTCAAAATAATAGCATTGGGATCATTACCTTTTATTATGTATATTCAAAAAAAAAAATTGAAAGGGAAAACTAATAATAATGGAAGTAAGAAATCTTTTATTATCTGTTAATAATAATGATGATAATAATAATTGTGCCATTATAGTAAATACAATCCATAGCTATTATTATATCGTATCTTATTTGTCTAATATTCCATATTTCATCAATATCAAATCTTCAAACTTGTAATAAACTTTATATGTTTTGTGGAAAAAAAAAAATTTAATGCGTAATTGACAACTGTTTAAATTAAAGTAGTCAGCGTAATAAGTTTAGTAGATAGAGGCCAACAGCTAAATATAATGAGTTTATATGTATTAAAAATTAATTTAGAGGGGTTTATTTTGTTTAAAAATAATTATTTATAAATTTTATGGGAGTAGCACTAGTCAAAAATTAAATGGATTTGTTTTGTTTTACATACACACGCGCGCACACACACGCATACATAGACAGTGAGAGAGAGAGAGAGAGACGGAGAGGGGGGGGAGAGAGAGACATATAAGGCTTATGAATTACATTCAACTGATCAAGTATAGTGCTTCATGTTTGATTAATATTCATTTACAAAGTCAATGCCAGAATAGCCGGTTTATATTTTGAAGGAGAATATGAAGATCAATGGGTATATTCACATATTGTGCTGGTGGAAAACAGCACTTCATGTGGGAATTTGGACAATTAATAAGAATAAAGTTTGATTTTACAGAGTTAAAATTTATCTTGACAATGAAAGTTCTTTTCATCAAATTCACATTATAGGAAAGCTCGTTAATATTCAACTAACTTATCCTTTTTTCCCCTTTTGGTGGGGAACAGTTCTTAGTCTAGGCCCTATAGTTGAGCAACACGCATCCACTCATAAGCAAGAAATGAGAATTTGATATTATATATATATAGGTTTTTGAGCCTCTGTTTCATCAAAGTTGGTTGGCCTATAAAGAGGTAGAACTATATATACTATCACAAATTTTCTCAATTCACAAGCCACCCACGTTTTTGGTTCGATTAATTAATCATGCGTACGTATGTTTTCAAATATGAGATAAGTAAACGGATAAAAATATAAGAGCATATGTAATAGTGATCTTAAAAATTGGGTTACAAGTGGGGGCTTATCCTCTTCATGTCATCTCATGATTCAACATTTATTCTCTCAATCATTTACTTCCACAGCGCAACGATCACCGATTTAGATCATCAAATAATATATTTGTCACAAACTCATCACGACATACTTTTTAGGGGTATTGGAGGCGAATAATATGAACTCTGCAGGTATTTGACATGAATAATCCGAATTTCAAAAATAACTCTCGACATTCCGAACTTTGGAGGTATTTATTTTTAGTAGTCTAGAGGGCATTTTAGATTATACGTTTGTTGAACGGTAAATTTACCTATTTTACGTGCCTCTTTCACCTACTTTTCGCTCGTATAATAACTTAATCTTTAGAATTTTTACTCGTTTTATTTATATTTTGTAGGAAATAACTCTAAATCGAGCAAACGTCGCGGAAAGGGACAAAGATGGGACAAAACGATGAAAATCAGCGAAAACGGGCAAAACACAGCAGAGAAGGACAGTGCACGGCCGACCTGTAGGGAGGCACGACCGTGCACTGGCGGCAGAAGCCACGCACGGCCAGGCGCACGGCCGTGCGTGGTGGCGCACGGCCAGGCGCACGGCCGTGCGTGGTGACGCACGGCCGTGCGTGGTGAAGCACGGCCGTGCGTCAGGCCTGGGTTCGCGATAAAAGCCCCTTTTTCGGGCGTTCATGAGGGGAGTTCGTTCGGGGTTTCTCCTTGGGCGATTCTTAGGGTAGTTTAGGTTAGGTTTATCCAATAAAAACCTCAATAGGAGGATTAGATTAGGATCTCAGTTGTTTGTATTTTGGGATTCTTGCTTGTGGATTTCAAGTTCTTCAATCAGTTCAAGCATAAGTTTCCCTCTTCCTTTTCTCTATTTATTTCATTGTTCTTGTTTATGTTTTGTTAGTTTTAATTCTTGTATTTGATTTGCCTAAGTTTATATGTTTGGTTTTCATTGTTGATTCATGTTATCTAGTTGTTTGAATTCGTTTTATTTCATTGCCTTTGTTTCGTTCTTCGTGTTCATGTTCTTATTTGTTAGTTTAGGTTTTCATTTGTTTTTGATGATTAGTTGTTTGATTGTGTTGGCTTGGATTGTGATTAGCCTCTTGATGGCTAATTGATCTTGTACTAGGCCTAGCCATACCCAATCTATGCCTAGAACCTAGAGTTTTCCTTCACGCCCGCCAAGTGTTCGATGAAATGCCTGAGAGGGTTTTCATCCATATTTTTGGGCGATTGACTTATGCTGAGAGGTGAGGTCAATTAGCTAGTGTGGGAGAGGGAATGGTTGAGTTCGGGACATGAAAATAGTATCCGAATCGAGCTAGGTCCGGGGTTGCTAGTTTTGTGGTCTAATTCGCCTAACCCCACGAAAGTAGGTGGTTACACGAGTTAGACTAGCTCATGACCCTTGAGAGAGGGCTTGGGTGGTCTTTGATGGTGCAACCGACCATCTCTTGTTCATAGTATGGTTTGGGTAGGTTAGGACTCATCTTGGTTAGTTAGTTCATCCATTGGTAAAATCACAACTCCAAGTCGTTTGTTTCTGTATTTGTAGCGTAGTTTAGTTTCCCCTTCTCACCCTTCGATCCTGCCTAGCTTGAGACGCTCTAGTGAACTCTGGTAGTTGGAAACCCAATTCCCTGTGGACGACACCCCAAGTACTCAACGACATACCTTGCACTTGGGGTTTATAAATATTAAAACTCTGTTTTTCTCGCAACAAGTTTTTGGCGCCGTTGCCGGGGAATTGGTGTTTTTCGATATTGGGGTTTACTTTAGCATTCGAGGCTAGGCCTTTTAAAAATCCAAAAAAAAAAAAAAAATTTCAAAAGAAAAAAATTCAATGGCAAGTTTCCATTTTCCCCAATGTGAGCAAGAATTATTTTACCGTTATTGGGATCGTTTACATGCTTATCTTGCTCAATGTGCTTCTTATGGATGTTTATATGGGAAATGGGAAATATTGCATGTTGTTGATGAGGGTGTGAATTGTGAGACCCATGTTCTTTTGGAGCATTGGGATTTCTATGCTCGAAATGTTGATGAAGCTTGGGAATTACTTGAGTGGTTGGCTTGGGATACTTATGAATTTGAAACTAGTTGTTCTGATTCTTGTACCCCACCCCCTTGTATCCATAATTATGCCCCTCCTGTGTGCGAAATTTGCCATTGTTCTGACCACGCCAGTAATTTTTGTCCCTATTATATTTCTAATGAAGGCTTTGCTAGACTTAGCAATATGATAGAGACAATGAATAGGCAACAAGTTGAGTTTGCTGAGTTTGTTAATCAAAATCGGGAGTATGACCTATCACCCGAGACTGACCCTAGTTCTAGTGCTCCTAGATTTGATGTCAATCTGTGTGATGATGGTGCGTCTTTTCCTCCTCTACAGTCTGGACTAGAGGACGTACTTGACCCTCCCTTGACCACTTCACTCACTGTTGCTTCATCCTTTCCTAATACCCTTTGGGACAACACTGCGCTTATCATGATCTTTCCTGATACACCTTTCCCTTTAGCTCGGTCGACGGAGTTCGAGGTAGGTGAGACCTGTGGCGTTAGCGCTAGTGTTGAGGAGGATGATACTTGGTCTGAGTCCGACAATGTTTCTATTGAGGTGCATACTTTTTATGGGACTCCCACAGGGACTTCATGCATGGATGTTGTGGTTGCAGGGCCAACTAGTCCTGATTTTGTTGATAATATATCCCCCACCTCTCTTACTACATTCCATGCCTCCTCTTCATGTTCACCACCCTCCCATTCCCCTAAGTGTTGTAATTTGTCACTTATCGATCCTCATGTGATACTCGAGGGGAATGTGATTGACTGTTCTGAGCCTCTAGGTACTTTTAGAGGGTATGACCCCCTCTTTGATCCTTATCGTCTGTACCTAGAGGGCATGCCTAGAGAAATCGCGTTGATTATTGTATTTGATTATTCTGCTGATTTCTCACAGGTATCTGGTGAGTTTAAGAGGGCACTAACTTTGTTTGCTCCATCTTTATCAGTGTTCTCTTACTCACACCATTCCGAGCTGCATGCAGCAATGCATGATAAGCTCCTACGAGCTTTGACTGCATCCGAGCTGACGACTCGCATCTTGAGCGGCAAGGAGTGGCTGATGCTCCTTAAGTCGTCATGGCATAGTTCGGGTACATTCAGTACCCGACCTGGTATACTCGTTCTCACTCTTCTCCCCCCTTCTTTTTCTTTTTCTTTTTCTTTTCTTTCTTTTTGTTTTTATTTAGTTGTGGATATTAGGATTGTGTTTTTGGTTGGTGATCATCTTGGGGTGAAATGTGGATGTTGCTGAGCCGTTGTTGGCTGTGATCACCATTTTTGTGTTTTTGTGGTTTTTTATTGTGTTGTGATTGGTGGTGTTGTTGGATTGGTATATATTTCTTGTTGGTGGTGCTAGTTTGGTATATATGTGTGATCTTGTTTTTGATTGGGCGAGATTGCGTTTTTGGGAGAGTGTGTTAGCTTGTGTATATATTTGTCGATTTTGTATGTCTTGTGTTTGTTTTTGTTTTCTTTATTTTTGTGTGTTGGTGATGACTCACGGCTCCCAATGAGGACATTGTGAGATTTCGGTGTGGGGGTGGGTCATCTCCCCTTTTCTTTTTATTTTTGTGAAAATTTTTCATTTTTGTGTAAATTTTTCATTTTTTCTCTTTTTTGTATAAATTTTTCTTTTCCTTTTGAATTTAGGGGAGTTTTGTACTATTTATATCAGTCTTAATCTCCGGTACCTTGACTATTAGCTCGTATATAAGTATAATGTGCATGATAAAGGTTCATCCCCAGTTTGTCGTTTTAGGTCTCAGTTCTAACCCCAACAGTCCATTGTAATTTTGTAATCCAGTCCTGATTTATGTATTATCATCATCCTACATTCTTAGTCTTCCATGATTGACTCCCCCACTTGTCTACTGCATAGCTCCCTTTATATGTGCTAGCACCCCCATTTTCTAAAACAAAAGCAAAAACAAACAAATTTAAGCGCCACTGGGTGTATCCCTTTGAGGCGTGACATGAGTTTGTATTGGAAAAAAAATAATAATGGAAAGAAAGAAAGTGGGGAAGAAAAGAGTTGGAAATGACAAGTACCCCTTTGAGGCATGCGCTACTGGGTGTTACCCTTTGAGGCAATACTGCTACTGGGGAAACTTGCTTTCCAGGCTAGCCGATCAAAAAGGTAGCTTGTGTCAGCTGCGTGGGATTGAGTTTGGTTTTGGTAGGCTTAGTTTCAGGGTGATGATACACTTGCACACAGGCACCAGGATGGATTCATCATTTTCATGCATCGTGGGGTGAAAAGCTGATGTCTGAATGCCATTCTTTGGGATGATGTATCCTGAAATGCATATAATGCTTGTGTACAGACTGATACTTGAGTTACTAGGGGGTTTTGGTTGATCCGAACGTGTACAGTTCACCCTGATGTATATATTTTGTTTTGTCATTTTCATTTTTCGATTTTTGTTTCTCTTTTCTTTGTTTTTTCCTTTTTGAGATTTTGTGGGTATATCTTCTGCAAACCCTCACGAGACCTTACTCGTCCACTTGGGGTAACCAAGGGGTTTAAAGGGCTTGTTGCATATGCTAAATGCAACCGTGATTCCTACGAAAGTGAGTTAGTTGTTTACTTAGTTTTTCTTTTATTTTGCTCGAGGACGAGCAAAAGATAGGTGTGGGGGTGTGTTGAACGGTAAATTTACCTATTTTACGTGCCTCTTTCACCTACTTTTCGCTCGTATAATAACTTAATCTTTAGAATTTTTACTCGTTTTATTTATGTTTTGTAGGAAATAACTCTAAATCGAGCAAACGTCGCGGAAAGGGACAAAGATGGGACAAAACGATGAAAATCAGCGAAAACGGGCAAAACACAGCAGAGAAGGACAGTGCACGGCCGACCTGCAGGGAGGCACGACCGTGCACTGGCGGCAGAAGCCACGCACGGCCAGGCGCACGGCCAGGCGCACGGCCGTGCGTGGTGACGCACGGCCGTGCGTCAGGCCTGGGTTCGCGATAAAAGCCCCTTTTTCGGGCGTTCATGGGAGAGTTCGTTCGGGGTTTCTCCTTGGGCGATTTTCTAGGTTAGTTTAGGTTAGGTTTATCCAATAAAAACCTCAATAGGAGGATTAGATTAGGATCTCAGTTGTTTGTATTTTGGGATTCTTGCTTGTGGATTTCAAGTTCTTCAATCAATTCAAGCATAAGTTTCCCTCTTCCTTTTCTCTATTTATTTCATTGTTCTTGTTTATGTTTTGTTAGTTTTAATTCTTGTATTTGATTTGCCTAAGTTTATATGTTTGGTTTTCATTGTTGATTCATGTTATCTAGTTGTTTGAATTCGTTTTATTTCATTGCCTTCGTTTCGTTCTTCGTGTTCATGTTCTTATTTGTTAGTTTAGGTTTTCATTTGTTTTTGATGATTAGTTGTTTGATTGTGTTGGCTTGGATTGTGATTAGCCTCTTGATGGCTAATTGATCTTGTACTAGGCATAGCCATACCCAATCTATGCCTAGAACCTAGAGATTTCCTTCACGCCCGCCAAGTGTTCGATGAAATGCCTGAGAGGGCTTTCATCCATATTATTGGGCGATTGACTTATGCTGAGAGGTGAGGTCAATTAGCTAGTGTGGGAGAGGGAATAGCCGAGTTCGGGACACGAAAATAGTATCCGAATCGAGCTAGGTCCGGGGTTGCTAGTTTTGTGGTCTAATTCGCCTAACCCCACGAAAGTAGGTGGTTACACGAGTTAGACTAGCTCATGACCCTTGAGAGAGGGCTTGGGCGGTCTTTGATGGTGCAACCGACCATCTCTTGTTCATGGTGTGGTTCGGGTAGGTTAGGACCTGTCTTGATTAGTTGGTTCATCACTTGGTGAAATCACAACTCCAAGTCGTTTGTTTCTGTATTTGTAGCGTAGTTTAGTTTCCCCTTCTCACCCTTCGATCCTGCCTAGCTTGAGACGCTCTAGTGAACTCTGGTAGTTGGAAACCCAATTCCCTGTGGACGACACCCCAAGTACTCAACGACATACCTTGCACTTGGGGTTTATAAATATTAAAACTCTGTTTTTCTCGCAACAACGTTTTAGCCAATTTAAACTTCAAAATGAATCTATACAGCTTGAATTTTATATCTTTATATTACTTTAGGGGCAATATCATTTAGAATTGTCAGAAAAACACAATCTAAAATGAACTTTGACTACTGAAAATAAATACCCGCAAAGTCTGGAGTACTGGAAGCTATTTTTTAAGTTCAGATTGTTTCCGTCCAATAATCCCAAGGTTCAGATCATTCGCATCTAATAATCCTACTTTAAAAAAAAAAAAGGCAAACAAAAAGAGAAAAAACCAATTGAAGTAAAAAAAAGGTTAAAAAAAAAAAAAAAACAGAAGGACAAGTGAAATGATCGTGCAAGCTGCTATCTGCTATAATCCAGTTAAATTTCCCCCTCTCCAGAATCGTGCGTTGTACTACGGTTAGGTGAATTGAGGCACCAGACGTGGATCGACAATCCATCGCTGTAGATGCTTATGGTCCGCTATTTATTGGCATTATTTCAGACAATTGAAATTAAGAATCTCTTCATAAATATCTAAATCTAAAATCTAAAACCATGGCAAACTATGATAATGTCTTAGGGGTAAACATTCAGCTTCCACGGTATATGAATGGTAAATAGAGTAGCACTCTACTCTTTTCAACTTATTTTTTAGGTTAAGTTCAAATTCAACTTAGTTCGGTTTTTTTTTTTAAAAAATATGTTTAGTTTAATTTAGTAACAAAATAAGTTTAGTTCACTAAAAAATAAGTTCAATTGAGCAAAATAAATTCAGTTCAATTAAGCAAAATAAATTCAATTCAATTTAACTCAGCTCAGCCGAATTCAATTGCCAAAAAACAACACCTAACTTGCATTAACAAAGGAAAGAATAGTGGCAACAGAAATTCCAGCCTAATTCATAATTCGCCAACCCTAACTGAAATAGCGAAAGAAGTTTTAGAAATTAGCAAAAGACTCGATATTTCAATCGTCGGACATGAGACCCTAGCAATCAGAAGGATCACAAGAAGTTTGAGAAAGAAAATAGAAAATAATGAGCAAGTTTGAAATTTTTATGATCAGTAGGCGGAGCTCTCAAATGTTGTATGTGTTTATGGCTAGTAGCTGTATGAGCTTTTCAATTTAATTATGTATTATATAGGATGCAGCAGCTGTCTTCTTGTCAGCTGTGTAGTGGTTGTTTTATGTTTCTTTTTTTTAATAAGGGCTTTACCCAACTAATAATTGAAAAAAAAATTACATTATAATTCTTCCTTTACCCTTAAGGTTTGTTTGGATGGGAAGTAAGGATGAGTAAAGGGAGTAAGGGAGAATGAGTACTCCCATTTACCCATATTTGGGAGTAAGAAAAGGAGTGTAAGGAGGAGTTAAGGAGAGTAATTCTTACTCCCCCTTAGTCCTCTAAACCCTCCATTTTCTTACTCTCTAAAATAGAGTGTAAGGAGAAGTAAGGAGGGGTAAGAATGAAGTAGTTTACTTATTTACCCCCACAAATCTAAATCTAATATATTTTAATATATTTAGTGATAGCATATGTATCAATTATTTCACTTACTCTTATTTACTCCTATATTCTTCCAAATAAGAGTTAGTCCTTACTCTCCGTAAACTTCCAAATAAGAGTAAGCAATTTACTCTTATTTACTCTCTCTTATTCTTAGAGCATTAGTAGCCACATGACACAAGAAGGAAAAATTACCACGTAGGTCCCTCCATAACCAAGCGTCATCATTTCATTTGCTCAGCAAACAGCACCAACGGGTGGAGGAACCTGTGGGCATTCCTCCACGCGTGGAACTTTTGAATTTTTTTATTATTTATTTTTTTTCTTTTTTTTGAGTTAATATATAATTTTTATATGATTTAAAAAATAGATTGTGTGTCATAAGGTGAGTTCATGATAAATTTTTTTATTGGGTTATTAAAAATGAAGTTCTATGAATTGGAGAAGTAATAACACATAAATTCCAAAAATATAAATTTTTTATTAATATAAAAGACTTGAATTTCAAAAAATAACACTCTAATTATGAATACTTTTATTCATTCTTATTCATATTTACTTTTACGCTTTCAACTTACTCTCCTTTCAAACGAACTCTTACAGTCTGGTGACCCGGTTGGGTCCAGCAGTTGGCAAAAACTTGGCCAGTTTCATCTATCCAGTAAAACCCATCGTCCAATCCTAAAGTTTCAGCATTCCCAAATTCCCATCTATCTCTCCTCGCCCCCATAAAACCCTGCAAATCCTCTCTTATCAGAACCCCAAAACACCCATTTTCCAAACCATCAAGCAATGGGAGAAGGAAAGCAAGGGTTGATGCTTGTTGAGGCGGCCAAGGGTTTAATGCCACCCCAAAACCCTTTGGTCCAAATTCAAAACAAATACATAGAATTGGAAACTGGGTTTAAGTCCTGGCTTTCTAAACAGCCCATTTATGTGGAGGCCGCCGCCGCAACCGTCGGTGGCGCCGCCCAAGGTGCCCTTCTTGGGGCCCTTATGGGTACCCTTACGCAGGACATGTCGTCCTCCTTGCCTTTGCCGCCTACTCAAGCTGGGCTTGACCCTAAGGCCATGGCTAGTTTTCGGCAAGCCCAGGTTCGGTTTGCTTGTTTTAGGTTTTAATAATTCATTTTTTTGTACCATTTTCTTTCTGTCTTATATGGGTTTGAGCCTTTTCGTATGGATATTGACTTAATTTTATCTGGGTCGTTTGCCAATTGATTCAAAGGTTCAAGGTTTAGCGTTTATGCTTGTTAAGTGTTGATAACTCAAGGTTTGATATTATAGTTTCTGGACTTTATGTGGCTGACACATGGGAAACGCGAACGTTTTTGTGACTTATACAGTCATGTATATGAAAGAAATTTGCTGTATGGGACTGTGATATTGATTTGGCTGTAGGCTTACCAAGAGTGGGTTGCAATCAACTTTGTTTTAGGTTATCTATCTTACCTGGGTCTCAGCCTTCTTGTACGGATATTGACTCAGTTTTATATGAATCTTTGTCAATTGATCCAAGAGTTCAACTTTTAGCATTTACGCTTAGTTAGCTAGCGACAGTTTAGATTGGGTATACAGTTTTCGGAGTTTATGTCGGTAATACATGGGAAATGCTTTTTGTCACTTGTGCAGTCATGTATATAAAATTTGCTGTGTAGAATTGTGATTTTGGTATGGTTGTAGGCTGACGTGCCTTTTTGCTTAGATTACCCCAAAACTGGGATGTTGGAGATTTGATTTTTTTTGTTTTTTTTTTGGGGTGGGTGGGTTGGGACAGGAGTGTTAAATACCACCGAGAATGTAGAACCCTATGCTACTGTACTGGCATATAGTATCGAGCTCCAGGTTGAATACTTGTCACTTGGTAAACATAGTAAAATGAAACAAAAGTAGTCAATTATATCATCCTTATTAGCAAATGACGCATATGGATATACGTACCCCCCTTTACTAGTATATGGGATTAGACATTACTGAGTTTGCATATGTCTTGACCACCTAGTCCCAAGCTATGATAGGATCCATTGTCTGTTGCGAGCTTCCATGTATCTTGATAAATGATTATTGTGCAAATCCATTCCATTTATCTACTAGTAAGTGCTTTAAGTGCCAATGTTAACAGATATAGTGGTCTATTTGTAGGCCCTTTCAGGAGGACCTCTTGTTCAAGCCCGCAACTTTGCTGTTATGACTGGTGTCAACATTGGGATCTCCACTGTCCTGAAGCGATTGAAAGGGAAGGAGGATGTGCAATCCAGGTAAACTTTTTTCCTTCCCCCCTGCCGGATCGTGGCTTTCCATTTTTCTCTATCATCTCTGCCATTCCCTTATAGTTAAACCCATTTTTCTGTTTTTTATAATATGGCAATTTTCAACATCATTATTTTACTTTATCTTTTGTAAATGGCAAATTTCTTTTTGGGAATTATGGAGTATGCTACCTCATACTGCAGTTGTTCATTTTGACATGAGATCTCTGAACAATTTAGTGCAGTTTAAGTTTGTATCTGTTGGACAAGATTTCTGCCTTTTCAAGTTGATTGGCTTCGTAATTCTTTTAACTTTTTGCGTTTCGTTTCGATGTGTTTCTTAGAGGGTTAATGCATTGAATTTCAGGGAAGAAATCTAGGAGTGAAAATGGACTTGAGTTTGGACGGGGGTGCAAACTTCAGTAATATGATTTTTGGGGTCTTTTTTCAGATGAAGGAATGAAAGCTAAGATTAAATTGAATTTTTTTTCCTGAAGTAAGAAGGATGGTATGAATTCATCTCCTACTGATTTCACACCTGAGGAGGTGAGAACTAAGAGAATGGCAATTAGGATGGGACATACCCCTTTAGCTAGGTTTAGTTCAGTTTGCTAAGCTAGTTCAAACTTGGATAGGTCATGCCGCCAACCTCAATCCATCGCATCCTATTCTCCTTCTACCATGAGATACACCAGTTTTTTTTTTTAAAAAAAAAAAAAATAAGACCTTGGATTGCACCACGTTATTTGGTCAAAGCTAGGATAGTTAATGAGGGAGGTTACTTGGGGGAAGGAACACAAGTGCAACTTCTTATTCACAAATTCTGTGTACAACATAAAGAGGATGGGTTTTGGGGAGAATGGATAGGTTGGCTCTGTCAGTGCATCTCTTCCACTTCTTTTGCCGTTCTTGTCAATGGTTTCCAAAGTAGGTTCTTTTCAGCTTCCAGAGGGCTTTAACAAGGGGACCCCTCATCACCTTTTCTTCTTTTGTTGGTCATGAAGGTTTTCACTAGGATGATTGGAGTGACTTCTAGTGCTAGGTCATCTCGGGAGTGACAACAATGAGCGTCTCGCATCTTCTTTTTGCAAACGATACTATTATCTTTTGCCATAGTGATTGTGAACTAATGGTGTACCTCCGTAGTGTTCTCACTTTTTTTAAGGTAGTACAGGTATGAGGTATGAGAAGTAGCTGAATTAGCTTGGCCAGGATGCATGCAGAGGAGGATTCAGTTGCTTGCGTCTGGCTTAGGGTGAAACATTGATTCTTTTCCAACTATTTACGTAGGGCTCCCTCTAGGTGTAAGATTTAAGAAGAAAGCTAGCTAGGATACAAGTTTTGACAGGTTGAGAAAAAGACTTTCCGGGTGGAAATATAAATATCTGTGGAAAGGGGGAGATTTTAACTCTTAGAATTGTTCCCTTGAGTATCACAACTTACTTCCATATTCTCTTTCTCTCACCTTCTTCTGTGGCTACCAAGTTAGAAGTGATACATAGAAACTTCTTATGGAGTTCTTTTGGGAGTGATTTCAAGTATGACCTTGTGAGGGGCTCCGGTGATGGCTAGGGGGTGGTGTTTGGTGGCCTATGCTGCAGCTTAGTCTCAGCGTAGTGTTTGGTCGAACCCCATACCTGACCACCCTTATTCTCTAACCATCTCCACCGGCGAGCACAACTGCCCTTCCCTTCCCCTGTCCTTGACCTTGCCCAAGGATCGCCGCTGGTTCTCGATGCCATGGTGGTGCCGCCTGCCTTACTGGGCGTCACCACTTGAGGTAAGCTCAGTCTCGGCTTAGTGTTTGGTCGAACTCTATATCCCACCACCCCTTTTCTCTAACCATCTCCACCAGTGAGCACAACTGCCCTTCCCTTCCCCTGTCCTTGACCTTACCCAAGGATCGCCGCTGGTACTCGATGCCGGGTCGTGCCGCCCATGTTACTGGGCGTCTGCCAGTGAGGACTCATGCATCTAAGACCTCTGTTTTCCATTGGCACCAGCAGAGCCCTACCCCAGTCACCGCAGCCTCCTCTGTATTCTGGTGCTCTGTTCGGTGGCGCCTCAACCCTCTTGTTAGCCACCGCAGCCGCTGTGTTTGGAGGCCTAATCCACAGCCGCTTTTCAGCTGGATTGAGTCAGCAAGCTGGACCTTGTCTCTCAGCCTTCAGTTTGTTGATTGGATGTGATTTGAGTTGCCAAGCCTGCTGCGCTTGTGATCTTTTTAAGCTGTGTTTGTTATCTTTTTGAGTTGTGGCTTCCTTGTTATTTTTGCCTTAGCCCTATTTTAGTTTACAAAGGGCTGGTCAATTTGTGCTTCTTTTAGTCTAGTTAGTATTGTTGGTGCTCGGATTTTTTTAATATTTATCTTATCATTGGTATTATCTTAGTTTGGTCAGTTGTTTTTATTATTAACATTAGTATCATTTATTTTTATTCTGGTAGTATTGTTATTAGTTATACGACTACTCAACAACTACTATTACTATTATTATTACTACTATTTTTCTTCATCATCATCATCAACATCAACAACAGCAACGTTATTGTTGTTGTTGGTGTTGTTGCTATTGTTATTGTTATTATTATTAATTTGTTTAGCTTAATCTAGTGGAGAACAATTTTATAGCCCATGCTTTCCTTCAGGGGGAAAAGGGGTTAGGGGGAGTGTAGGGCTCGATAGGTTGCGTTTTGCATTGTGGAATATTAGGACTTTTATAGGCAAGTTGATTGAGTTAGTTAAAGCTTTTCGTAGATGTGAGATTAACATAGCTTATATTCAAAAAACTAAATGGGTGGGAGGCTATAAACTTTGGTATTCAGGGTTTAATAGAGTCAGAAATGGAGTGGGTATTTTGGACGATAAGGAGTTGGCTGATCAAGAATTAGAAGTGAGTTGTAAGAGTGAGCGCATTATGGCAATTAAGTTAGTGGTAGGGTTAGAAATCCTCAATGTAATAAGTATTTATGCGCCACAAATAGGTTTAGTAGATTATATGAAGAAGCAATTTTGGGAGGATTTAGATAGGATTCTTCAGGGTGTACCTTAGAGTGAGAAACTTACTATACGAGACGACTTTAATGGATATATTTGGACAAAGGCAGATGGGTATGATACAACATGCGGAGATTTTGTTTATGGGGAAAGAAACAATGGAGGGCTATCGATTTTGGACTTTGTGGTTGCCCATGAATTGATGGTTGGTAACGTCTTATCAAAAAAAAAAAAAAAAAGAATTGATGGCTGTTAACTCCTTTTTTAAGGTTGACTATTTGTGACCTTTAAGGGTGGCATCACGACGACTCAATTTGGCTACTTCCTAATTAGTGAATAATGGGAGGTTGTGCAAAGATTGTAAGGTGATACCAAGTGAACATTTGCGGACACAATATAGGCTATTGGTAATGGATGTTTATTAAAGGTTCGAAGAGGAAGAAGAGAAGTGTTGGGGACCCTAGAGTTAAATGGTGGAATCTTACTAATGAGAACGCAACAAAGTTTTAGGAGAAGATTAAAGCATAAGGGAGCTGGAGAAAAGGGAAGCAATGGCGGAGTGTATTCGGAGATTTGCCAAGGAAATTTTAGGAGCTTCTAGAGGGGTGGATTCAGAATAAAAGGAGAATAAAAGGAGCTTGGTGGTGAAATGCAGAGGCAAAAGAGAAAGTCAAGGAGAAACAAGATGCATATGCTGCTTTAATTAATAGTATGACAGATGAAGAAAAAAAGGTTAATAAAATTAGGTACAAGTAAGCGAAAAAGGTAGCAAAGCAGGTTTTGACTGATGCTAAGAACATCACCATCAAAGGTTATATGAACAACTTGAGACTAACGAAGGGAAGGAGATCTTTAAGCTATAAATGGCTATTGAAAGGAGATCAAAAGACTTGATAATGTAAGGTGCGTCAAAGATAAAGATGGTAAGGTCCTAGTAGAGGAAACAAAAATAAAAGAAAGATGGCAAGAGTACTTTTATAAGCTCTTCAATGATATGAACGAGAATCCCTAGAGGAAGGAGCAAGGAACTAAGGAACTGTGGATGTGTTTGGATGAAGAGGGATTAAAGTGGTTAACGTAGCTATTTGATATTATTCTTAAGAAAGACTACCTGTAAGTGGAGACTTAGTACAATCATCCCGCTATATAAGAACATGGTAGATATTCAAAATTGTAATAATTACAGAGGGATAAAGCTATTTAGGCACACTATAAAGTTATGAGAAAGGGTGATCGAAAGGAGGCTAAGGAAGGTTATTCCAATCTCGTAGAACCAGTTTAGTTTTATGCAAGGTAGATCGATCACAGAAGCAATCTAACTCGTTATAAGGCTCATGGAATTGTGTAGGGATAAGAAAAATGATCTTCACATGGTGTTTTTAGACTTAGAAAAAGCAGAGCACCGCGGGAAGTGTTAGAGAGATGCTTAGAGAAGAAATGAGTGTTGGTTGCGTATATCTGATTATTGAGGATATGTACGAAGGAGTAAAGACGAATCTTAGGACCTTATTAGGAAATACAAATGAGTTTCTTGGTGACATTTGGACTACATAGTTTTAAGCCCATTTATTTTCAATATTGTAATGGATGAACTCAACGGAGGGATCTAAGATGAGGCATCATGGTGCATGCTATTTGTGGATGGTATTGTCCTTATCAATAAGACTAGAAACAGAGTCAACATTGAGTTGGATCCGTGGAGACATACTCTAGAGTCTAGTGTTTTAATTTAAGTACATCAAAAACTGAATACTTAAAATGTACTTTCAGTAGAGGGGAAGAGGACCAGAGAGTAGTTACCTTTGGTGTTATGACAATACCAAAGATTGAGAAGTTTAAATATCTGAGATTGATCATTCAAGAGAAAGGAGATATTGACAAAGACATCGATGAGTACATGAAAGTGGGATGACAAAAACAGAAGAATGTTTCATGAGTGTTGCGTGATAGGAAGATCCCTATAGGATTAAAGGGCAAAGTTTATTGTATCATAGTTAGACCAGCATTGTGTATGACTCATAGTATTGACCAATAAAACAGACCCAAGTGTAGAGGTCGATGGTAGTAGAGATGAGGATGGTTCAGTGGATTTGAGGTCATACGAGATTAGATAGGTTTAGGAATGAGGTCATTAGAAATAAGGTCAAAGTGGCGACCATAGAAGATAAGTTGAGAGAGAATGCACTGGTGGGTTGGTCACGTGAGGAGGAAGAGTGTGGATGTACGTGTGAGAAGGTGTGGGTAATTAACCTTCTCAAATGTAGAAGAGGTAGAGGTCGACTAAAGAAAAGTTCGACTAAAAAAAAGTTGGAACGAGGTGATTAAATTTGATTTGAAATTTCTATGACTAATAGAGGACATGGGTTAGGATAGGAGTTTGTGGAGATCTAAGATGAAGGTAGCAGAGCATAGGTAGTGTGCTTAGCGGCTTCCCTTTAGCTTTTGGAGTGGTACGAAATGTTGGGGTGTTGTATTGTTTACCATTCTACTTGTGTTTGCCTTTTTCCCCCCCGAATGCTAGTAGTATGCTCATTATAACAGTTATTATTATCCTACCTCGGATTGTTAAGGCATAGTAGTCACCTTTGCTATGTTGTTTTTATATATATTCAGTGTCAGTTGACTTTATGTTTCATGTATAATACCTTGTGCCTGTCTAAAGTTTCACCTTTTAAAATATTTTCCAAATTTTTATGGGGGCTTTTTGGAATTGGGAATTGGTCCTTTTATGGGTAGGGATGTCTTCCTAGCTAAGGCCGCCTATATTTGGATTTACTCCTATCTTTCTAAGGCGTTGTTATTGTTGTAGCCTATGTTTTAAGAAGGTTGAGGGGTCATGGACTTGCGAATTTTTGATGAGGCTCTCTGTGGCAAGTGACTTGGGAAATTTATGAATGAGAAGGGAATTCCTTGGAGAAAGGTGATTACCATAAAATACGGTGAGGGTGGTTTCTTTCTACTCCTAATGGTTCTTATGGGCATAGCCTCTGGAGGCATGTCTTGAAAAGATGGGAGAAATTATTTCCTTATTTTTCATTTGAGATTGACGATCGCTCTTTCATCTCTTTTAGCCATGAATGAAGGTGTGATGACACCCCCTTTTTTAGGCATGAACGATGGTGTGATGACACCCCCTTGACAGAGCCTTCGCCTGCTCTTTTTGTCCTAGTAGTGGAGAGAGACGCCTCCGTTGCTGACTATTGGGAGCGAGCATCAAGCACCACTATCTGGTCGCCTCTTTTGTTCGAGACAGGTCTGTTGAGGATGATACTCTTGTAAGCTTTTTTTAATAAGCGCAATGATGTCAAACCAAGGGACTCATTACATAATATGGTGAAATGGGATTTGGATTCTAGAGGGCACTTCACAATTAAATCCTATTATTTGAAGCTCCTACACTTGAACTACCCATCATTATAGATTCTATTCGAGTGTTCCTTTGCAAGCTCATGTGGAAGTATTTGGCCCCTTTAAACATATCTTCATCTTTTTTTTCCCTTATGACCGGGGGGGGGGGGGGGGAAGGGGGAGGGAGAAGCATCATATGTCAAATTTTGCCTCTGACTTGTGATAACCTACAAAAGAGGAGAAAGATCTTGACTAATAGGTGCTATATGTATGAAGGTGATTTAGAATCAGTGGATTACTTGTTGCTTTATTGTTAGGTTGGGCACTTTGGGGGCTTGCTTTTGGTTGCTTGAGCAATTTTGGGGTTACTTTTAATTCCATTTCAAGCCATCTTTTGGCTTGGGAGAGCTTCGTTGGTAGGAAAGTGAAAAAGAAGAGGGCCATGGTATTCCGTGTGGTTTTTTGGAGCATCTGGAGAGAGTAATTGTAGAGTGTTTGACGGTGATGAAACGTTCTCTTAGCACTTAGAAGATAATTTCATCAAGACTTTTTATTTTTGGGATGAGGAGAATTTTTGCTCTGCAACTTTTGAGCTGATCTTGTAGATATCTTGTATTTAGGATGCATATAGTCTTTCGCGGGAAGTTTAGGATTAAGGTTGCGGACCTTAAGTAGCGCACTACTTACCCTTCCCTTGGATCTCAAGAGCATAGGATTTGCTGACGGGCAGATCTAGCTATCCTCTATCTTGCGTGGATAGGACTTGTGTATGCTAATATTTATTTGTTGCGTCTTGCTAGTTTTTCTTGTAGCGCTTCCTTTTGTATTAAAAGATATTCGACTCTAAAGCTCTTTCTTAAATCTTTTGTCGGTCTATTGGAATCGGCATCTCTGTTGGTAGTGATACATGCAAAGGTAAGGTCGCTTACAGTTAGATCTCCCAAGACCCCGGACAAGCAGGACCATCACTGGGAGTTGTTGTTGTTGTATAGTCTTTTGTGGGATGCTGTCTTCACATCCATCTCATACTCCTTTTATATTTGCATACGTATTTCTCCTTATCAAAAAGGAAAAACAATGGTCTGTTTACAACATGAGGGTGAAAGATACTTATATAGCTCGAAGAATCTCACTATCTAGCAGCAGCCAGTTGCACCCAAAATAAAACAAAATACAACAAGAAGGGTACATCAGAGATGACACAAATTAGACTAGCAGTTGAAGACCTGTTTGAGTGTGTTACTGTATAATTAATGTGTCATGCTTACGAAGTTTAGCTTAATACAGCTTCTTATACTTTGTCAATATTTGCTTGGCCAAAACACTCGATGGACTGTAGTAAAGGAGCCCCTAGGTGTCCTTGTAGTAATCTTTTGGGAGGGATTTGGACAGTGTATTGTCTTTGTTTGAGTCTTAGAATCCAGCCCATCATGATGCAAAACTATACTTTGCTTGCTGCCTTAAACGGTTTATGTGCTGATCTTGACCTGCAAATCTTCCAAACCTCAAGTGGATATAACATTATGTACACTTGTCCAAAATGGACTAAACCAAAATCAAAATTTTGGCCTAGCTGTTGTCACTTTATAGAAGAATCAAAGCAATAGATTTCAGCCTGTAAGAGATTGAGCTCCTCAAATTCAACCATTCATTTTCCAGTGCCGCTGTGAGCCTCTCTTCTGCTGTCATTTTTTGATGGTGGAACTCATCACTGAAGCTTGACATCCTAATCTTTCATATGACACCTTTAGGTACAAAATGGAGCACTCTAACCTAGAGAATAGATACAAGAAAACAGAACAATAAACTGGAGTATGGGGTAGGTTTAATACTTCTGCTTTGAAGCCTTATTCTGCTAACTGGACTTAGCTTGAATTAAACTGCATCACTAAGAGTAGACTTCATTAGCTTTCCAAGAAGCTTGCAGCAATTAGACGCTCACTTAGCTAATCAGGTGCATAGGGCCGGATTTGAGTCTGGTTGAGGCAGGCAGCTTACTGTTTTAGCTCTCTTGGTCCCTTTTGAATTTGTTTTGTATCTTGGGAATTCGCCACCGAGAAGCCTCTTATCAAAATTGTCATTCTAAACTTAAAGAAGAGTCCTGAAAATGCCTTTTATCATGAAATTCAATTAAAGAAGCCAAAAGATGGGATAGCCGAGCATGATTTTGGACTGAATATACCTTCAATGGCATTGTCATGGAAAGATGGCCATGCGGCCAATGCACACATGCAGCGCATTTCTGTCGCATGTTTCACATGCTCCTGTGTATTCTGTGGTTGATTGATTTCTAATACATACGCTCTGTTGCAGCATGATAGCAGCATTTGGATCAGGAGCCATGTTTTCCTTGGTTAGTGGCATGGGTGGGCCTAACCAAATTGGTAATATGGTGACATCTGGATTGTTTTTTGCCCTAGCTCAAGGAGGAATGTACAAAGTAAGTATTCCTTTCTGTTAGTCCTCTGTCAGTTTATTTTTGACTGGACTCTGGATTGTGATTCAAGCATCGTCATTGTTCTCTTTGTCATTGATGAGAGCTTTGTGTGACATTTGGGAATCGTAACCCTTCAATGGTCTAACCTTGACGAAAGGTAGCCACAACACTAGGTTAGCTCGGAAGGTCTTCCATCACCAAGTCCATTAAGCATCATGATTTTCAATAAGGAAGCAAGCATGCTCAGCACCTTTATATCTTTTACTAGTCTGTAAGATGACTAGTGCTAGAACACCCCTCCCAAATCCCCTTTTGGTTGAATTGAGGGTACGACCTAATACTAAAGTGGCTTGTTTTTATGGGTTGACTCAAGTGTCGAATTATAATATAACCTATCGACAAATTGGTTGAATTGAACTGTATAACATATGGTATTATTAAGTACAAAAGTATATGTACTATATAATATACTTATACTCTGTTAAAAAAAAAAAAACCCAAGAAAAAAAGAGAAGAAAAATAATCTACAATGTTTGCCTATCGACGAAGGTAGAAGCTTGCTACAGTGACCACTGCGGTGGCACCATGACTCGATCAATTAACTTTGATTAGAGAGGAGATGGTGGGCATTTGGGACAAGTGGACAACCATAGAGTCCTCACCGATATGTTTCCCAACCGTTAACTAGCCCACTGTTTGGTGTTATCTCTTGGTACCTGTATGTGAGATACCTGGCAGAAAATAGAGTTGCGATAGAATACAAAAATGAAACTCAATAAGGTCTGTTTCTGAATTAAGGGTTGCAACTCATTTCCTAGAACCCTGACCCATGAGGTGTCATAACTCTGCGGCTCTGCCTCCAAAACGGTATAGGTTTTTAAGGTTTTAAGCTGATCAGTTCTGCATCCTCAATGTATCTCTGCTCCATTTAAGTACTTTGACAACTTATCTTGTTCTTCATTGAGTTCACCAGTGTTCTATCTCTGCAGCTGGGAGAAAAGTTTTCTAAACCGCGAGAAGAAGATCCAGCCTACATGAAGACAAAACACTTGTTGAAAAGCCTTGGTCTTGAGAAGTATGAAAACAACTTCAAGAGAGGCATGCTAAATGACTATACCCTGCCATTGCTCACTGACAGGCAAGTACTTGAGTTCGTGTGCTTTGTCATCTACTGATGGTTCTCGTTAAGTTTTGGATTGGATGCGGACTGATGAATGCTTTAATCAGAAAATAGTAAACTTTTGTATTGCTTTGCCTTGTGTAATCATCAAGCACATGTATATATGTTTTAGGAAGTACAGGAATATGCAGTTTAATTGCTCCATATCTTTAGTAGCTTGGGTCCAGTTAACTCTTGTTATTGGTTAGTCATTCAGAATAATAGGATGCCTAATAGACGAGTTAGTGAGTAGGAAATAAGGGTAAGTGGAAATGAAAAAAGAGGATGAGAAAGTTGGTGATTGAGGGAGGATGTAGGATGTAAAAGACGGAAAAAGAGGAGAGGAGGATAGGCATAAATTTTTCTTCAAGGATGCATAGAAAATCATATAAATGACGACTGATGGATAAGGATTTCGTTGAAGCAGGGTTTGGGAAGGTCCTGATGTCAAATCGCTGAAACTTAGAGTGTCAGTCTCTGAAAGACCTTAAAAACACTTTTATAGAAAAGTAATTTAAAACAGGTAAACTGCAAAAATGAAAACAAGCTACCAGAGTTAGGCATGGATATAGGTGAGCTAATAAATTTCAACACGCTGAATATAAGCGTTTTCTCTGTGCTGCCTCAAATGGATGTTCCTGCAAACTTGGTTGGAGAGAATTGACAGCTTTGGCGGGAATTTAGACCTGATCAAATTGAGGGTCGAGTTGAGGGTCAAGTTATGAGGGTTGGCAGGCATAATTTTTTTTGACCCTAACCCTGCCCATCCATCAAACCTTCCCTATGAGATTTTTCACTAAATTTCTTTTTTATTATAAAATTCAACATTAAACACCATACAAAACAAAAGGCCAAATGATAATATAATGTTCAAATAAAGTGTATCACAATTATAAACACTCTAATGCGTAATTTAGTGGTTAAAACGACTACTCCAAACATTAGAGAGGGAGCATTAGAAGGTTACGAGCCTGTGATATTTGGAGAGATAAATTGGGGGGGGGGAGGCTTAGAGAAGACGAGAAAGTAGAAAGCGAAAAGGTTTTGAACAAATGAAACCCAAAGTATCTTGTTTTGATTTTAAATTTTAATTTCTTTAAGAAAGTGAGGGTCAGTGGGTAGTGGGTCCTATGGTCAAAACTTTTACTCAAGCTTGACCCTCATCATAGTCAGGTACCCTTAATTTGAGAGTCGGGGCGGGTCAAAAACGAAAAAAGCAGACCCTGACAATCATTTTTGAGGGTAGGGGCGGGGCGGGTCGCGGATGGGGCTCTGACCCGTTCTAGGTGGGATATAATAGAGTTGACTTTTGTCAGTATTTTGTGATGCTTGGAATGGTTCTTCTTGTATTGGCTACACTAAAGTGTTCTTTTCCTTTTTTGATTGTTTTTCTTCTTTGAGTTACAGAAGCGAGGTACCCTTCTCCATGATACAAAAAATGAATCCAGCTGTAAAGCAGGGGCTTTTAAGTTTTAGGCACCATTATAGCACCCATCAAAGAGAGCTCCAGTGCTTAATTTAGATTTTGCTTTTTACGGATGCTGACATGGTTGCATGATTTACGTTCTCAGTGCCCTTAAAGACGTAAGGATCCCTCCTGGTCCAAGACTTCTCATCCTCGATCACATCGAAAGGTTTGATCGCGTTCTTCAATCTCCAATCACGCGTCACTTGGTTCGTATTATTTGAATGCATTGAGATGTTCATCAAACTAATGATGATGTTGTATCATTTTATCATCCGCAGGGATCCAGAGCTTAGCCAGAGGCGAAGAAAGTAGTTGCAGAAGTGTTCCAAATTCAAACTAGCTTAGCGGGTGAATACAAATAAGAATTATTTATTTTTACCCAGAGTGAAGTGTTTTGAAGGATGAGGATTTGATTCTTGGTTAGATTCCTTATCCTTTAATGTGAGAATACTGTGGCTACTTTGTTTTCTTGACCACAGTCCCGAATTTGATAAATCTAGGGTTCTGCTTCATAAGTTGGCTGGTGTATGCTGGCTAGCTCTATTCGGTTTTACCGTTGGCAGAAGTTTTATGGTCAATGACAACGTACTAATGAGCTGGAACCTGAGCTCATTGAGCTAAAATTGTTAGCTCAGCGTCAAGCATGGAGAAAATGTGACTGGACTCGACTATGAAATTTTTTTTTCCTCCTTTTTGGGTTGACAATACTGAATATGAATATCAAGATTATAATGGTAAGCTCGCCCACTAAAGGCCTCGTCTTTCATAGAGACATTCTTATGGGTTACGTGGGAAGCGGAAGGCATAGAAGGGGGAATGCGGTCAATATTAAGAAAACCGACTTGGTGATTAACCCGGTTAGGAAGTGGGTCAATGGGTAAATCGATTCGACCGGTTGAAACGGAGTTAGATCGGTTAACTAGTTTACCGTCGACACGGAGTGGACCGGCATGACCGGTTGATCATTTAGCTGACATTATATTTTCCCCTTAAATTGAGGGAAATCCGTTCGATGCCTTCTAGTGGAATTTGAGCCACCACCTTCTTATGGTCTTTGGTGGAAGGTGAGATAAACACCATTAGACTACTCCTACGGTGATTTTTATTGAAATATATATGCGGACAAAAATCGGTCCTTAGAGTGTGTTTGTGGGTGTGGCCTAAGCAAGGATTCAAAATGCGGTTTCGGTTGCGATTTCGGTTTCGGTAGTGGCACGGTAAAATCGCTATAATACGGCAATCGCGTTCCATATTGCGACTATTGCGGCATGAAAACGCGGATCGTCTGATTCCAAAACCTTTCCAATGCAGCCGTTCGTCGCGGTTTGGTCACATTTTGAATCCATGGGCCTAACGAATGTTCCGTGTCCCATGCCCTTGCTAACTTGTTGAACCTAGTTCTACATAAATGCTCTGGTAAGAGATGCCTTATCTCTCTTTAAAAAATATAAAATTATTAATCTGTATACACTAATGTATGTTATTCTGTCATTAAATATTTTGATATTGTAATTGACTTTCGTGGTTTCACCTGATGCATTTGCATTTGTTTGAAAAATTCACAATTGTACATGTTAGATGCATTCAATAATTTCCCACCTAGTTTCTTCTCTCATAGATGGTCCATTTTTCTCGCTTTTTTAATTTTTGTTGGTTTTTTCTTTTTTTATTTTAAAAAAGTTGTGTGCTGTAGAGTGGGTCCATGAGTATTATTTTTATTTGTTGGGCTAAGGTTGTGAGCTTTGCGTTGGAGAGAGGAGGATTGTGAGCCGAAAAGTTG
The DNA here is from genome assembly GCA_029747015.1 of Carnegiea gigantea. Classification (NCBI taxonomy): domain Eukaryota; kingdom Viridiplantae; phylum Streptophyta; class Magnoliopsida; order Caryophyllales; family Cactaceae; genus Carnegiea; species Carnegiea gigantea. Next base: position 117,464 of record JAKOGI010000056.1, on the reverse strand, counting down.
GCTCATAAGCTAATGTGGCAGAGATATGCTCCACTTGGGAGCTAAAAAATTGGCTCACCATTGGGAATTGTTTAAGTCCATTACGTATTCTGTCTTATCTATTAAAAAAAAAGTACATCCATCTTTTGAGGGTCAAATTGGACTCCATCCAACAGAGTCTCATAATTTTTCTGAAAAAATAAGCATAAAAGTTGATGTAACTTGAATCTTTAAAAATTCACAAAAGTCTGGCAATTGAGCCAATAAAGCAGCAGTATCATCTAATTTAACAAAGTAGCATCTCCATAAGAAGTGGCGTACAAGAGTCTCAATTGCCCCAAAATATGACCGACCAGTGCTCTGTGCAGTAGTGCACGTCGCCGAAGTGATGAAGAAGTGATGGCAATGGGGTGTGTATCGGTCAAATCCGGACCAAATCGGACCGGACCAAAATAAAATCGGATCGAGGATAGGAAATCTTTAAAAATAAGAATCGGACCGACATATATTTCGATCGGGACTTGACAATAACAAAACTTGGGCATATAGGGCATGCAATTCAAGGAGAGGGTGCAAAGTTTTTCACTTTTCCCCAACGAATTCTGAATCACTTGTGAGAAATTAGATGCTGTGAAAAACATTATTAAGTACAGCGAGCTAATTAAAAATATACTGTGATTTTTGTCTTTAAAATATTCAATTTTTAAAGTGATATTTTTGCTATTTTGTTCTCATATTGCATAGTCTCAATGGTCTATAATTTTTTTTTTCCACACACAGAATGATTGTTTTGATATATCTGAAAATTAGTTCTTATATAATTATAAAATTATTATAGGCAAATACAAGATATAATGATATATTATTCGAAATGAATTAAACGTCAACGCGAAGGTTGAAGGATGATGCATGTCCATGCCCTAAGTAATATTATTCCTATAAATACATTTATAAAGATATTGATTAAATCCTTAATCTGGGAGATAAATAATACGTAAGTCCAATTACACGTACCCATCAACGTACGTCACAATTTGCACCGTATGAGTGGAACCGTAGTTTAGGCTATATATGTCAAGGGGTGGTCGCTCCCTTGTGGTCAAAGCTAGTAAAAATAGGGGTTTTTAGGCAGAAAAAGAGAAAACATATCACCTCAACCCAACATTGTGAGAAAACCAAATCTCCAGCAAATCTATCTGGTTGTAATGTCCTTGAGAATTGTTACTAGAGACATGAGTTCGATTCTCACCTATATCAATCTTTGTGACTTATTCGCACCAAAAAAATTACTTTTAAGCCTTCATCCAGAAGCCTAACTAACCTAATCGAACTGCTTAATGTAAGGTTAAAGTTCCTCCAAATTTAGTGGGGGACACCTATTGAAGTATGAAAGTGGATGTTGTCTCACACTGGTGAAATGAAGAATATAAAAGTGGATGTTATCTTATATTGATAAAATTAAAGGTTCTCAGCATGTATATAAACTTGTGAGTTACTCTATTTATTGTGGAATATTGGTTTTGGATTGGAACATCATTTGAATTTATATGCATACATGACTCTTTGTGAAGACGTAATTGATATGTTAAAGGAAATACATAGTATTAGAGAGGGTTACCGATCTTGATTTGCTATAGTCCCCCTTTGATTACAATTATGTGCATGTATGGGGTCTTGTGATTAGCCCACACATGAGGGGGCGTGTTACAGTATGAAATTGGGTGTTGTTCGATATTGATAAAATAAAGAATATAAGTTTGTTAAGTTACTCAATCCATTGTTAATTGATTCTGAGTTAAAATCTTATTTGAGTTTACATATATAACTCTTTGTTTAAAACCCAAGTGATATTAACAAAATTTAACACCACACAAAGTGCGCCTTGTGACTTGAAGGACAGACAAAAACTAGTCGGGCTATGATAACAAGCTAAGTGGGGCAGCAGTGGCATGGATGAATTGATCGAAATGGAGGGAATCTGGAGGTCCAGGGCTTCTAATCTAACAAGACTACTCAGCTTCCAAATGGGACATCGATCATCATTCATCATATATATATATATATATATATGGCATGTTCTTTTCGTGGGTAAATTAGGGTGGGTAAAATGGTGAAGTGGGTTGAAGTAGGTTGAAGTGGGTTGAAGTAGGTTGAAGTGGATTGAGATTGGTATTTTTGAATTGACCCACGAAAAGAACAGGCCCATAGTGGACTAAGAATTAGATGTTCTTCAGCATATGGGGTTTAATGTGATATCACTCCCGGAACTCGGATTTCAGCATGCTTGATAATTTACAAATTAGTTTATCATCAACAGCAACAATTTCAATTGTGGGACATAGGGGGCTCTCGATCGAGCCTGTTTCAATGGAGCATTGGAGCGTTTAGATGAAGAGATGCTTTTATTAAAGGTCTATATGATTTTGCAATCGATTAATTTGGGTTTATCTTCGCTGCTGTTAGCGTTTTCTCCATTCAATTTGGACAAATTTATTTTTCAAAATTTTGATTTTAGAATTTTTAAAATTTTAGAATGGTATAGTATAACAATAATACATAAATTTCAATGGGGCTCATTTTAGTCAAAAATGTTTTCAGCAATTTTTTTTTTTTTTTTGGTTGATCTCTTTGAATAAATTTCTATGCTTGCAGTAGTGCTTGCATAGATAAGACTGCCTATATCTAAATCTTATCAGATTATGTAAAAGCGAGATCTACATTAAAAAGAGTTGTTATCATTGGTCAAAAATTAATAAGATAGGGGTTAAAATTTTAATAGCTATCCTAACGTTATGTGTTTGCGAATTCGAGTGATGTAGTTGATGGAAAGTTAAACAATCCAAGGGTCAATGTCTGATGCATTCACCAACCAAATCTTCATTTATTGTCACCTCTTCACTCATATCATATGTGACCTAAATCAAGATTTTGGATGAGCAACTTAATATTATCATACCATAATTAACCATCAAAACACTTTTTGTAGTTCATTTGTTTATGAAGCTTTTCCACCTGACTTATATAATGCATCATTGCATATGCATGGATGAACACTACCTAGTACCATCTGAGTATAGCTCAGACTTCAATTTGAAGCTAAAGACGCCGATCTGCTTGTCGCAGATTGGCATGGCTACATTTGCTCCACACTCCTCACCCAAGTTCGAATCTGGATGGGACCATCCTTTGCCAATTAATTGGGAGAGGGAGGGGGATGTGTGGGTTTGGACCTTGGGAGCTTTGTACCCCTATTCCCTTAGATTGATTGATTTGTTGGATTTTTCCCTGAGATAAAGAGCTCAATAGGTGACTCATATTTACCATCGTAAAAAAATAAAATAAAATTGAAGCTAAAGACGAATAGACAATCAGATGACCTACATATGAAGCACAAAAGGATCTTTCTACACGTAACATGACTCATGCGTGCATACTATTATCACGAATTAATATAGGAGTATTAGTTGCTTTCGTTGCATCCAAAAATGGCCGTTTTCAAAAGCAAGACGATTCCTTGGGCTCAAGTTATTAATTATACGACATGACATCTCAGAAAAATTGGAGTTGAGGTTTTTTTTTTTTTTGGTCTGATTATTAAATAAACTCACATATTAATATTTGAAGCGTAAGATAAGAAAATTGATACAGGTTGATTTCTCCCTAGATAAAATCTCATGTTCGAATATTATGAATGGAGAAAATTTGTAATGAGAAACCTTTTTTTATGAATTAATAATAACTCGGCTCAAATGAAATGAAAATTATAAAAAAAAAAAAGAAGTCGTAATACAAAATAAAAAAAGTTGCCCGACTCAAGTTAGGAAATACGGTAGGGTCATATGGGTTGAAAAATCAACTTGCGAAGTCTCCAATTTAGGTCATATTCGGCAAAATTAGCTGCTTAGGTAACGGATAGCGGTTCATGTAGCGGATAGATGTTTAGACAAGATATGCATTCTTACTTTCAATCATGTAACCATGTAAATTGTTAATTATATTTTTAGACAAGGTAATCATGCAGTAAACTGACTGACAAATTAAGACTTGCTTTTCATTCCACGATAGTATAGAATCAAGTCTTGCATAGAGTCTTTCATTGTATTGTCCTTGAGGATAATTTAGGGGAAACCTTGAGAAAAAAAGTTGCTTGGATTATATCACTTACCTATCTTAAAAAAAAAAAAAATAATAATAATAATTTGGAGGAGTCTATGTTATTGGTGTGGGGTCTCAGAATAAGAATATTCCCACATATTCCCTACCTTTCATATTAAAATGATATCAATCTTGCCAATGGTTTCTGCTATCAATAATTGGAAGAAACTGGAATAATAGATGTGAATTTATAATTTACATTTTAGGGATTATTTTTTACATTCTTTTTGATACAAATAAAGGCACAAAAGTTATATAGCAAATGAAAAACAAACATAAATTTTAACACTCTATATTGATAATTAAACAGAAGGGATCTTCTATGTTCATCTTGAGAGTACAATAAATAATGTGCTCTATGTGTAGTTTAAAAATGCACAATAAAATCACACTAAAAAAGTTTAGTAAACACTAAAATTTTATTAGTTCAGTGTATATTAGTGTGTTGTTTAGTGTATCATCTCACCAGATGTACACTTAACACTACAAACCAAAATACAATCATTGTACACCAAAAGACGTAACTCAGAAAGTGTACAACAAAGTACAGTTAGTGTGCCCTTGAGCCCCAATATGACAAGATATATCCGTTAGCGTACATGAATAGATAAGATTCTCTCACATAAGAAATATTATAAGATATAATATATTTTTTTGGGGGATGTGTTTTCGGTGACAATCATATATTTTGTAGTGACTTTTTAGTTCAAAGGGTGACTAATAGTTCATCTAACGATGACCTTTATTACAGTCACCCCTAATCATATATTTTTTTGGTAGATCTCTTGGAATCAGTTTCTATACTTACACTAGTGCTTGCATATGTGAGATTGTCTATATCTAAATCTTAACAAACCCTGTAAAAAAGGGATCTATTGTTGTTGTTTTTGGTAAAAAATTAATAAGATAGGAGTCACAGTTTTAATAGCTGTCCTAACGTTATGGGTTTGAGAGACATTCGAGTTATGTAGTTAATCAAGACAGTTAAACAATCACTCTTTTCGGGGGGGTCAATGTGTTATACATTCAGCAACCAAATCTTCATTTATCATCACCTCTTCACTCATATATGGACCTAACCAATGGATCGAGACTCCACCCGATCCGCCCGGCCCAACTCTAAAAAAAGAAGGTCAGGGTCAGGCTTTTGTATCCAACCCGCCCCAACCTTCAAATTGATGCTATCGAACCATGATGAAGATCGAGCTTGGGTAAAGGTTTTGACCCTTTGATCCGACCCATTGACCCTCATTTTCAAAAAAAAATTAAAATTTAAAATCAAAACAAGACACTTTAGGTTTCATTTGTTCAAAATCTTTTCGCTTTCTACTTCTTGTTTCTTCTTAGCCTCCTCCCCTTATTCATCTCTTTGATTTCGCTTGCTTGTAACCTTCTAACGCTCAATCTCTGAGGTTTGAAGTAGCTGTTTTGGTGAACTAATCGTTTTAATCACTAAATTATGTATTAGAATGTTAGTGATTGCAATACACTTCATTGGAATATTATATTATCGTTTGGCTTTTTGTTTTGTAGGACTCCAGTGAAAAATCTCATTTTCTATATAGAGAAGAAGGTTTGAAGGTCGATTCTAACCCGATGACCCGAAAATACCTGCGGGGTAGGAGTAACAATGGATCGGGTTCGAGTTGGGTGAATCCTCATCCGCATCTATCATCCGCTTTAATCTATTTCATCCAATCTACCCATCATTCGTAAAATTCTAATCAATCCATGCATTCACCATCCGCGGGTGAAAACGAGCCGGTGGATCGAGTTGTAAGTAGATACTGAAAGTTTGTATATAATATGTTAGCAAATTTATGTAAGACGTAAGCCTTGTCTTTTGAAAAATTTAAAAAAGATATTTTAGATATAAGGAACAAATAAATATCATCTTCATCATATTAATTTTAACGAAAATCATAGAATTAACAATATAATTATCCCAAAGATGAGTAAAATTAAAAGAACAAAAATAAAAAGTAAACTAATTGCAAATAGGAGATAAACAAGTGGATGACTAAGTGAGTGATGGATTAAGTGGTGGGTCGGATGAAGCATCACCCGAATCCAATCCAATCCATCAAACCATCATCCATCATTCATATATTTCGAGTTTTTATCCGCTTTTTTAGGTCAGATGAAATGGATATCTATCGAGTGCAGGTGAAATTGTCACCTCTACTGCAGGGTCAAAGTCAAGGGTATGTCGACAATCATGAAATCGGGTAGGTTCAGAGTTAAGAAAATCATATTTGATGACTCTCAATCTGATCCGACCCTCAATTTGATTAGGTATACTCATATGTGACTAAACCAAGATTGATGATTTTTTGTTTGTTTGTTTGTTGGATAAGGGATGAGCAACTTAATTAATATTATATACCATAAGTCCATAACCATCAAAACATTTGTTGGTGATTTATTTGTTTATGAAACTTTTCTATCTAACTATTATAATGCATCATTGCAAATGCATGGATGAATCCTACCTAGTACCAGCTAAGTGCCAACAAGCTACCTATACATGCCTACAAGACGTCAAATTTAAATTTGAAGCTAAAGACAAATACACAATAAGATGACCTGCATATGAAGAACATCCTACATATGAAGAACAAAAAGGTTTTTCTAGAGCTGACATGACCTATATATGCATATAGATCACTAATTAATACGAGTGTAGCTTGCTTTCGTTGCATCCAAGTGGCCGTTTTTCTAAAGCAAAACGATGCACTTGGGCTCACGTTATTATACAGCATGAGATCATACCCCAGAAAAATTGGAGTTGAGGTTTTATTTTTTTCGATTATTGAATAAACTCATAGACTAATATTTGAAGTATAAGATAAGAAAATTGATGCACGTTGATTTCCCCTGGGTAAAATCTCATGTTGGAATATTATTAATGAAAAAAATTTGTAATGAAAGAATTTTTTTTTTTTTTTTAATGAGTCAATAGTAGTTTGACTCAAATGAGCCAAATGAAATGAAAATCAAAGAAAAAAAATTTAAAAAAGGAGGATACAAAATAAGAAAAATTGCCCAACTCAAGTTAGGAAAAACAGGAGGGTCATAAGGAACAAAAAATCAAAATGACATTTCTTGAGAAGTCTCCAATCTATTGTATTAATAGGGGCTTTTATAAAATGGTTGAAGTCCCGAGAATTAATTTTATACTCTAACACATAATTAATTTGCAGGAGTCTATAGTATTGGTGGGTTCTCAGAACAAGAATATTCCCACATATTCCTTATCCTTCATATTAAAATGATATACATCCTACCAATAGCGGTGTCATAGGGATGTAATATTATAGCTCAAGTGCCAAACCTTGCGTGAGCTTCCATAAGTCTCATTTGGTGTCTTCTTCCACTAAACGTCAGAATTTCTGCTATCAATAATTGGGAAAAAAAAATGTCTATACTTAAAAATCTTCACGCCTCTGGATCACTTGGAGTCTCGAATTTCCGCTATCAACATGGATAGATCTGTGTTGGGCATTGGAGTGTTTATGGACACCCCTAACTCAAAAAATTTCGATAAGTCATATTTTAAAGGCGGTCAGATTGGTATATATGAACACTTCTAAAATTGGTAGTTTAATAGATGAATACCCAAATTTTATATGTCTAGATTTACCATTGCTTTTCAAATGTCAAAAAAGATTAGAAATTGGAATAAAAGATGTGAATTTATAATTTACATTTTAAGGATAATGTTTTGCATATTTTTTTGATACAAGTACATGCACAAAAGTTATATCGTAAACAAAAAAAAGCATAAATTTTAATACTTTTTATTGATAAATAGAAGGGATCTTTCATGGTCATCTCGAGAGTACACTGAATAATGAATTCCATCACATGTGTAGTTTAAAAATAAATCACCCTCAAAATTTGGTATTGGTAGATACCACCTTATCGTATATTGGTGTGCTGTTTAGTGTACCATTTCATCAGATGTACAGTAGACACTACACGCCAAAGACAATTATTGTACCCAAAAAGGTGTAACTCAAAAAATGGGCAACAAATTATTGGGGAGATTTCTTATGTAAGACTTGACGGAATGGCTTTTTAGTATATTATAGTAACTAATGATATATTTTAGAGTAATTTTGTAATTTAAAAGGTAATTAATAGTTTATCTAATAATGATCTTTATTACGATCTTATTTAAATAAATTATTAGTTATTTTAATTATTATTAAAAGTTATTATAAAAGCTTACGTATCATGATGATATATATTATGTGAGATGATTTGACATAAAATTTACTATTTGGTGGATTAACAGGCTCAGAGTACAATATTTTGTATTTTTTAGGTCTTTGGAGCTTTGTATTATCAGATTCGAGGTACTATTGATCCATGAAGGGTACGCCTCTTCTATCATAAATTTTTGCCATTCACAAGTCTTAAACCCCGAGATCTTGTTAAAGGTAACAATTGCCAAACAAAAACGAGCGTGTTTGAGTATATCATGAATTATTAATTAAAAATAAATTGTTAACAGGGTAGATTGCAAAAATGAATCCCATACATGGTTCAAATAGTAGGATGAGAAAAACATGAGCCTATAGTTAGGACCTATTTTTTTCGTCCTTAAATGAGGATTTCTCAAGTCGTCTAATTTCTTTTCAATACTTCTCAATGTTTTTCAGAAACATTCTACTGATTTCCAATCATTCCTAATTATTCTCATTTCTTTCCAATTTTTTTTCCAATTTTCTCCATTCCTTCTCTCACTTTAAAATCTTAATTTCCCAATTCTAAGTATTTCTTCACAATACATTCCATTTCTTCCCATTCTCTCTCATTCTTTCTCACTCCTCCCAAAAAATTTCATTTCTTTTCGATCTTTCCCTTTTCAAAATCTTATTTACCAATGAACAGAATAGGCCAAATCGACATTTGCTGGATGTAAACTATGGTCGCAAAATTGTCTAATAGATGCATGCTGTGAATGCGAAAAGGAAACCGAAAGAACATTTGGTTCAATTTTGTTAGAATGGAATGGAAAGGTGAATTATTCCAAGAGGTATATATAAAAATAGTTTTTAATTCCTGAAGACTCTTCTTAGTTCAATTTAGAAATTAATTCAATGTAAGTTAAAATTAAAAGATTGTAAGATGAGATGTACTATAAGACGGAAGTCTTTCTAATAATTTTTAATAATAATAATAGGGAGGATTGATAATTGATTTAGAAATGATTGGGACAAAAGTCATTTTAGAAGGCTATTTGCCACTCTAAATTAAATAGTCACTATAAAATATGTTGTCAGCCATCTCAAAATTTTAAGAGGTTACCTCTAAAAGTACATCCCAAAATAACCCTTATATATGTGGGAATTTGTGTCAAAAATGATACCTAAAGGCATGATTTTTGAACACTCAAAGGTGGAAGGGGTTTAGTAAAACTCACATATCTTACGAATTTGTCAATCTATTCGAAGTACAATTTAGAATAAAAATACCCAACTAAGGGCCTGTTCTTTTGTAGGTAAATTGGGATGGGTAAAAAGATGAAATAGGTTGAGGTAAATTAAAATAGGTTGAGGTGGATTGAAGTAGGTTGAAATTGGTTAAAGTTGGTTGAAGTGGGTTGAATTTTTTCTGTGATAAATTGAACTTGATTAAAATAGTGAAAGTGTATTGAAGTAGGTTAAAATAGATTGAAATAAATCGAAGTAAATTGAAGTGCATTAAAATAGATTAAGATTAATATTTTAAAATTAACTCCCAAAAAAACAGGGCCTAAATATAAAATATGAGAAATATGTGATATCATCCTTATGCTTGAGCTCAAAAAATCTTGAATTAAATGGGGTTGAATAGGACTTTTATCTCTACTGCTTCAAAAAGGAGAAAATTGAATGAAACTCTCATCCCAACCTGTCCTAGTTGAAAAAGTACGACATTGGGTGCGACTTTCGTCTCAATATATGCAAGTTGAAATTTGACAACATCTTTGAACGAATTTTTCATGTACGTGTGGTTCACTTTAAACCACTGTAACGCTATCAGGATAAAGAATTTCCTCAAGTCTAGATCAGTGTTATAAATATCGTACCATCTGATATTAATTTACGCGTGTTGTTTTGATCAAGGAAAAGTACAAGTTATTGTTTAAATTTGTACCGACCTACCAAATACCAACGAATACAGCTTTGCACCGGCACACACTACACGGTGTGCAAAATTTCAATTTTTTTGATATTTTAATTTTTTATTTTTTAAAATTTAAAATAATATAAGTTCACTACAAAGATATATAAATTCGATATATCTCAGTAAAAAAATAATACAATAGCCGATATGATATTTTTATGGTTTGTACGTGGTCAATTGGTCATACACAGATGCCCCTTCTTTTCAATTGGATAAGCAAATTTGTGGCAGCCAATAAAGATGAAGACGTACTTATTTTTGGGCCCTCATAACTGATTAGGCCTTCTTCCAAAAGTTTAGAAAAAAAAAGCAAAGGATTAACATAATTTTGCTGAAACTTAAACTCATAGACATACACAAAGCATAAGAGCAACTCCAACGGTTCTTTTATTTCGCTCGCCCCACCTCAATACACGCGCGGTGTGAGCCCGTGAGTGCCTGACGGGCCGGCTCTTAGCCTTTTTCGCTTGCTTTTTTGTTTTTTCAATTTTAATTGGCTTTTTATATTAAAAAAAATTGTGTGATAAAGTAGATTTATGAGTGCTATTTTTATTTGGTGAGCCAAAATAATCAACCTTGCATTAAAGAGATATAATTTTGAGTCAAAAATTAACTCATAAGCTGATGTGGCTAAAATAGGGGTATTAATGAGGAAAAAAATTAGCTCACCATTGAAAATGCTCACGTAGAAAACAAAAAGAAAAACTACTTCAATAAGCTGTTTTGTTTATTTAATTTCTACAAACCCCACATCCCACAAAAACAAAAAAGAAAAAGAAAAAAACACACAAGTAATATTTTACAAGGTGAAAAAAAAAAACCCTTAATATTCGCAAATTAACATGACATAATTCAGACATTAGCGAAGCTAAGAAGTCTTAAATAACTAATTAATGACAGAAGAACTGGGAATAGAATTGGGCTTCAAGTGCTGGTCGTGGTTGAGCAAGTTGTTTCCTTAAGCCTACCTTGAGCTCTCTCAGCTGGGAGCAGCAAATCTTCTTCTTCTCCTCCTCCTTCTTCTCCGCCCTCATTCGATTCTCTCTTGATTCTCTCTCCTCCTCGCCCACATGAGAATAGGCCGATCTATTCGGGACACTAATACTTGCCGATGCCATATAATCTTTTACTGAGTAACAACGCAGAAGGCTTAATTATTGGGAAAGAACTGGAACAAACTAATAAGGCAGATCGAGGGAAAAGGCTGCAATTGGGTGTTTCGGGGGGGCAGTCGGCGTCCTATATTATATACAAGTTTAATGGTATGTCTAGGTTCAATGTATCTCAGTTGTCCATGAAAAAACAAAATATAATAATGAATTTGGATGACGTAGCTGCTGACCCCTTGTCTTTAAATCATTTTCATTGTTCTGCGGGCATATCTGAGGAGAAAATACTGTTTTGTGGGTTCAGTTGAAACTATGAAGATATTCGTTGAATTCGGTCCTATTTAGTAGACAGTTGTGAGCTGTTTATAATAGTTGTTAATTATTAGTTATTTAAATTAGTAATTTATATTAATTATTTAAATTAATTATTTTTAAAAAAAATATTTAGTAAAAATTAATTATTTTAAAAAAAATATACTGATAAAATTTTATTTATGTCCTTATTTATGAATTAATTTTTAATAAGATGTGTGTAATTTTTCCAAACTTATGAACAGTTATTTTATTTCTAAAAAAAACTCTTCTCAAAAGGCTAATGAAAATACCTTTTTTAAAAAGAGTTTTTTGGAGCCAAACAGCTCTTTACTAAATACCCTTTAACTGTTTGACTTGATAAAAACAGCAAAAATCCTTCCAAACAGCTATTTTTCTCTCAAAAATTGTTGTTACCAAACACCCCCTAAATCCTTGATCAAGGAGATGTACATAATATGTTAGTTTTATATTATGATATTTTAAATTAACAAAAAAGGCAGGATCGAATAGCTGAAGTATATTATAACTTATAAATTGTATGAAGTCATCTTTTTATCCAAAATTTACTACATTTATAAAATACACGTGTCGTATGTTCTCGTAGATAGAGTTGATACTATCAGGGTATCAATTAATACTTCTTTGGCGTAACCGATGAATATTTAAGTTTAATAATTTATAATTACGTATAATCATTGAGAAATTTGATGATTTAAAGTATAAAACATGTAAATTTAAGATGGGATACGATATTTAATGGTGTCTCAGTCTTGTGGTAAGACATGTATCATTACTCATATAAACATAACGAGTGAAGCAATAGTGGCATGGATGAATTGAAGAGGAAGGAATTTGAAGGTCCAGCATTTCTAATCTGTTCAAAAACTATCTCAACTAAAAAATTAAATTAATAATTAAGAATTTAATAATAAATTTTATACTCTAACATAGGCAACCAAAATTAGTCCGCTTTCAAATGGCACCCCGATCGATAATCACATTTATAATGGCGTAAGACTTCTTGGATGTTCTTTGGCATTTGCGGTTCGGCACCATGTTTTTACAATTAATTCATGTCAGAACAAGGCTACAAAAAACATAAATGCGCCTATCTTTCTTGGTTGATAAATAAACATTTATTAATCTCTCTCATGTCTTATTAATCATACAAAATTCAATAATTTTTAATGTAGATCTCGTAGTTTGCAAGGTTTACAGAAGTCAAAAAATAAATAGCTTTATCACTATAGGTATTATTATCTATATCAAAGACGATTCAAATAGACTGATAATAGATTTAAAGAAACATTTGTCTCAGTCCGTTATAATCTTTACCAATTATTATCATTTTTTGCTATTCATTTTTACTCCTTAAAAAAAAAATAAGTACCGACTGTCTCCAATCCTTCCTAGTTTTGCTCAATCCGTGCCAATCATGCCAAAATGTTTCAATTTTTATCAATTTTCACAATCATTCCGTTTTTTCAACCCATATACACCAACGAAGAGGACATTATGATTACTACAATCATTTTACAAAAATATAGACATCATAATAATAAAATTTCATCTATTACCTACCATAAATTTTAGTATAACAATAACATATAAATTTCAATAGGGCTCACTTTAACCAAAAGATAATTAATGACGTCCTTAACTTTGTGCTTGTGTGAGACATCCGAATCGCATAATTAAATTAATTAAGGGATGTTTGGTAACACTAGCTGTTTGGAAAAAAATAGTTGTTTTGACCAATTCAAACAACTAGAAGGTGTTTGGTAAAGAGCTGCTTGTAATAGCTATTTGACTCCAAAAAGTTCTTTTTGAAAAAGCTATTTCCATTAGCCTTTTGAGAACAGTTTTTTGTGGAAATGATATAATTGTCCATAAGTTTGAAAAAAATTACACACATCTCATTAAAAACTAATTCATAAATAAGGGCATAAATGAAATTTTACCAACATAGTTTTTAGAAACAGCTAATTTTTACCAAACACTTTTTCTAAAAACAGCTAATTCAAACAGCTAATATAAACAGCTAATTCAAACAGCTAACAGCTAACAGCTAATACAAATAACTAATAGCTAATAGCTAACAGCTGTTTATCAAATATAACCTTGGCAACGATTAACAATCAATTTTCTTTCTCATTTTGAAGATAAAATGATCAATGTGTCGTACATTCGTCAACCAAATATGTGTTTACCGTCACCTTTCCACTCATATGTGACCTAAATCAAGTGCGCACCATTGCAACTTTTTCTTTTAAAAAAAAAAATTATTTGCTTACGAAACTTGTCTACTGACTTAAGGTTCTGCAACAACGCATGGTTGATCGGTGATCCTACCTAGCTGGTACTAAGTGGCAAGCTAATCAGTTCAATGCTTCATGTTAGCCGGCCCTAATAATATTGGGATTGATGGCCACATGAATGGTTAAGAGACGGTAATTTTAATTGACGCCAACCTATATAAAGATGCTTAGAACATTAAGTAAATACATATTAAATGTTAAAGGATATACATATTCCTGGACCTTCAACCACAAGTTTAAATTTTTGATTGAGTTGATTCTTGAACATGGTATCAGAACCTTTCTGAGCGAGAGGTTTCAAGTTCGAATCTTAACAGCCCCCATATTGATTTATTGTACAAGGCAGGGGGAACCTTAATTTACAGCATCCACGCTTCAAGTCCAAAGGGCATTCGCGTGAGAGGGTGTGTTAGAGGATAAACCTATTCCTAGGCCTTCAATCATCAGTTTAAACTTTTGGTTGAGATGGTTATTGAACATTAAACGACACAGACATCTCTAAATCACCTCTTTTCTCTCATAACCTCCCTACCATCTAGTGGGATTCGAGCTTAGGGCGTGATCTTCAAGACGACTCTAATAGCCGCCTTCTATATAGCAACATTCAGGTTATATAAACTACTCCGACAGTCTATTCTATATCAAAATTAACCCTTTATTATCTTACCCTTCATTTGAGAACAAGTCTAACTTCAATTTGAAGCTAAAGACAGTAAGATGAGCCTAGACATGAAGAAGAAGATATTTCTATAGCCAAGCGAGGTGAACCATGCATACTATATGACTGATTAATCAGGGTATGCGCCATTACTAAAGCAAAAAATCACCTTAATTAATTGAGGTGACATCGTCATTCGTTTTTGCATGCATGTCCTAGAAAAATTGGAGTGAGGTGGCCTCATTGGAGCACAAATTAACTTGGAGGGTTCCGTGGTGGGGTTGGCTCGGGACAAGATTATTTCCACAAATTCCTTACCGTTCTTCATATATTATCATTTTTTTATTTTTTTTAACCTGTCCTCATCGTTGATGGGATTTTTTTTTTTTTTTATAGGGATTTTATAGCTTTAAGTAGGGATGATAATAGGACGGATATGGGACATGTTTAATCGTACCTTTATTCATATTCATTTTCAAAATTAATACTCATACCCATACCATACCTATCGGGTATGGTAAAGTTACACCCATACACATACTCACTGGGTACAGCAGGTATGCGGGTTTTATTTGGGTACATTTAAACAAAAAAAATTAAACCTATTTTGTACCTATTCGACATCAAATTGCCAATATGTCACATTAACACTAAACTTCCAATAACATATCATATCATATTATATCACATTAAATACAACTAGAAATTTGCCAATTAAAATTATAAATTAGCACTTGATAATTACCGTTTTGAACAAAATGTTCCTCTGAAGTCTTCAATATAATACAACTCAAAGTAACTAGCAAAATATTCAAGTACAAGTAATAAATTAAAACTTTAAACAAATGGGTATGAGTCTTGTATGAGGTGGGTATTAGATAGGTATGTGGCGAATATTGATAAAACGGATATGAGGCAGATAGGATCTATATCCATACCCATACCAATACTCATATCCATACCCATTTTAGCAATACCTATTCATACTCATTTTTTTTTTCTTTCTATTTTCACCATCCACACGCATATCTGTTAGGATGAATTTTACGAGTTTTAGGTTGTTACGAAATTTTTTACCAGCCCTAAGTACTAAACCTTGCGCAAGCTTCCACAACTCTACTTACCTCCATTGACTTTAATTTCCAGGTCATCTTCCCATCTCAAAGAGTTCATTTGATAGGGATATTTTTTAATGGGAATTAATTCATTTAACTTATAAAACAGTAAGAGACTTAAAAGCCTTTTATATGGGTCCTTCATTTTAAAATTTAATTAAGTTGTGTAAATACAGACGATTTTTATGAATATTTGAGGACTCTTACATAATCTTTTTTTCTTAAAAAAATTAACTAATTTGTGATCGAGCCATCTAGTCTACCGCTGTTATGAAGTCATTGAAACGTATCGTCAAATTCTAGGTTTAAATTTCTTCTATAAAAGGTTCTATATTATTTCTTAAAATTTAACCATTCTATTCCGCATAATTAAAAATTACTCTCACATGTTCATCTTATAAATTTTTACTATGATACTCACTGATAAACCATACATAATTTTTCTTTTTTGGATTGTTTTTCTTAATACTCCTATAATAAATTGACGATCCTTAAACGGAATGATTGAATCTGCAACACGTTACTCTTTAATATAATTAAGTAATCAATTGATATCATGTCAATTAAAAATATAAATAGATCTGGCGAGAAACATCAAGAATTCAAGGACAGCCACTTGCGGGAGAGTGGGTGACTTTCGGTAATGTAAAGGGACGTATAACCAAATATAGTGTCTAGTTTCTCAGCCATTAAAAAAATAAAAATAAAAAAATAGTGTCTACTTGAAGCCTATATACGTGGGAACCAATATGATTCGATATTCATCATCCAAGTCAAATAGCATGTCATCTCACCATATCCGATGTGGTGTTTGTGCTGTTTCAATACAGAAATTTCAGCGTGCATTATACTGATGTACACGTCAATGATCGGCAATATATACTTAAAAAATTTTACCCCTCTGAGCCACTTGGAGACTGGGGGTGGGATCATAAAGATAGCGCATTGGTGTGTTTCTTTTGAATGTTAAAATGTGAAAAAAGTCATAAAATGAATTAGATATGAATGGGGTGTTGATCGGTCTAGAATCGAATCAAATCAGATCGGATCGATTCGAATCAAGGACCGAATAAGAGAGAAGTTATGGACCGTAGACTTGACTAAATAAGTTATGAACCAGATTGGGATCGGACCGACCGAATTTTCATGCTCGCAAAAATGAGAACTTAGATGACATCGAAGGGAGACGTTTCTACAACATATTTCCACTATGGAAAAAAATCAATATTCTTGAACGTTTGAGAAATTATAAGTTGTAAAAAAAAATTGAAATTGAACAGGTAAAAGTCGTTCTTTAAATTTTTTTTATTCGATCCTCAGTCCGAACCGGTGGATCGGATCGGAGAGCAAATAAAAAAAATTTGTGGATATGTGGACCAGACCGAATGAATTAGGTCAGGTCTAGTCCAAGCCGGTCTTCGGTTTGGGCCGAGCTTGGACCGAATAATGAATAGTCCTAGATATGAATTCATAAGTTATATTTGTGTGTTAGTTTTTACATTCCTTTTTGGTATAAATAAGGGTACGAAAATTATTGTAAATAAAATTTAAACACAAATGTTAAAACCTTAATAAGCAGTTCATCGTGAATTTTATTGAGTATAATTAATATGATTTGCAATTTAAAAAAATGAACATACAAATTAAAATAATGCCATACATGCTTCAATAACACGGTGGGGAAAAGCTAGAGGAGCCCACATTTAATTTTAAATTGGCATTGCTTGGAAGTAAACTATGCTTGCAAAATTGTATAACATTTAATTGCCATTAATACAAAAAGGAAATTAAACGGGACTTTATCTCAATGTATACAAATTCAAAAAGAAGAAAATTAAATGCGACTTTTATCCGAATATATAAAAGTTGAAAAAGGAAGACATTGAATGAGACTCTTATGCCAATTTATTTGTACAAGTTGACAATTGAGATATATTTTGGAGGTGTTTGGTAACAACAGCTTTTTGGAAAAAAATAGCTGTTTGGGAGGATTTTGGCTGTTTTGACCAAGTCAAACAGCTAAAGGGTGTTTGGTAAAGAGCTGTTTGCAATAGCTGTTTGGCTCCAAAAAGCTCTTTTTGAAAAAGCTATTCCCATTAGCCTTTTGAGAAGAGCTTTTTGTAGAAATGACATAATTGTCCATAAGTTTGGAAAAATTACACACATCTCATTAAAAACTAATTCATAAATAAGGGCATAAATAAAATTTTACCAACATATTTTTTAGAAACAGCTAATTTTTACCAAACACTTTTTCTAAAAACAGCTAATTCAAACAGTTAATATAAACAGCTAATTCAAACAGTTAACAGCTAACAGCTAATACAAATAGCTAACAGCTAATAGCTATTTACCAAACAGGGCTTTTATCTATTTTTTCTATATGAATAGTTCACCTCAAACCACTATTACGATAAACATTTCTCTCAAATTTGAACCATGTTTTGGAATTAGCCATAAATGCCCCTCTGCATCACATTGAGTAAGTACTTCATCAGCTATCAATACCTTTTTTTTTAGATCTCCGTAATTTATTGAATTTTTCTCGAAAACGCACAGAACTATTGAAAGATCGCTCAGAAAATTTTACAAAGCTTAAACTTATAGACGTACATATAACATAACAAGGAAACAAAAAGAAATATGATCTAAACAAACTTTAATCACTCACTTTAAACTATTTTGTTTTCCACACATCGGAAAAAAAAAAACACACACACTCAGACTATGTACGTAAAGTTCTTATGTACAACTTTGAGGATGCACACGTAATATTTTACATGCTGCCAAAAAAAAAAAAAAAACCAAATATCCTGAAATTAATATCACATGCTAATTAATAATTCTTAACGGGAAGAGAACGGTGTTGAAGTAACGTTTGTGCTTGAGAAAGTTGTTCCGTTAAGGCCAGGATTTGAGCGTGAAAATAACGGGCTTGCTCAACTGTCTCCGCCTCGAGATCTCCAAGTTGAGAGCAAAGCATCTCCTCCGCCTCTTCCGCCACCCTAACCCTCTCCAAGGCTCGCCGGAGCTCCTCCTTCATCTTCTCTTCCCTCATTAGACTCTCTCTCAATTCTCTCTCCAATTCTTCATTATACTTTTTGAGATCCGTCTCTTGAGATTTATGATCGTGACCCACATAACGACTGGCTGACGAATTGGCGCTATTAACAACACTTGGGGGTGCCATCGTCTCCCTTCTAGAGAAGTGTAACCCCAGCAGTTATTTTTTAACGTAGAATATTTGGGGAAGAAGTGGCGTAAAGAGGATTTTTAACCAATTTCAGAACGCAAAGGACAAAGAGGGTGAAATTGGGTGTTTTGGGGGCACAATAAAATTGAGGCAGATGGCGCCCTATTTATACAGGAAGTTTGGTAGTATGTCTAGGTTCAATGTATCTCCGTACTCCATGAAAAATAAGGCTGACGTAGTTGCCTACCCTTTTTTTCTTTTTCTTTAATCATTTCCATTTGTACAGGGACATATTTGGGGTGAAATGATCTGGAGAACCATGTTGTATGGAGAGACGAGGTGGATGTTGATGTACAAATATTTGATTCTAAATTATAGAAAAACTTTATTTCAATTAGTTAAAATTGAAGTAAAAGTATCATTTTTTATTGACTAATACAATTTTCACCTTAGTTATATATATTTTTTTGGGTGATATTTTTAGCTGGTGTAACCTGTAATCAATATAAAATATTATGTCTAAATTATAAAAACTTTTAAATTTAATACTTTTTTTCATATGTCATAGGGAGAAAACACTTTAATACTTAAAAAAAAAATTTTTTTTAGAGGGAAGAAGTAACTTTGAGAATAATACTAATTGAGGTAAATAACATCTATATAATCGGACCAATCATGTATGATACGTTATAAATTTTGTAGTTATAAAAAAATTTCAAAATTATTTAATCTATATTCTATATCAAAGATCGATGATTTAATGGATCATTAGTCATCATAATGTCATCTACTAGTATTTTTATTAATAAATTGAACCACACTATCAAACTTTTGACCTTTTATTCTGTTGAATAAATCAAGTGGCCTATAAGTTCGCCCAATATTTTTGTCAAAAGCAAGGGGATGTGAGGAATTGTAAAGTCATGAAAATGTTCCAAAAGTCATTGAAGAGTGTTTGAATTGGATAAGTTTGAATACAGGAGAGGGGAGTAGGGGGCATATCTAGCAGGGGTCATTTTATTATTACTATTTCTTTGCTTCTTTTTTTTTGGTTTTTTTTTTTTTTGTTTTTGGGGAGGGGTCAGCGACATTATTATTATTATTATTATTATTATTATTATTATTATTATTTTGTCAGCCAGCGATAATAATTGAAGATGAAGCCAGATTAAATCAACAACCCATGCATTGTCGTTTCTTGGAAACTTGAAAGGGTGTAAACCACGTGAAAATTGGCCCATGTCCTTGTCACTCACCATAATATTTTCCCTTCATCTTCAAATTCAATGTCAAGTTTTCCAGTTTGAAGGTGTAGCAAATACACTTCTTATTGCATTATTGTATTTCTTCTTCTTGCAAACGCACAACTCCTCACAAAGGTTTGTTTTTTTGGCCCGTTCTATAGTGGATAGGAAAATTACAACATATCTAATCAGCAAAATACTAGAAGACCTGACTAACGAGTCATTTGGTTTAAATTTGAGCTGGGATAATTTCAAGTTAGATCCTTTTTTTTAAAATTTTGATGAAGTTTGGATCATTGATGTTTAGTTCTATAGGACCAATAGACTTGTCTTATTAAAAAAAAAAAAAAAGAAACTTTGGAGAAAAAAAATTTAAGCTTCAATTTTGGTTGGTTCAATTGGATTGCCGCTCTGAATCAGATTTTAAGTTTTTGATTGCTATTGATTTGGTTGATTCAATTATAGGCCTTGGATTAACTTTGTCAGGTATGAATACAAAGTGTCGCCTATGTAAGCAATTATTACTATATAATATTTCTTTGGAAAAACATTTTTTGTGGAAAATTCCCCCAACCAAACATTACCTAAGAAAAATGGCAATCCCCAACAGCCCCCCCAAGCGCTTGTATTGTATTTGATCTTCCATCAACAGGAAAATTCAAATTGGAAACTCTGGGAACCTGTGGACAATTCTGGAGCCACTAGTTAAAACTTATCTCCCTTCTAACTTTCAGGGATTTGCAGAAAATTTCAGATTTGATGAAAAAGCTTGAACTTGAAAGAACTCCCTTTTGCCTAGACCCATGACCACACATCAGTCATCATTGCTCAAATGATTTCAGATTTGCTTGCCTCTGAAAAAATGCCTACACCATATCCTTCCAAATGACAGTAGGACAAGTTGGAATCCCAATCAAAGATGCGAAACAGTAGCCTCAGACTTCACAATTACAGAAGAAAAGGAGATCCATCCACCTTTCAGAGTTTCAGTTAAAGAGGTTTTGGTACATAAAACAAGCTGTTAAGAAATTAGAGCAAACTAATTACGGAAGCGTTATAATGAACCATGATAATCAAAAGTAAAACAATGATAACAAGAACAATAAAGAACACTAAGATTTATGTGGAAACCCAAAATGAGAGAAAACCACTGACGGTGATGAGCGAAGAATACACTATGAGATAAGAGAGTACAAAACTGATCTCAGAACGATGTGCTATAGAAAGAGATCAGAAAACGATTATAAATCACTAAGAACGCTATCTCACAAAACGGGAATCGCAGAACTTAAGCTCTTATGGATGCTTGTGTTTATATGTTATTGGGATGATTATTAGAGTCCAGACTAGGCCCTTTATATAGGGTTTAGAGGTATAAGGATGCAAAAAATCCTGAGAGCAACCCTAGCCGCTAAGACGACGAAACCCTAACTGCCACGGTCTGTAACTCAAACTCCTTGAAGCCCATGGTGGATTCACCGAGCTAATTTTGGGCCATTAAACCTAATAATCTTCATCTTAGACCAAAATCACCAACACCCATAGAGAACACCGTCAAAGGACCCCGAAGGGTAATCAAAGGCACTGAATGCCAACTAAGTCCAGGCAATACTGGAACTTAGCAATAGGAAGAGATTTGGCGAGCATATCTGCAAGATTCTCCGAGATATGAACTTTCTTCACCGTAATGTTTCCTGCAGCAATGGTATCTCTGATGAAATGATACTTGATACTGATATGCTTGATCTTTGAATGGTAGGCATCGTTTTTGGTGAGATGAATAGCACTCTGGCTATACAAAAATACAGTAGTGATACCTTGTGAAACTCCAAGCTCAATAATAAGGCCTCAAAACCATGTAACTTCTTTGACACCCTTAGTTGCGGCGATATATTCAGTCTCAGTAGTGGATAAAGTTGCAATAGACTGTAGTGACGCCTTCCACGAGATTGCACTCGCACACAGGGTGAAAATATAGCTAGAAATAGAGTGCCTACGATCAAAATCTCCACCGCAATCAGAATCAACAAAACCTGCAACATCATAGGTTGCAGTCTTGGATTTGTCAAATACCAAACATCTGTCAAGAGAACCCTTCACAGAGTGAAGGATCCACTTTACAGCCTCCCAATGATCCTTACCAGGATTGTGTATATAGTGGCTCACCACACTAACCGCATAGGCTAAGTCAGGTCTAGTGCAGGCCATAGCGTATATGACACTTCCAACTGCACTAGGATAGGGAATGTGAGACATTCTCTCCATCTCCTCCTCAAACTTAGGACAGGACTCGACTGAAAGTTTGAAATGTGCAGCCAAATGATTGGATATTGATTTACAGTTATCCATATTGAACCTATAAAGGACTTTCTCAAGGTACTTCATTTGAGATAGGTATAATTTATCGGCCTTTCGATCTCTGTGAATCTCCATGCCGAGTATCTTCTTGACTGCGCCTAGACTCTCGAGCTCATCACTAAGTTGAGATTTCAACTTGTCGATCATGGACTTATCCCTGAAAGCAATGAACATATCGTCAACATACAACAACAGATAAATGAAGGAACCACCTGATTATTGAAAATATACATAATTCTCATAGTGACAGCGTGTATAGCCTTGCCCTATCATGAATGCATCGAATCGTTTGTACTACTGTCTGGGGGCTTGCTTAAGTTCATACAAGGACTTCTTCAGTCAACACACACTGTGTTCCTCGTCAGGAACAACAAATCTTCAGGTTGCCTCATATAAATCTCCTCCTCTAACTCATCATGAAGGAACGCTGTTTTGACATCAAGTTGCTCAAACTCAAAGTCAAATAGAGCAACAAAAGCAAGCAGCACTCTAATGGAGGCATAACGTACTACATGAGAAAAGACTTCATTAAAGTCAATACCTTCCTTCTGGTTGCAGCCTCGAACAACTAGCTGTATTTTACACCTTACATCTTCAACACCGGGAATGTCCTCCTTTCGCTTGTAGATCCACTTGGCTGTTAGAGTACGACGACCTTTTGGCAGATCACATAACTTCCAAATCTCATTCTTATATAGACTCTCTATTTCTTCTTGCATAGCCATAAGCTAGTTTGAGAAGTTAGGATAGGAAATGGCTTCTGAATACAAGGAAGGTTCAACGCCTTTAAGTATCTCCTATGCAATGGCCAATGCATATGCAATCAGCCCATTCCCATCATCAGCTGAGTAACATGCACGCTTCCTAATGGTTCTTCGTGGTCTGTCATGAGCAAGAGAGTAAGTATCTATGATCTGCGATTTTGGACTTGAAATGTTAGGAATGACTTCCTCATACAGGACCTCACCACTAGAATGAGGTAATTTGTCTCCACCTTGAGGGGCACCTGCAGGAATCTTAAACTCCAACTTCTCACTGACATCTTCCTGATTACCTGTAGCAATAGACTGTTTCCCAGGTGAAAACATAACAGTTTCATTGAAGGTTATATCCCGGCTTTAAATGACCTTCTTGGAGTCAGGATACCACAGCCGGTATTCCTTCGATTCAGATGCATAACCTAGAAACATGCACTTGACAGCCCGAAGGGATAACTTCCCGTTGTTAACATGTGCATAGGCAGAGCATCCAAATACTTGTAGAGTAGAATAGTCAACAGGATTACCTGAGCAGACTTGTTCTCGAGTTTTGAAGTCAATAGAGGAGTGTGGAGAACGATTCACCAAATAACAAGCTGTTAAAACAGCCTCTGCCCAAAAATCACGACGATGGCACAAGTTGGCGTTGGGGACTATACAACAAGCTCTTTCAAGTAGAGTTCGATCGATACATTCTGCGACTCTATTTTGCTGAGATTTTTCAACTAGGGTCTTATGTCTGGCAATACCTTGAGTGGCGCAGAACTCGTTGAAATCAAACTCACAGAACTCAAGACTGTTGTCAGTCCTGAGTTTCTTTATCTTTCTCTCAGTCTAGTTGTCTACGAGGGCTTTGAATTTCTTGAATGTGCAAAAAGCCTCGCTTTTCTGCCTCAAAAAATAAACCCAGACTCTTCGAGAAAAATCATCTACAAAGGTCAGCATATAACATTTTTCTCTAACAGAAGGAACTCTAGACGGACCCCACAAGTTAGAATGTATATAATCAAGGGTAACTTTGGTACGGTAAGTAGCAATAGAAAAACTGACACTCTTTTGTTTTCCAAAAATACAATGATCGCAAAAATCAAGTTTTCCCATGCCTTTGCTGCCAAGTAAACCTCTCTTGCTTAGAAATGTCATTTCCTTCCCACTCATGTGGCCCAAGCGAGCATGCCACAATTGAATAGAATCTGCTTCGGATGAGGCGGTGGTGACTGCAGCAGAACCAGTCACTGTGGAACATCTGAGTATGTAGAAACTCCCACGTCTTACTCCTTTCATAGGAACCAGCGCACCCTTTGAGATCTTCAAGACTCCACCTTCAGTGGAGTACTTGCACCCGTTGGATTCAAGGGTACCAACTGAGATAAGGTTGCACTTCAGGTTAGGAATGTGACGGACATTGGAAAGAGTCCTCAGTACACCATCGTGGGTGTTGATCTGAACAGTGCTAATGCCTACGATACTGCGTTAGGCGTTATTGCCCATGAGAATGACACCTGAATCCAGCGGTTTATATGTTGAAAACCAGTCCCTGTGAGGACACATATGATAGGTGCTGTCAGAATCCATAACCCACGGAATAGCACCTCTACTTTCAGTTGTGGTGACTAGTAAGACATCACCATCTGACCCAGAGTTAATAGCTACAGCTTCAGCAAATTGACTGCTCTTATCTTCCCGTTCCTTGTTGTTCTTCAGTTTGTAACATTCCGCGACCAGATGCCGTGGATTTCTGCAATATTTACAGAATTTGCCGGATTTACGACCTTTCAACTTCGATTTGGAGTTTCTCCTGTTTGGAACCTCCTTTTCAGAGGAGCTTCCTCTTACAAACAAGCCTTCTGTTTTGTCATCAGAATGCACTTCAAGATCAAACTTTTCTTTGGATAGTAAGTTAGACTTAACATCCTCAAAAGCTAAAGTGTCGTTGTTGTTATACAACAAAATTTCCTTGAAGAGTTTATAGGAGGAGGGCAAAGAGACAACCAGCAATATAGCCTTATCCTCATCCTTAATCTTTACATGTAAACTTTAAGATCGACAATAATCGAATTAAAATCGTTTAGATGTTTTTGAACAGGAGTACCTTATGCCATCTTGAAATTATACAACTTTTCCTTTAATTGGATCTTGTTGGCGAGACTCTTCGTCATGTAGAGTTTCTCCAGCAGACCCCAAAGAACCCCTGCAGCTGTCTTATCAAGCACCCCCCAAGACATGTGGCGCCAAGCACAATTGTATGGCCGAAAGTGCTTTCTCCGCCAGTTCTTCCCATTCGTCGTTCGTTGAAGAACCACGCTTCTTCTTCTTCTATTCTGCCGATTGTTCTTCTGTCATCGTATTGGGTTTCGTACGAGGTCTTGAGAGAACCTTCCACAACCCATGCTGAATGAGAACCGATCTCATCTGCACCTTCCAGAGATTGCAACTAATCTCTTCATCAAACTTCTGAATATCAACCTTCATGATTAAAGATATCCTAAACCTCACTCTGATACCACTTGTTAGGAAATTAGAGCAAACGAATTGTGGAAGCGTTAGGATGAACAATGATAATCAAAAGTAAAACAATGATAACAAGAACAATAAAGAACACCAAGATTTACCTGAAAATCCAAAACGAGAGAAAATCATGGACGGCGATGAGCAAAGAATCCACAATGAGATGAAAGAGTACAAAACTGATCTCAGAGCGATGTGCTACAGAAAGAGATCAGAAAGCGATTACAAATCACTAAGAACGCTCTCTCACAAAACAGGAATAGCAGAACTTAAGCTTTTATGGATGCTTGTGTTTATGTATTATTGGGATGATTATTAGAGCCTACGGTAGGACCATTATATAGGGTTTAGAAGTATAAGGATGGAAAAAAACCCTAGGAGCAACTCTAGCCGCCAAGACGACAAAACCCTAACTGCTACGGTCCATAGCCCAAACTCCTTGAAGCCCGTGGTGGATCTGCGGAGCTGATTTTGGGCTATTAAACCCAGTACAAGCTATGAGGCAAAATATAAGAAGCTAAATTCATATGTATTAATCAATAATATGATAACCAAATCCTGGCAAATGACAGCTGAACAGGTTTAACAGGAATAATCAAAGTACTAAACTTGATTCGAAATAACTGAAACCAACGACAATGAAGAGTGCGACACAGATTAGTTTCTCATCTATGTACAAGTTTTGTTAGTTCTCCCACCATATCAACTTGGCTAAAGTCTACCGGTATTGATTTAATTCACAGTATGTTTATCACTGTCTCCTATATTTTTGTCCCTTTGATGTCCAAGGGTGGAGCTTGAGCATCTTCCCGGCTAACCACTCGGTTTCCACTTTTAGAGAGAAGGAGGTCTTTCATTTCGCGGTAGCTCTTAAGTTCTTCAAGGGCATCAGCTGCCTTTCTAGGCATGAAAAACCCAGTAGAAGTCCCAAAGTCGCCTTCTTGCTGGATGCTCTGGGAATGGGTTGAATAGATACTCGAGTCTTGACGCAGAGGTGGGGCAGTCCTTAGCATGCGAACAAGGGCACCCACTGCAGCATCCTGTGACTTCCGGCCCAGTGAGAATGCAGAATCAAACTCCCCTCCTTTCCTTGCATCAAGACTCTGACTGTAGAACACCACACAAGCATGGAGTTTAGGCAAGTTTGGAATGTGAAAACTGTACAAAGAATAGGTTTTATAGCATTCTTCTTATGCAAAGTGCAGCACACACTGTAGTACAATAGTATAGTACATAATACACAAAAGCAGCCATCTCAAGGAACTAGATAAAGGAAAGTACATATATAAAATGAGAATTCCCATTTGAGATGGATTCATGTGTAGGCTATCCACGTTCTATCCTCGTTACTAGCTTCTTAGCTTTAAGTTGAAGCTGCTGAAAACAAAAACAACTCTCACGGTGTACATATGCGACCCAGTCACAGGGATAGGATCAAGTACAGATAAGCATTCAATAATTGAAACATTGGAAATGCGGTTTTTTTGGGGTGCTGTATATGTTTGGACTATGCACTTCTCAGACAGCTGCAAAGATCACTTTGTGGCAACTGGCAACTTTTTCAGATCATGATGGACTATAGCAAAATACCTCTCAAAATTGCCTTCTTACATCCTTTTCACAGAGAACCCAGAAGTCCATTGATTTTTAATCTAGGGTATAAAGGAACTACCACTTTGCAATTTGGGGTAAGGTTACTAAATCTAATCCCTCCATCCCAGCTTAGGCAGTCTCCTTGTACAGATTTGGAATTGGTCATTTGTTTGGACTACATCAGAAATCCCCAAGTGTCATCACATATCTCAGTGGCTAAAGAAGAAACAGATGCTCTTGATCTGAACGAGTAAGTAGCAGAAACTCCAAATGCAGCAGCAAATGCATAATCTAAGCAGCTGGCCCAGAATGCCAAAGTCCTTAGCACAGGTCCTCCACGATAAGACATTATCTATGAGAGAACAAGATCAGTCAGTTTCTAATGCTTCATAATTTTCACCAGACAGGCATGAAAAACCTACTACCAGCTGGGCTTTGTGGCATCCTAGCTAAGAAATATTCCAGGGACTTGAAAGCGGCTTATACTTCGCATCCACAACCCAGGAACAGTAATAAAGATACACCAAGCCATGGTAAAACTAATTAACCCAGGGATATTTTCTAGGAGTGTGGCTTCAGAGAAACAAAGGGTTAATCCAAGTGACAATTGATAACTTGAGCTATCATTATCCAACAAAGATATAATTAGCTGTAGGAGACAAGCAATCAGATGTTCAGGTCCACATGGAAAATACCTTCTATGCAATAGAAATTCTCGGCATTATCTCATCAATTTTGTACCTTAAGTTTTTTTTTAAAAAAAAAATTCTGCTCTGGCTCAAAAATAAAGCCTATGAGGATGGGAGAAAGAATGAAGAACCCTGCCCTCAGACAACCTTAGAACTTTCATCATGCCTGAATTCCAGAAGAACCAAAAAGATAAAGTGAATCCCAAAGAAAACAAAACTGGAGCCTAAACTTCCCTTTTACATGATCTTATACGCAAATCCACACTCCTAATGACTGCTGTGATATTAGCTGCATTTGAGATCAACCTTGGCAACAAAGGATTTTCCAAGTTTATTCAGGTAAGTTTGTAAAGTCACCTAGTTGTTATGACGAGGACCACTTGTAAGTATTGATTATAAACGTCCAACAGGTTCCTACTACTTAAAATATGACAAATCATATGAAACATTCTGGCCATAGACTCACACTTAAGTTTCAGAAATAAAATCTTATTTCTGTACATGACCAAGCCACAGGTATTACTCCCTAGTCATTTGAGTCTAGAAAACCGTAGGGTGCAGAGTGTGATACAACACAGACCACTTTTGGTAGCCTTTGATGGACCGCATATAAGTCAATCTTAGTTGAAGATATGCCAGGTCTTGCCACTTGATTATGTGAAGAAATGAAGGCTAATCTCTACAAATGACATGCTAAACCTAGAATTTGCACAATATATGCAGAAAAAAGAGGGAACAGAAAAGCTAACACAGCACTAAAATATTGATAACAAACATAAAAGATTACGTTATTCTTAGCTAATTCATCACTTTTACTACAAATCCCTAATTCGTTGTGGGTGTTAGTCAGGTCAGTTGGTAAAATCTCTAGGAGTCGTTACCACAGACCTGAGTCAAATCCCGCCTGACCTCATTTGCACCCCAAAAAAAATCCCTAATTTGCTATTTTAAGCATTTCCTAAAATTTCTTTCTTTGTGGTTGTTTTCTGGAGAATGTGAACAACCTCTCTGTTTCTAAAGGTTATGGTGGCATACATCATAGATGTCCGCAACTGCTGTTGTGATAGTGTTAAGTACTAACCATGAGAAATGCGCTGGCATTCAAAGTCAAGAGTTCGATTAATGAATATGATTCAGATAACACAGGAACAGTTGAAAGATGCGCTAACAATGAGCAGTAAAGGCCGAGTCAGTAGCAAGATATAGACATATAAAATCTTCCATGCATGTATGGAATGAATAAAAGACCCTGGTAAAATTAAAAAGAGAAGGAAGACGATAGTACACTCCACAGAGTTCCCTATGAAGTTAACATATATGATACCCTGTTAACAACAGGACATCCAAAGCATTATAGGAATAGAGTAGTTGAATAAATATACTTAGAGCCTAAGACACACAGGACATTGTGAGAACATTGGATATTGAAAACAAATAAAAAGCTTCTTTGAAGTGACGCCTAGGAATCGAAGTGAAGGCACAGAACTGAGCAGAGTTCATACATGAACTACAAATTATTTCAAACCAACAGAAAGCCATATAGGAATCTAAATCGACAAACCAGATTGAAGACCACTCAACCTCTGCAGCAAAAGATTCCACTTGTTTGCAATTAACTTATTCAGATTTGAATTCTAATGGATTAAATCAACCTTCTTCTTTTAACAATCCTCTCTGTCATTTGCAATTAGGAGTCCAAAACAAACAAATCAACTAACAGGACCAAGGCTGTATACATCCCATTATTCCAGTTTACAAACTTTGCTATAGCAGGAAGCCTCAAGAGACAAGATTCTGCCAGCCAAAATATGAGAATTATAAAAGGCTGGAAATTATAGAAACAAGTTGGGGTGATAACATTAATGATGCCGATCCTCCCACCAACGGTCCACACCCGATCCCACCCCACCTGCCGCTCTAGAACAGCATATGCCCAGAGCTCAAGAGAATGAAAGAGATGGTGAGCCGACATGATATCTTAGTTTTAAAAGGAGCGAGGCGCACTGCGGCGCATAGGGTCCCTAAGTGTGAGGCACACGCATCATGGATGCGAAGCGCACTTCTATGCAAATTTTTTTAAAAGTCTTTCATATTTCATAAAACATATTTTGCATAAACAAGTTAGACAAATGCATTCAAAATGTGATTAGACATCAATATGACTATTAACACCCCAAATAACCTTAAAATATGTTATCTTATCATCATCGTTTCTCAATACACGCACTTACGGTACAAGTTTAGATCACCTTTTAGCTCCCAAGGAAGGAAAAGAAGAAAAAAGGTAAAGGCAAGACTAAGAAAAAGGGGGAAGATATAGCCTCGCATCTTTGAGGCGCACCTCATCCCCTTCGAGGGCCTGACCTGGTAGCCTCATGCCCAGGGGCGCCTAGGCACGCCTCAGCCGGACTTTTTTAAACTAAGCATGATATTGTACATATACCCTATAGTAATTTCTGAGAATGTCTCCTGAACTCTAAAAAGTCTTGGTAAATCTTTTCAAACCTTCACAAGGAAATTTGGGAGAGCATCTGGACTACTAGTACTGGAGAAAATCACCTAAAAGCTCAAGTTTACTATAAAAATAAATAAATAAAGAGAAGATCCCCTCCCCTTTTGTCCATAACATACAGTTATGCATTGTTATGTTCCATCTCCGATCATATATACATTTTTCGTGATGACCAGGAAGGAGTCTAGCTCTATACCATGTCTATCAACAATGATCAGTTATATTCAGTGCTCAGATTTTAATTGGATGTCTGCTACAGGAACCCGATAGATTTGATGGCTTAATCAAATGCCTCACTTACTCAGTAATAGCCATCTATTCACAGTATGTATAGTGACAAATCCTTGGAGCTCCATAAGACACACCCGAAAACCCGATGGTATCCACTGGAATTTAGCCATCAGGATCCTGGTACAACATTCACATTTCCTTGTTAAAGCTTTTGAATGGTTGAGGTAATATAGAATGTTGATGTTGATTCTTAACTTATTAAGTCAACCACGTTTGAACAAACATATACAAGTTTATATGTATCAAAATATGACAAACACAAATAAATTTACAAACGAATACACCCACTTTTGGAAAGATATTGAGCAAATCATATCGGCAGCAAACTAAGATGAAATATAATGTGAAAGCCACATGCCATATCTAAAATAAGATTTGGCTCATCCAAAATTGAGGGAAGTAGTGCAGAAGTGCCATACATATATCAAAATAAAAGGAAAATGGAAGTAAAGTACCTAGCTTGGGAATCTGATGTGTCCACATCGTCAACATCAAATGGAAGAGAGAAGTCGTCCACATCCAACTCATCTTGAAAAGATAGTCTACTTGATGTTCTTGAAAATGCTCTATGTGGTGAACTACCAGAAGAGAGCAACCCTGAGAATCGGCCCGATTCATCTTTTCCATCCTTTGATACCTAAACAACAAATGCAGCTGGACCTCATCAGCAAATGCATGAAATAGTCAATCAACTTCATTAAAGCTGAAAGAAATTACTGTTAGCTTATACCTTGGATCCAAAAGACTGATGTGCCTCGCCATACGACTCTCCAGGTCGTAAAGCTTCTAATTTCCTGGATAATCTATTTCCAGATGGACATGAAGACCCATGTGATGAAGGTTCAGGCCCCATACTCTTAAGGGAAAGAGGGGGGAGGGATTGTCTACTTGGATCAGACAAATTAGGTGAAAGGTATCTAGGACTTCTATTCAATACTGCACGCGGAATAGCCACAGGAGCAGACTCTGGCCGAAACCGAGACTGGCTAGGACTGTGGCTAAGGAAATACGTGGGGGCAGATGGAGAGGAAGATGGTGAGAATGGAGGTGAAAGAGACTCGTCATAACTGCTAGTTTTGTAATGCCCTCGAGGGTTCCCATAGTTATGAACTCTTTGACCTTGGCTACTTGTTTGGAAAGCCGGATCATCCTGTGGCATAAATGAACCACGATGTACAGGTGGGGATCCACCAAAGGGATGATTTTCCATGAAAGCAGCAGCTCCATGGATGCCGCCAGACCAGCTATGAGGGCGTTCACTCGGCATTGAAGATGAAGGTCTTCCTCCTCTCGATGAAAATGAAGTTGCACGGGATACTTTGTCCATGGACGGAAAGGCCCTCATAGGATCAGTGGCAGGACTACCAACATAATCAGGAATTATCACTGGAGGAAATGATGCAGAATCTTCAAGATCAAAATCTGATAAATTTGATCTGTAAGATACAGAAAC
Organism: Carnegiea gigantea; assembly: GCA_029747015.1. Lineage (NCBI taxonomy): Eukaryota > Viridiplantae > Streptophyta > Magnoliopsida > Caryophyllales > Cactaceae > Carnegiea > Carnegiea gigantea. The sequence continues at coordinate 85,039 of JAKOGI010000056.1, read as the reverse complement.
ACAAAGCCTACCATTTACAGCCTCTATAGAGTTAAAACTGTACTGCTTCATTAATTTTTCTTCCTCCCTGGAGAAAGGATGACCAAATGAAGAAACTTTATATATGATATCAATATCACAAAGTTGATTTGAGGAACTAAGTTGTTTAAATATTCTATATGCAGGCAAAAGCCGCATCATTGAGCAGAGACAGCGAAAGAGAACAATAGATTTCTGGTACATTTTCTTATACAACAAAGAATTGTCACCATGCTGCATAGGCATTGACCGATGACTTTCATACTGGACTATCCATCTCTCAATAACTGTCTCAACAGCTGCCCCCTCCAATACCTCTCTGTCATTGCCAGATGAACTTTTCAGCTCTCGATGAACAACAATTATATCAATCACCATAGGATCCATCAGATTCCTATGCCAAAACTGCAGCTTTTCAAGAGTTGCAGGGCGGTCCCCTAACACTAAATTGAACCATTTATCACTGTTTTTCACCCTTGAATCAGACAATAGCTCCCCACTATGCTCTCGGGGTTTAAAGGATGGAATCCTTGATTCTAGAATTAGATGCAAGGCCTTCAGGAGGAACTGGGAGATAATCCGCTCGAATCGAACATAGTCTGAAGAAGAATTCAGTTGGACATCCATGATCTGTCAAATTCAAAGGTCTAGTGAAATCCCAACTCAATGCATTGTATAGTCTTCAAAACTAAACTCAATGCATTATACAGTCTCACCAGTCTTTGACTAATGCATCCAACCACATCAGCATAGAATCAAATACTGCACACCCAAGCTGCCAAATTCCACGATATGCAGTCAAGAATATGCCCACATACCAATCACCAAACCCAAATCAATCAAAGCCCACATCTTTTCCACTGAAAGGGCGAAAATTCATGGACACACATAAACCCACAACGACAGATCAAACAGAGAAATTCAGAAGGACAAGCAGGTGGGAAAATTATGATAGAGAAAGAATATCCGGGTATCATTCACCCAGACCAGCAATGATGAATTTGAAAATCAATGATTCAATTCTCCCCCAAAAAAAATTCCAGCAGACTTTTAACTGAACTGGATCGAGAACTTCATCAAGCAAAAAAAGCAGATGGGCATATATGATTTCAGCAAAATATGAGGAAACAAGAGGATTAAAAGCATCAAAAACCCTGATCGATCACAATTCAACAGCGGAACTACAAATACAATCTGGGTTTGGTTCAAAAGAGAGAGAAAACAAACAACGAAGCAACAAAAGAAGGGATAGATATAAACTTACAAGAGCTAGTTGGGATTAGACAAACGTGAGATTGTTAACACGATTGCGTGGAGTAAGGATACAGATATAAAGGGTTAAGAGGATTACGAGCTGGGCACAACTTCTTCTTCTTCCAATTTTTTTTTTCAAGTAAATTGAACTCAAACTCGTTCTGGGCAATCAATCAAAGTGGTCGTTGTTGCCCAACATCACCATTGCATAGCAGAATCTGCTTCTACTTTTAAATTCTGATCTGAATTTTGAAATGCGAAAATCACAAGTAAACGATGGTGATTGGGGGGTTTGGCGAGTTGGGCTCCATAAAAAAAAAAAAAATTCCAATCAGTGTTTGAAAACAGATGAAGCGCCTGACAAGCTTTCGACCCTTTCGTGGTCAATGAGCGCAGGCCGAAACCCAAGAGTCACCGTCCAATTATACCCAAAAAATTGAAAAACAGAAAGAGAAGAGTCAAAAGAAGAGGAAAAAGAAGAAAAGCAGCCGCTACGGCTGTTACTAGGAAAGCATCTTTACCCCCTCATTTTTTTAAATAATTGTTCATATTTGAAAGTAGATCAGACAAATAGTTTATTTGGTTCAGTTTGAAATCACGTTAAGTTTTGGTCAAATTATATTTACATGAGTAAGATTTTATTTTCGAATCGGCTCATGTTCAATTTTAGTTTAACTCTGAGTTAATTGATATTTGCTCTTATAACCTTATCTTGTAAAGAAAAATTAATTTTAGAAGAAAAATGTCCTACTCAAGTTCAATTTACCTCTGACCAATTTGAGTTTTAGGTCCATTTCATATTTGGCTATTAGATGGAACATAAATTCAAATTATTTAGTTTAGGTTTTAAATTCTCAGTCAGTTTTACACTTTATTTTCATGAGAACTGTAATCAATTGTCACTGAACTCTTCTCAAAACCTACAAATTGTAAGAGTCACCTCTTAAAAATGTGCAACGTCACACAGTGAGATCACTCTACTTAAATCTGTCGACTCTAATACATACCATATATTGAATCATCTTAACGATATAGTCACATCTACATGCAATGTACTGAAATTTCATCAAGTTTGCATTCAACCAAAATCTCATAAACAAGAAGAAGCAAGGACCTTTCCCACTTTTGTTTATACACATGAGAATCACCTCTATGTTCAGGTACAACCCCCTTACCCCTCCTTATTGAACTTCCAACATCTAGAAAACTGCATGGACCACAAAAGAATCGTGCTCCAATCCTCACTAGTCACCAGACAATGAAAGAAAATATATTTGAAAGAGTCAGCTGGAGCATCCCAAGCACATTACCCTGTTTTTTTCGTTGAAAAATTGCAAGTGTGGGATGGGTAAGAGTGAAAAATAAAGGAGGGAAGGAGTAGGTGGGAGTAGGTAGGAATGGTATTTTTTTAAGTGTGGGAAAGGGGGGAAGGAGTACGAAGGAGTAGAAAGAAGTGGAAGGAGTTGAATGAAGTAGGATAATTGATGTAAGTTACGTATTTTGTTTTTTTAATGTAAGCTTTTATTTGTGATAGTAATTATCGATAACAAAAAATTTTTTAAACTGAAAAAATATTTTTCTATGTTGATTCAAGTACAAAATATTGTTTCGTGGCCGTTGTTACCCTAAAAAAATTATAATTTTCGTTATTCGTAAAACAAACTATGAATATATTTTTTTCATATATTATCCAAATACTAACAACAAAAAAAATACACATATATTAACCAAATACTTCAACCCACTTCACGAACTTCAATAGAAAAATGCTAACTTCAATAGAAAAATACTAACTTCAATCAATTTCAACCACTTGAACCCACTTTAACCAACTTGAACCCATTTCAACCCACTTCAACCAACTTCAGCCCATTTTATACTATTTTAACCAACTTTTATCTATCATACAAAAAAAATTCAACCAACTTCAACCCACTTCAAACTATTTCAACCAACTTCAACTCAATTCAACAAAAAAATACACATTTCAACCTACTTAAACCCACTTCAATAAAAAATACCTACTTTAATCCACTTCTACCTAGGAATGGCAATGGGGCGGGTATGGGGCGGATTGAGCCATACCCGTACCCATACCCATTTTCGAAAATAGTACCCTACCCGTACCAATACTCATCGGGTATTGAAAAACTACACTCATATCCTTACCCACTGGGTTTTTGCGGATTTGCCGATTTTATTTGGGTTTGTATAGGAAATAAAAATTGATACCCATATTAAACCTATATTTGAATTCAATATTAGTAAATTCAACAAGTCATCAACACGTTTTTGCTGAACGCCTATTAAGCATCCCCTGCTATAATGCTTGGTCACAACAAGTAGTAACAGTCCACATGAGAGGCATAAATTACCTATCCACCAGTAAGATATGCAAATTTGGGCTGGATATTTAGGCTGCCAAGCTTGATTAATTAAGTCAGATTGGATTTTTTTAAATTAATAAAAAAAAGGGTACGGGGCGGGCGAAGCTCGTACCCGTACCTGTATCCATTTTTCTCAAACCCGCCCCATACCCATTTAAAACCCATTTTCGTCACCCATTTGGGTTATAAACGGGGTGAGTTTTTCGAGTTTTAAACGGGTACGGGTTTTATTGCCATCCCTACTTCTACCCACTTCTACAAATCTTAATTAACTTCACCCATTTACCAACTCATATTTCCAAAAGAAAAGAGCAGGCCCTCAGTACACAGAAAACAATCATATGCAATTTGTATGAAGAACTTCCAATATTTTGTTACTAACGCACACAGAAAAAAATATCCGCTCAAAATACACATACAATACATCTTCACTTTCCGTCATGAATTACAAACAACGCCAAAAAAATTACACATTTCTTTATTATATCGGAAAAAATATCTATAAATTTGACCCCAAATTGCGATGAACGAGAAATAAATCTGTTACACATACGGCAACAATCATCCACGCTTTAATGACTTATAACAAATATTTTATCACCAACGCCCAAAAAAAAAATTAATTATCCCTTTCATATGCAGAATCAAACTCAAAATATCTACCAGTCATACAAAACCTAACATTTGCTTAACAAAGTAGAAAAAAATTATTTCTTCAATATATGTAATAAAAATTATGTCATCTACAATTTCCGGCATGACTAACAAATATTTGCATAATATCCGAAAAATAAATAAAACTTTTCATAATTATTATCAGACTATTCATATGCATAATTATATAAATTATAAAAGTTTTCAAAATATGAAAAATAATAGTTATATATAAGAGTGGGAAGGAATGAGTTAAAGTGGGTGAGAGTGGACATGAGTGGTATTTTTTTAAAGTGTAAAAAGATATAAAAAAAGAGGACGAAATAAATAGGAGTAGAAAGGAGTGGATTGAATTCATTAAATTACGGAAACAACAGGGCCAGTGACAGGCCTCAGCCCGGGACACAAACACATTGGATTCAAGCTGTACTTTTCAAAATCATCCACAAATACAGTACTTTTGCTTTTCAAAGATCATTTACTTAATGGCACGTACCCATATCTGACTACAACTTCAAAGAAAACCGTACCATACGTCAAACCGTTAAATTGAAGTCATGTATTGCCTCTTTCCCTGCCTCCTTTAAAGAAGAACAAGAGTTATAACAGCTGATTTTTTTCATTGTAATTAAAATGGTCTTATGTGGGTCGCTTTTATTGATAATAACTTGTCACAATAGTTCATCAATAGATGGCTATTTTATCATGGATTGCTAATTTTAATTTTTTTATATTTAGGGAGTAAAATAATGTATCATTTAACATATTTATCGATAAAAAACCATAATTGTAATAATGAAAAAAAGGCCACCGTATAATTATAAATTGGACCTATTTTTAGGGGGTGGAAATGTGGAATCCTTTTATCAATTTTTTGACCATTTATTATTTAATTACCAATATGTGTAGCAAGTTTATTTAATCATTGGTTCCAACCTTTTTCGTTTCCAGTTAGATATTCTACGTGTCTTCCTGCTTCCAGCTTTCAACTTCCTTCACATTATCACATATTGCTTTGCGTACCCAACAACCCAAAAAAAAAAAATTAAAAAAATAAATCACCTTCCTTCAGGTTCAAGTACAAGTACCCATCAAGCAATTTTTTTTTCTTTTTAAATTTAAAATCTGAATTACATATTTACATTCTCCCACAAAACTGCACTAGATTGTATTTGTACGTGTTTAGCTGCTCATCATTTGTATAAATGTAATTGTGGCCTTCTGGGATGGTGCGTTGTTATTACTTTTTTCATGCTAAGTTCTTTTCTTTCTTTTTTTTTTTTTTTCAAAATTTCCTTTTGGTTTTATTGGGGGTTTTCTCGGGTTAAAAGAAGCAATCAAAGAGAAATCAGAAATGGGTTCTTCTAAGTGTCTGTTTGGCAAAATTAGCTATTTAGATAGCGGATAACGGTTTGAGTAGCGGATAACTATTTAGGTAGCTAATAGCGTTTATAATTTAGTTGTTAGCGGAAAAGCTGTTTAGATGAGCGGTTGAAATAAATGTGTTCAGTACATTTAGTCATTGGGTTAACTGATTAATGTAAATTGACATAAAAAAGATATAGATAATTTTCAAATATAAATTTTCAAAGGATATTTTTTGGCCAAAAAATATGAACACTTCTTCTGAATGCCAAAAACTAATACTGTTAGTTTTTCAAAAATGCTGCTTAAAATGCTAAACGATACTTAAAATGCTAGTCAAAACACTAGATTACTGAACACTAAAAATTGACTGATTCGTGCATTGATTCGATCAAAACACCAAACATTACTCAAAATACTGGTGCCAAATACGGCCTAAATCATATTTTTGTTGCCCTATTTGCCATGTTCCAATGCCAATCCATGGAATTGGAAGGTATGATTCATTGATTTTTTTTTTTCCTGACTATGGCCCTGTTTGGTAAACAGCTGTTAGCTGTTAGCTGTTAACTGTTTGTGTTGACTGTTAGCTGTTTGTGTCAGCTGTTTGAATTAGCTGTTTATATTAGCTATTTGAATTAGTTGTTTTTAGAAAAAGTGTTGGGTAAAAACTAGCTTTTTCTAAAAATTATGTTGGTAGATTTTCATGTATGCCCTTATCTATGAATTAGTTTTTAATGAGATGTATGTAATTTTTTTCAAATTTATGGACAATTATGTAATTTCTACAAAAAGCTCTTCTCAAAAGGCTAATGGAAATGGCTTTTTCAAAAAGAACTTTTTGGAGCCAAACAACTATTACAAACAGCTCTTTACCAAACACCCATTAGCTGTTTGACTTGGTCAAAACAGTTAAAATCCTTCCAAATAGCTATTTTTTTCCAAACAGCTATTGTTATCAAACACCCCTATGTAATTTTGCTTCAGAAAAGGGGATACTAGGGTTCCTGAGCTGTGAATTTTGCCGTAGGAAAGTCAACCATTTGGATTATTATGATGCACTTTCTAGGGATTTAGAATTAGCCCCGCCAAATTGCACTCGCCTATCAAGTTTGCATCGAACTGCAGGCATTTAGTGAGAATGTCTTAGTTTTTTTGTCATTAAATATGTCAATTTCTTGTTAGTTCTGCTAGTTTTTAATGATTATTATCTAAAGCAACACCAACATAGAAGGGAACTGGTTTTATTGAACATCTCCAGACATTACAAGGGGATTATTCCTAACTCAAAGATATATATGAATAAGAAACTTAATAATATAAATGCTTCATTGGTTATATCCTGCGAATACTTGAAGCATTATTATAAGATGAACAGATTTTGAGATGATGGGAGAGAATTCTATAAAGCTACAACGTTTTGATTTTCCTCTGCTATAAACATGGCTATGCAAAGAGTTTTTATACACAAGAATACAACCTTTCAACTGAAAAACAGGAATACCAAGCATTGAACAATAAATAGAGCAAATTAATATCTACCAAAAAATATCAAGATTAATGGATAATACTCCCACTCAAGTTGGAGCATGCAAGTCGACAATGCCCAACTTGCGACGTAAATACTGGAATTGATGCCGCCCAAGAGCCTTGGTGAAAATATCCCCGGGTTGTTGCCTGGTAAACACATAAAGAACCTCGAGGTCCCCGGAATGAATCTTTTCTCAAACGAAGTGACAGTCTATCTCAATGTGCTTAGTTCGTTCATGAAAAAGGGGATTCTTTGCAATATGAATTGCAGTCTAACTGTCACAGTACAATTTCATAGGTTGTGAGAGAAAGACTCCAAGAGTTGCCAATAGTGACTTCAGCCATATTAACTCCCTCGTAGTTACAGCCATAGAGCGATATTATGCTTGCAGAAGACCGCGAGACGGTAGATTGTTTCTTTGTCTTCCACAATATAGGAGACCCACCGAGAGTAACAAAATATCCAGTTAAAGAACGTTGTGTGCGAGGATATGCACTCCAATCTGAATCATAATAGGCTTTGATTTGTAGACTAGAATTTGCCGTTAGTAAAAGTCCCTAGCCAGGTGATCCTTTGATATATCTCAAAACTCTTCGAGCAACATCCATGTGTTCCACTTTTAGATTTTGCACAAATTGAGAGGACATAAACGACATAACAGAGCTCCGGACTAGTGATAGTTAAATAGATGAGATGACCAATCAATCTTCGATACCTGCTTGGATCATCCAAATCCTTGCCATTAGCTAGAGCCAACTTGTGATTCTACTCAATAGGAAAATCTACAGGCTTTCCTCCCAAAACCCCGCATTCATTCATAATGTCCAAGGCATCTTTCCGTTCTGACAAAAACAGACCTTCATGTCCTCGAGCTACCTCGATACCTAGAAAATACTTCAATGATCCAATGTCTTTAATTCGGAAGCAATTATTCAGATAACTCTTAAAAGTTGCCCATGCTTTAGAACTGTTGCTCGCAAGGATAATGTCATCAACATAGACTAGCAAACCTAGTAAGATGTCACCTTTCCGATAAGTAAACATTGAATAGTCGGCATAGGAGCGTACAAATCCATACTCTTCTAATTTGGAAGATAACTTTGCAAACCATTGTCGTGGAGCTTGTTGCAAGCCATATAGGGACTTTCTTAATCTGCAGAACTTATTAGGAGATGTAGCCGCAAAACCTGGGGGTAGTGTCATATAAACTTCTTCATCTAGATCGTCATGCAGGAAAGTATTATTCACATCCATTTGGTGGAGCTCCCACCCTTTTGCAACTGCAACTGAGAGAAAACCCGCACACTTGTCATTTTTGCGATCGGTGCAACGGTTTCATTAAAATCAAACCCTGCTATTTGACGATCTCCCCAAGTGACCAAACGAGCCTTGTAGCGCTGTATGGAGCCATCTGAATTATATTTAACTCTGTAGACCCGTTTGCAACTAATAGGCTTCTTCCTTGATTGAAGCGTTTCAAGAGTCCATGTCTTATTTTCTTCAAGGGCTCGAATTTATTCCTTCATCGCCTCTCGCCAAAGAGGATCCTTAGCTGCTTCATGATAAAAAAACAGGCTCCACAATCTTTGTAATAGTGTCCAAAAAATTTTGATATTTCTTAGAAAAATTTGTGCATGCAACATAATTAGCTATAGGATACGACATACCCGAGGAACCTTTCTAGGAGTTGGTTGTGAGAGAGGGGTCTTGAGGATTCGCTCCATAACAGAGATAATCACTGAGATAAGGTGGTGGCCGCCTGGGCCAGTCTCCTCGGCGAGGCGCATTCTCTGTACTGGGCTGGGCAGCTTCACTGCTGGGCTCTTTGGGCTCCGCAGACCATTTCTTGCTGGGCTCTGTACTCCCCCGACCTGCCGAGGTTGTTTGGGCCTCTTGGGGATCACTCGTTTCAGGCCCATTTGCATGATGATGTTGTATTTCCGCCCCAACTTCTCCAGGTACAAAACGGCTAGGATCGAATTCATCCAAATCACAAAAAGTATTCATATGGCCATGATTAGGTTGCACATCTGGACTCTTTGCCTCATCTCTAGGAGCAAATGGATATATATATTCACAAAAAACAACATCATGACTCACAAATATATCCTCGATTTCTGAGCCATACAACTTCCATCCTTTCTTTCCAAAAGGGTAGCCCATAAATATGCATTTTCTACTATGGGAAGCAAATTTATCTTTGGTTCTTGATCGAACTTGAGCAAAGCATAGACACCCAAACACTTTGAACTGGTCATAAGAAGGTTTCTCACCAAAAAGAGCCTCGTAAGGTGTTTGTCCTTTTAAAATAGTGCTGGGTGTTCGGTTTATTAGATGAGCCGCAGATAGCACACACTCACCCCAAAAATCCAAAGGAAGATGTGCTTGGAATCGAAGAGCTCTAGCCACATTGAGGATATGATGATGTTTCCTTTCGACGTTGCCATTCTATTGCGGTGTGTCAACACAATTAGTTTGATTAATGATTCCCTTTTCTGAGTAGAACTTCTTCATGGGTCTGGAAGTAAATTCTAACCCATTGTCACTTATTATCATTTTTATATTTTTTCCAAATTGATTGTTCACAAACACAGCAGAACTTTTCAATAAGTTACTGGCTTCCCCTTTTTCTTTCATTAAATAAACCCACACAGCTCTACTGGCATCATCCAAAATAGTGAGAATATAATGAGCATCGCAAAATGAGGGTACCTTATATGACCCCAAAATATCACAATGAATTATATCAAAAATATCCTTAGCCTTATTCTCACTATTATAAAACAGGCAATGTGTCTGTTTAGCACGATAGCAAATATCACAAACATGAGTTCCTCCTTTATTCAAACCACCAAAAACATTCAAATCTTTGGATAGAAATGACAACACTTGCTTGGATAGATGCCCAAGACAATGATGCCATAGATCATAGGTAGTAACAGCATTCGCATGAGCTCTGCGTGACTGCGTCTCCTTAAGGTGATAAACCCCTCCGCTTAGTTCAGCCGCTCCAATTAGGTTCCTCGATATGTGGTCCTGCATCACACAATAATTTTTTCGAAAAATCACATCACAATTCAAATCTTGAAATGATTGGCTGATGGAGATTAAGTTGCAAGTAACATTAGGAACGTATAAAATGCCCCGTAGCACAATGTCACGACTCAATGTGACCTCCCCTTTTTTCGAGCCACGGTAAACTTTCTATGCGGCAACCCGATCAAAATCGCTTGTATGTCCTTAATCTTTTCAGCAATATTAGCATTACTCCCCACTATCAAGTATCCATGAATTATTACCTAATAGCTTTTCTTACCCAGGCTTGATGTTTCAATCAGACTCAGCAGGCGTTGCATCTGTCCTGCGGTGAATCCGGGTGGTGAAGAAAATCCAGGTTTTGCATTAGCAGGTGCTGCACCTGCTGCTGCAATCATGACAGCATATGCCGACTCATTCCCGGGTCCTTGTCCTTTCCCGCTGGACCCTCCTCCACCGCAATTCCCGTGTCCACGGCCTCTACCTCGACCATGCGACCCCTAGCCTGGAGGGTACCCAATTATTTCATAGCATTGGGCCTCCTCATGACCAAGTCGTCCACAATGCTTGCAGGCAGGTTTTTCGATTACTGTGGCTTGCTTCTTTGCTCCATGGCTTACAGCAAATGCAGTTACTGAGTCTTTATCATCTTGACTCACCATGAGATTTTTATGATTTTCTTCCTGTTGAACTAAAGTTAAAAATCCTGTCAGGAGAGGGCAATGGTTCCAACTCAAGAATTTGGCTCTTTATGTGGCCAAAGGAATCATTATCAAGGCCCATCAAAAATTGATGGGTTTTCTCTTCATCGATCATCTTCACGAAGTTGCTTGCCGCCTCACATTTGCAGCCACTCAGGTACGCATCAGGATTTTTGGGTAGTTTTTCAACTCACTCCACAAACCCATAAGCTTTGAATAAAACTCAACAACCTCTGTTCCTCCTTGCTTGCACCCGGCTATGGCAGCCTTTAATTGATGGATTTTCGGTGCATTAGCAACTGAGTAATTTTTGCAAAGATCGTTCCAAACTGCCTGGACAGTGTCAAGAAAAGCAACTTTAGTCTGAAGCTTAGGATCAATAATGTTTAGGATCCATGAACATACCATTGAATTAACCATCTCCCATGCCTATAACTCCGCACCTCCTTGGCTTGCCTCCGGCCTCTTTAAAGTTCCGTTGATGAACCCGAGTTTATCCTTCGCTTTTAATGATGTTCGCGCAGCCTTTTGCCAAAGATCAAAGTTTTTGCCATCGAAAAGCACTGCAGTTATTAGAGCATCGGGACCTTATGAAGGATGGAGAAAATAGGGGGACTGATTCTCGATTTCAAACTTCTTTTCATCTTTGGCCATGGCCGAGTATGATATCAAGGATCAATTGAGTTTGTGAGAAGCTTAATGCTCTGATACCAGGAACAGATTTTGAGATGATGAGAGAGAATTCTGTAAAGCTACAACGTGCAGCCTTTCTTTTGATTTTCCTCTGCTATAAACATGGCTATACAAAGAGTTTTTATACACAAGAATACAACCTTGCAACTGAAAAACAGGAATACCAAGCATTGAACAATGAATAGAGCAAATTAATATCTACGAAAAAATGTCAAGATTACTGGATAATATAAGATGCTAAAAAATGCACTGCAATGTAATTACTCTGACCTCAAAATTGTTTGTAACAATCCTCCTATATCCTAGAAGCTCAGGAGGGATTCATAGGGGGAGCTTTTGTCATCAGTTAGTACTTCTTAGTAAACCTGGCAAAACTGACCCGAAACCCGAACCGAACAACCCGGATCCATACCCGAACCAACACCCGAAGTGGGATGAACCGATTTGGACCCGAACACCCGAAACTAATCAATCTATAATTGAATGAAACCCGAATTGTAGCATGATCCGAAATGACCCACACCTGAAATAACCCGACCTAATTTAAACCCGATCCGTGGTGACCCGACCTGAAGTGAACCGAAAAAGGACAACCCGAACCCGAACCGAATCGTACCCGATTTAAAACCGATCCAATTCTTACCCGACTCAATTTTACCTGAATAAGTAGTAACTTTTTTTGGGGGTTTTAGTCTTTCCTCTTTTGGGGGGAATTTTGAATTTTTCAAACCCATTTAGTTGAGTTTAGTAAAAACTTAGGAGGAAAAAATACAATAGTTGATAGTTTTAAGTTTTTAATTTGATAGATATGTAGTAAAAATATAAGAGAAAAAAATATTTTGTCATAATAGGAATTAAGAAAAGATAAGTATAATTAACAATTTATTAAACTTATTATGATCTAGTAATCGTATTTTACTATTTGATTCACTTAATGACTTAATACAATGCATGCTATATATGATTATAAATTTATAATATTATTCTATGACTACTATCAAAAATTTTGCACAACTGATCTATGATTCTAAATCATCTTTATAATATGTTTAATTTTACAAAATCACATTTAAGAATGTATCGTTGCATATAATCTCATAATAATGTGACTCATTTGAATTTTAGACAATAAATTCTCAGTCTCGAGTTTCGCTAACGAGTATTCATAATCACATAAATGTAATGCTAATTGACATATGCTCATATATTACCGTTACTTTTTCATTTTGACTTATTGAGCAAATGCAGATCAAGTTGTTAATCTCACAAAGACAAATCTTTAAATTTTAATGTATGATCACTTAACAAGTTATCAAAGAACATTGATTCGATTACCAAAAATGTCGAGTTGAGCCAACCTGTTCTATTTACCAACTCCAAATATGACACACGTGAAGTTATAAACAAACACTAGGGTCTAAATAAAAATTTCATTATTTTCTTTCTTTTTTTAATTTTTTAAGGTATATTTTGGTATTGGGACTCACAAATGAGACCATTGACAAATGATTTGTGTTAGGTTGGTTCACTTATTTTGTCATCACATGAACTCAATTGAGGTGATTAAAACTTGGCTTAATGGCACATAATCCTTTGGATAATTGCATGTCACATTTGATATAGGGTTTAGGGATGAGTTGTATACTTGTATTTGTAATTTACTAACTTTCTTAGTAAATTTAGAACTAACCCTATATAATTTTCATTTATATATATATATATATATATATATATATATATTATATATATATATATATATAGTCAACTTATCATTAATGCATGAATTAAAAGAGAAATCTAAAATAAATGAGTTTGTCTAATTAAATGATTTTTATCTTTTAAATACAATTGAAGAGTAAAGAACTAAAGGTGGCTGCATTGAAAACATACAATGATTCGAAATTACCCGAACTAAATTTATACCCGATTGATTTACATATGACTTAAATATTGACCCAAACATTGAACTGAATCAAAACCCGACCCAATTATACTTGAGTCATACCCGATCCGAATTGGCTACTGTAGACAATTTGAAATAGACACGACCAGAATTTCACCCGAACTGAACCTATACCGACCTAAACATGGTACCCGTAAGTGACCCGAACCCGAACTTCACCCGACCCGAATATGGTTACCCGAAAGTGACCCAAACTCAAACTTCACGCGAACTCGACTCGATCATAGTTGGGAGCCAAAAGTGACCCAGACTGAACTAAACCCACCCATACTGATCCAAATGATCCATTTGCCAGGTCTACTTCTTAGTCCTCCTAGAATCTGAAAGTTGTGTACAAATATAATAGCCTCATTTTGTGCTCCCAGAACCTCCAACCGATCTACTTCCAAAATTCCTAAGGACCATTTAAATATCCGCGGCAACAATTTTTATGGGTGATGTTATCCTACCAATGCAGTAGTGAAATGTACAGTCAACATTATGTTTTAAAAGCCTTCGGTTCTTGGATTCAGTTTGACACATGACATATGGTAGTTTTGGAAGATTTTGTTTACATATATATAACCGCAAGGGGTTATGACATAGTGGTAGCTCACTTCGTCCCTTAATCAATTGTTAGGGGTTTGATCCTTGACTTTTGGTATGGAGAGTAGTTCTTTGCTAGCCCTTTCCCCTTAAGTGGAGCTCGCGGGGTGAGAGGACCAATCAATATATATATTATATATATATATATATATATATACTATATATTATATATAGATATATATATATATATATATATATATATATATTATATATATAATACCACCGGCCTAAAACTCGCCTATCGTATGTACATTATTAATTCTTTTGTTGTTGCTCCTTTCTGTGCTTTGAGAAAGATAAGAAACGTGCACAGTTCTGTAAATTAAGCAATCCTTTTATAAGATTTCTTTTAAGGTAGATAATCTCTAAATAAGTTAAGCTTTCATCTTCTATCGATGCCTAGACCTAACAAATATGTCATACGGTTTGGTTTTGGTTCGGATTAACTTTGCGTCGGATCATGTTCGGATCAACAAGATTTGTTGGGGTTTGGCTTTGGGTTCGGGTTGGTTATTTTCAGTTCGGGTAAGATTTTTGGTCAATTAATTTTTTTGTCCAATATTTTTTTCTCGCAAAGAAAAATAACTTTGGTGGAAAATATTCCGATCAGGTCGAGTCAGGTCATTCTCGATTTCGGGCCACTTCGAATCAACTATTTCGAGTGCCGATTTGGGTGTGATTTCAGGTCATTCAATTCGGATCACTTTTGTCAGGTCTAAACACCAAGGGTGGAAACACAACCAATGTTTATGTTCCAACTGAAAACTGAAAGCTTATAATCGCTTGCGTGAAAATCATTCGCGAAAAAACACATAATTTATTAGCCAATCAACAATGATGACTCATTCATTGTTCATATGTCATAGGAGAGGAGTTCCATAAGTAGAGATCTTGATATTTTGTTTGGGGGGGGGGGGGGGGGAGACCTTGCACACAGAAGAGCAGTTACAACCCCTCGGTTGCAAACTTCTATCAATTATATCACCCAGTCTATGTGCACGAAAACAGACCAAAAAAAGAGAGGAAAAAACACATACAAAAACGAAAACACAAATAGGTTATGTGAACGAATCATATGATCAGTTACCATTATCAGATGACAAACTTGATGAAGCCATGGTTCTCGTAGCCTTCACGAGTCACGAACATCATATCCTTGATTTTGCATAATCATGTTTCTAAGTCAATTTCTTTGAAAATTCAAGTACACTCCTGCAGAGATATCAGCCCAGTCACAAGATTCAGAGTACTGTGGCTCCTGTAATTATCATGTGACATGTTCAGTGCAGCCTGTGGCTTTGACGTCAGCCCATAACGCCAAGTCTTATTAAGTAAAATCCGAACATGTCCAATCTTATGCCATTCTCCCCACACCGCTTCATTAATTCAGGACACTCCGAAATTTCAACCTTGACCAGGATCTATATAGACTTGAGCCCTAGAGGCAGTCTAATGGGAGCCCGGCAGCTCTCAATCCTCTAATGTAATGTTTGGCTAGATGTAATCAACTTTGTAATACAAACAAGTTTATAATTGTATTTTCATTATGGTATTTGATTGTATGAGAGTATTGTAATAAAAGAATTATCTTGTAATTATGATTACCACAAATTAAGTAATCACTATTGCATTGTAAAATTGATTATATTACATTATCATTATGTTACATCCAAACAAACATCACATAAGTATTGTGTTATCGTTAGTTTGCAAATCTACCCTAGCAAATATGCCAACGCATTGTGTTAGGAATAGGATATTAGGAATAGGATATCACCAAAATATTTCTTGTAATCCTTTTCCAATTTGTGTTGCATAGTGTTTCCTATTCCTCTCTCTTCCTTGTCTCCTATGGCAACTAGAACTAGGGTGCAAAGTATGCAAATTGTATATAAGCTCTTGTAATTGGCGTGGCAAATCAATGAGAAATGGCAAAATTTCACGGCACATCAAGCCCGTGGGTTGAACAAATTTTCCATTCCTCAAATTCTTTCATGCTATCAGAGAAATGCCTGGAGAAAAGAAATTCGCGATTGAAAACCAATCACCATACTATCTACATCCATTAGAAGCGCCAGGAGTTGTTATCATTTCAGTCATATTTAATGGTAAAAATTTTGATCTATGGAAGAAGGCAGTAAGAACTGCGTTAAAATCTAAAAACAAAATAAGGTTCATTGAAGGAACCCTAGCCAAACCAACGCCCAAAGAGAATGAAGATCGCAGTGAATTGGTTGCATGGGAGATGGCCAATTCCATGATTTGTTCATGGATTTTAAACGTAATTGATCTCAAACTGCATGCAAGTGTGGCCTACGTTGATACGACGTAAGCTATGTGGGAAAATTTAAACAAAAGATATGCTATTGAAAATACCCCTAAAATTTATCAACTAAAAGCCAATCTTGCATCTTGTTAACAAGAAGGGTTAGAGGTTGTTGAATTTTATAACAAACTAATGGGGATGTGGAGTGAATTAGAAAATTATGCAAAGATTCCCCATTGCACATGCGGTAAGTGTGAATGTGGGATTGGAAATAAGGTACTAAAGATGGTGGATGAAGAAAAGACTCACCAGTTTTTAATGGGGTTAAACGATGAGTCCTCCACCGTGCGAAGTCAGTTTCTAACGCATGACCCTTTGCCATCTACTGATACTATTTTCAACATAATACAACAAGAAGAAAATGGCAAGCGTGTCATGATGGAAAGGGATCAACGTGTCGAGAACGAAGTTGCCTTTGCAACAAGAGAACAACTGATCATGTATGAAAAGCCCACGTGCAAATATTATGGGAAGTATGGGCATGAGGAAACGCACTGCTATGAGGTTGTGGGATATCCACCCAGCTGGGGCAGCCGGGGACAAGGCTGGAGGGGCCGCAGAGGAAGAGCTGGATGCAGTGGAAGATCTGTAGGCAGAGGGCATGGCCCTGGGCATGCAACAGCCCACACTGTGGTGACTGGAGCTAAAGCAGCTCTCGGCAGTAGCAGTATAGCAGCAGACCTGAATCACGTTATGGTTTCCATCCCGGGTCTGACCACCAAGCAGATTCAATGCCTCTTGAGCCTTATTGAAATTCCTCAATCTGGTTATGATCAACTCTCGGGTAAGGCCTTGTGGATGTTTGATAGCGATACTTCAAGCCACAAGACGGGCAACTCAAATTTTTTTATTGGAAGTAACCAAGTCAATCCTACCCGTACCCATTGGTCTACCTGATGGATCAAATACCATGGCTTCCCACCAAGGAAGCGTGACTTTCGGTGGAAATTTAAGACCGAAAAATGCTCTTTATGTACCAAGTTTAAAATGCAACCTAATTTCTATAGCTATGCTATGTAAGGATATGAGATGTTTTGCTATATTTTTCTGATGATGCATGTGTGTTGTAGGACCGTACTTCACGGATTCAGATTGGTGTGGGTGAGCAATGTGGAGGAGTCTACTACTACAAACATGGGTCATTGGAAAAGAGTCAAGCAAATGCAATCAAGTTCGACAACCTGTGGCATAGACAATTGGGGCATCCATCCAGTGAAGTGTTGGTTTTCCTTTCTAAACATTTAGGACTTAATTTAGTAAAAATAATGATATGTGTGAATTTGCTCTCGTGCAAAGCAAACCCGTGGAAAATTTCCTGTGAGTCGAACTAAAGCTGAGTATGTTTTCGAGCTTATTCATTGTGATATTTAGGGTACATATAGAGTATCATCCTCTAGTGGTGCCCATTATTTCCTAACAATAGTTGATGATGTTAGCCGAGCAAGCTGAGTTTATTTGATGAGAGAAAGGGGAGAAACAAGTCAACTACTCAAAAATTTCATTGTTATGTCCAAAAACCAATTTGGAAAGTGTATTAAGGTGGTAAGAAGCGATAATGGATTTGAGTTTACATCAAACCCAATGAAAGCCTTTTATGCAGAAAATGGAATATTGCATCAAAGTAGTTGCGTTGACACACCCCAACGAAACGGTAGGGTAGAGCAAAAACATCGACATGTCTTGAATGCAGCCCGAGCTCTTTTGTTCCAAGTCAACTTACCAGTAAAATTTTGGGGTGAATGTGTTCTTGCGGCGGCTCACTTGATAAATAGAACACCTAGCAAACTATGGTTAGGAAAGACTCCTTATGAGATTTTATTTCACCAAAAGCCATCATATGATCATATATGGGTTTTTTGCACGTTATTCTTTGCACAAAATAGATTGAGAACCAAAGACAAATTCGCATCCCAGAGTAGAAAGTGTTTTTGGTGGGCTATCCTTTTGGGCAAAAGGGTTGGAGATGTTATGACCTGGAGACACATGAGTTCTTTGTGTGTAGAGATGTAATCTTCCATGAGCATACTTTCCCTTTTGCTCAAAATATTAAGAAAGAACACATAAGATAACAAGCAGAGAGATGCAAAGTACTGAAAAAAAATTCACCACCAGTGCACCTTGTATCAGCCAAGGAGAGGGAGCCCAAGGAGAGGGGGAGCCTAGATGTCTAGTCCACAAATCTGCAATCATCGTCAAAAGGCCGACCCAACCATAATGCGGACCAGATGGCTATTTGGGCCCTCTTGGTGATGAGCAGCAAGAAAGGCCCTGTTCGTCAATGCGGGCCTAGTCTGCGGGAGAACATGGCTACTGAGAAGAGGCTGGACAAGAGGAAGTGGAGATCCAGCTCGTCCAGCCTTAGGCCCAACACGAACTGGCCCAGGGGGATAATGTTGAGCCGCAACATGAAGTCCACAGACCAGTCCGTGCCCAAAAACGACCAGTCGGGTTTAATGATTATTTGTGTTATAGTGCCCGATCCAATAACCCAACTGATGACTCCTCCATCACTGACCCGCTTCAATCAAGATTGTAATGCCCCGACCCCTCTCGTTCGCAGGTCTTATCAATAACGGCTTCAAGGATCGTTGACTGGCCCTACAAATCATCACAAGTCTTTCCGGCGTGCTTCGTTCTCGCTCACACACTGCCCGGGAAACTTCCCAGGAGGTCACCCATCCCAAGATTGCTCCCCAACAAGTACGCTTAACTGTGAAGTTCTTAAGAGTGAGCTTTCCGAAAAGAAAGGTGCACCTTTGGTGATATAAGTAGTCACTTCGATCCTTTTAAGCCACACTCGGGGTGTTACAATCACCCCCACTTAAAGTGTACAACGTCCTCGTTGTGCCTCACTAACCGACCGACTTACGAGTCCTCTTGACCGGCGGTCCACAACTAGTATCTTTGCCCCACTAGGTGACTGCCCATGGGCTCTTCATCCACTGGCGCAGCTCACGGTCGTGGGTCGGCTCTGATACCATCTGTAATGCCCCGGCCCCTCTCGGTCAATGCAGTCCCAGTCTGCGGGATAACATGGCTACTGAGAAGAGGCTGGACAAGAGGAAGTGGAGATCCAGCCCGTGCAGCCTTAGGCCCAACACGAACTGGCCCAGGGGGATAATGTTGAGCCGTAACATGAAGTCCACAGACCAGTTCGTGCCCAAAAACGACCAGTCGGGTTTAATGATTATTTGTGTTATAGTGCCCGATCCAATGACCCAACTGATGACTCCTCCATCACTGACCTGCTTCAATCAAGATTGTAATGCCCCGACCCCTCTCGGTCGCAGGTCTTATCAATAACGGCTTCAAGGATCGTTGACTGGCCCCACAAATTATCACAAGTCTTTCCGGCGTGCTTCGTCCTCGCTCACACGCTGCCCGGGAAACTTTCCTGGAGGTCACCCATCCCAAGATTGCTCCCCAGCAAGCACGCTTAACTGTGGAGTTCTTAAGAGTGAGCTTTTCAAAAAGAAAGGTGCACCTTTGGTGATATAAGTAGTCACTTCGATCCTTTTAAGCCACACTCGGGGTGTTACAAAGATCCTCAGGTATGCGTTATCCTATAGCAAACTATTTGTCATGTGAAAATTTTAATACACCTCATAAAATTTTTTTAGCAGCTATAACAAAGGTGGTGGAGCCTAAGTATTTTCGGGAAGTGGTAAAGGATCCTCTTTGGCGAAAAGCCATGGCTAAAGAAATAAGAGCATTGGAAGAGAACAAAACATAGGTAGTGGAATACCTACCTCCAGGTAAGAAGCCCATTAGTTGCAAATGGGTTTACCGGGTGAAGTATAACTTTGACGGTAGCATTCAGCGATATAAGGCACGATTGGTAATCCGAGGTGATTATCAGATTGAAGGGTTTAATTATAATAAAACCTTTGCACCTGTCGCTAAAATGACAAGTGCGAGGTGCTTTCTGGCAGTTGCAGCTGCAAAAGAATGGGAAATACATCAGATGGACGTAAACAATGCATTCCTGCATGGAGACCTAGAAGAAGAAGTTTATATGAAGATGCCTCCTGGTTTCTCATCACCAAGTAAGGAGAAAGTGTGTCGCCTAGGGAAATCATTGTATGGACTATGTCAAGCCCCTCGCCAATGGTTCGCAAAACTCTCCTCAAAGTTATGTGAGTATGGGTTTGTTCGATCTTATGTAGACTATTCTTTGTTTGTCTTTTGCAAAGGAGATATATCTATGGCACTGTTAGTTTATGTGGATGATATCATACTAACTAGCAACAACTCTCAAGCATTCAAAGACTTCAAAAACTATCTACATGCACATTTCAACATAAAGGATCTTGGAGCTTTGAAATACTTTCCTGGTATTAAAGTGGCCGGGAACCGAGGATATGTTTTTGTGTCAACGAAAATATGTCTTAGAAATTATTGATGAATGTGGATTATGGGGTGCAAAACTAGTTGATTTTCCCATTGAGGAGAATCACAAGCTAGCATTGACGACGGAAAGATTCTTGAATGATGCTACTAGATACCGCAGGTTAGTGGGAAGACTTATCTATCTCACTATCACAAGGCCGAAACTTACTTATATAGTACATATCCTATCACAATTTATGCAATCCCCCAAGGAAGAACACATGGAGGTGGCATGTAGAGTACTTCGCTACCTTAAGGGCAGCCTAGGTGAAGGGATTTTCTTTCAGCTAAAAACGATCTGCAGCTTTACAGTTTTTGCGACTCCGATTGGGGAGCGTGTCCACTATCCCAAAGATCGTTGACCGGATATTTTGTCACAATCGGGGGGATCTCCTATATCTTAGAAAACTAAGAAGCAAGCAACTGTATCCCGATCTTCAGCAGAAGTTGAGTATAGGACAATGGCTATGGCTATTAGCGAATTAATATCGGTACAAAGTTTTTTAGCTTCATTGGGGATCTTTCACAAACAACCCATGAAACTCTTCTATGATAGCCAAGCAGCCCTACACATTGTTAGGAACCCGGTCTTTTATGAAAGAACAAAATATATTGAACTCGCTTGTCACTTTGTTCCTGAAAAATTGGTAGCTGGATTACTTAATCTCATACATGTGACTTTTAAACATCAACCTGCTAACCTCTTCACTAAGGGATTAAGAAAAATGTAATTTCTGTATCTCAAGAGTAAGTTGGGCATGGTCAATCTGCATGCTCCAACTTGAGGGGAAGTGTTAGGAATAGGATATTAGGAATAGGATATCGCCTAAATATCTTTTGTAATCCTTTTCCAATTTGTGTTGTATTGTGTTTCCTATTCCTCTCTTTTCCTTGTTTCCAACAGCAGCTAGTATTAGGGTGCAAAGTATGCAAAGTTTATATAAGCTCTTGTTATTGGCATGGTAAATCAATGAGAAACGGCACATCAAGCTCGTAGGTTGAACAAATTTTTCATTCCTCAAATTCTTTCACATTGCACATTGAGATCCATGGGAACCTGAGGGTGTTGACATGCTGCAACATGTCAGCAGGGAGAGCCTCCATCTTGGGAAAATCTCTCAGGGTTAAATGATGAAGCTTCCTCAGTGATTTCCATGCTAGATGATTGTCAACAAGGCCAAGATCCTTGCGACCTGAGATCTCCAACTCCTCAAGAAAGTCCAGGTGCTGCAGCTTAGGAGCAAAGGCGGTCAACTACAAGGTACTTAAATGAGTGAAGGCTTCCCAAGCTCTTTCTAACAGAAGTCGAGCTCTGTAGGTTGGGCATCCCTTGATATGCACACACTCAGTCTTAAAGAATAGCAGTAGGAAGATCATAGATAACTCCAAGAGAAAGTAAGAGTGGCAGTGACAATGAGAGCGAGTCAAGAAAGAGGAGGGTTCTAATGAAGAAGTGGTGGGATTAATGTCTGACTAGCAAGCACTTGCTTGGCACATTCCTTTAGAAGATTTTGGTTTACATTCCAGAGGTCAAGATCTTTAATCCCAGCAAGGAGAGGCATCCATATCAACTTTGGGAAGTTCCATATCCTTAGCTTAGAAAGCGGGGGAAAGAAAGGGAATGTAGTTGTTGGGGAATCCACCACCACTTCTTTCCTCCAGCCTTCCAGCTTGTAAAAGCTATGAAGGGTGAGTTCTTCCAGGGTTTTGAAAAAGGAGGCTAACGCTAGTAGTGACTCGTCAGTCATGAGCACTACCCTTTGTAGATATAGGGGAGTCCTCATAACTGTTTTGCTCAACATATCGCACATTGGCCATGTGTTGAAGGGTAAGCCTTTTGAGGGAGGGGAGCTGGCTAAGGAGGGAGATGCTGGCGTGTGTGGCACCCCTCAATACTAACCATCATGAGGTTTGGGAGGGAAGAAGCCAACGTATCCATCGTTGCTCAACTTGGAAGTCTTTCCCTTTGTACCCTTCTATGAATAAAATTCCAATGTTGGAATTAGGAGGTTGGAAGGCCTCTAGCAAGCTTTGACTGGTATAGTATGATGCATTTTTATTAACCTCATTAGCTTGCTTAGCTAATGACCAGTTGATTGGCAGCACCCTTAGGTAGCACTTACTAGCCAATTCAGCCATATTAACTTCTTGTTTGTTACTGGTCCACTCTGTTGAGAACTCAACTGTCAGCCTACCCCTTAAGTCTTGGAGCTCTTTGAGGGCTTTCAGCCCTGCAAGGGTACTTTTATCAGCACAATTCTTGCACACTACAAACCGACTCAATGTCTTAAGGCTAGTCAGTTTTTCAAGCCCACAAGGCATACAAGACAAGCTATCACACTCATCGATCTGAAGACATATGAAGTTCATGAATTTGCCAAAGTTCCATTTATGGTATGAGTTGGGCTTCAATGTTTGCAATTTATGCATATTTGTGACTGTTTAAGGAAGAGTCACCAGGCCACCATTCTTGGAGAGATCAAGATAACTTAGATGAATCAAGATAGACAAACATCATGCAAGTCTAACACCCTCAAACGTTTAAATTTTGATGCTAGCATAATGCAAGTGGGGTGATCTATCTTTGCATTAGAGTCTGGCTCTTTCAACCAAAGAAGTGATCTTAAAGTTTGTACTCGAAGAAATCCAGCATGGATTCTAAGCAATGTATCTTTCGCACAACTGAAGGATACATGTTTATACCTAGAGTCTAAAACATGTTCAACAGCTGAGTCCATGCAATATAGGTGTTCACAACTCCTGTAGCAGTCTGGCATGCTAGATCATCTATTATATGATGCATCTTGCAGCTAACTATGCTCCCTGAGTCATTCATGGTTAGACCATGGAAGAAGCATCTTCATGATAATTCCATAAAATATTGTTCACCTGCTTCCTCTAAACCTTGGCTAACATCCGAATTGATACCTTGAGGATCAGTTCCTGGGAGCCTAGCTTCTTAGGACTGAGTGTCTTGTCTACTGATATCTTGAGGAGGAGCACCTAGTGATGAACCTGAAGTCTTCAAGAGACAACGGACAATATCCTACACACGCTCTCAAACGCATTGGGAGTTCATTGAAGCGAAGCCAAAGGATATCATTCATAACGTAAATATCTCAATTTCCAGTATTACTACGACTGATATTATCCTTGTATGACAACCACATTTCCTTAGTATTCCCATATAGAAAACATCCGACAACCCTGATGGTGAATGGAACTCCTCCACTGAGTGGTAGGATGGCTTTGCCCATCTATTTTAGCTTATAATCATCCTTGAATGACGCCTTGCGAAACCCTGTGGGAATGACAAGGAATTTTCCTCAAAATTGAAATACCCTGCAATCGATAAGCTTTAATTGTTCCCACAAGATCTCCTCATAATCTGAAGTAGCTAAGTTATTCCATTTTCTTGTTGAAAGGTTTATAGAGTAATTAAGAAAATTACTCTATTTAATTACACGCATATTTTACATTTCAAACCAAATCACGTAAACAAATTAGTAAAATCAAATTTATTTAATATAGCAATGAAAATGGAACATGAAAAAATTTGAACAATACATGTATGATCTAGTGAATAGTTGAAGGGAAAGTTATAATCAATAGAACTAAAGATGAAGGGGACAAAAAAGAGCATAAGATTTAGAAGTTGTCTAGGCTAAAACATGTTGAAACACTTTAAAATTTTTATTGAAAATTAATTTGCTTCTTTTTATGTTTCTTTTGAGATTAGACTGAATTGAATGAAAATATATCGAAATTTTGAAAAAAGTGAGGGGAAAACAGAACTTATTTTTAATGCCATTAGGGTTATTTAATTCATGAGGTCTTTCATCCCAGAAAAATTCTGAAAATAAAAAGTTCAATTTTCAAGAAGATCATTAGCATATGTTAGTTAAGTGTATTAGGCAACTGAAAAGTGAAATGGAATAACTAAAATTCATACGCTTTAAAGTTATTAAGGCAATGATAATCACAGATTAAGTGGAATAAATACAATATTAAAAATAAGAACTATTATTAAGGACAAAGTATATGAAAAATAACTCTAAGTGGTGCAAAGTTTTATCACACATTAAACCTAGTTAGCTTCCACAATGTGCTACATCAGTACCATAATCAGTATCTGAGTGTCAACTTATTATTAGTTTACTAAAAATAGTAATATTTAGATTTAGATTCAGATTTAGCTACTCTGATATAGATCGATAGATAGAAGACAGATAGATAGATATAAAAAGAAACTAAGAGAATTGCCTTCGCACACAGAGTTTCCAATTTAGAAGTATCGCGCTTATAAAAGAGACAAGGATGAGGCTGAGAAGAGCAAAATTTGAAACGAAATGATCATTCTCCTACGTGACCCAGGAAGTGAGAATCGTTATTAGCCACAAGCCCAAGACTTCCTATGTTATTAGGGGTGGATAGCGGATCGGGTCGAATCGGATTGGGTCAACCCATTAACTAACTAGGTCGGGCTAGACTTAACACATTTGTTAATGGCTGGATTGGGTTATGGGCCACATGAACCCGACCCGCCCATTATCACTAAGGAGTATTTTTGGTGAGTTAGTTTTCCAACTAAAATCTCTGTAATTTTCCAACCAAACTAAACTAGTGCAAATTCAAAATTAGAAAATATATAATCAAACTAATAAATAGGTTGGGTCAAGTTGCCAATGGACGGCCCGCTTTGGGCCCGTTTAAAAACGGAACAAATTTGCGCCAAAAAATGATATATAATAATTATTATTATGTACAAAGTATTGGCAATAAGTTTAACTAATTGAAACATGTAAATTAGTGTATCAAGTAAGTTGAAAAAATTAATAGGTCAGTAAACGGGCCATTAATGGGCTAGCCCAGTCCGGCCCGTTAATATGCCTTAATGGGCTGGCCCAGTATTGGCCCAGTCCATTATTTACCTGGCACGTTATTAGTCCTATTTTAAACCGCCTAATCGCTTAATCCAATGGGTACCCGGTCCATTACGTATCCTTATATGTGATCATTGTAAACAAAAAAAATTAAACATTTACAAAGTAAGTTCTGTTTATACACTTGTGGAAAACTTGATCAATTGATATTATGATTCAATATTAATATAACTTAATATCTTACCGTGAATGCAATCGTCACTATTATCATGGCAAATTTCTAAATCAATAGATTATTCTTCTTGTCCACCGTATGTAGTACAGTATATATTATGCATTAAACCGCTCCTAATTATAAAAGCACTACAAGTCTACAACCTAGTGGACTCTACTATTTTTTTAAAAAGGTTCTAGCTTGATTAATTCAATGAAAATTTAACATATTAACAAAAATGCAAGAAGCAATTTTTAACCCCCAAAAAAAAAACAAAAATTCTAAAACAGTGAGACAAGTCTAAGGTTATTAAGCATACAACTCACAATATGAAGAGGTTCCATCAACCAAGCAACCCGAATAACGTAGGGAGATTATGTAAAATAACAGATGAAATCAAGAGATAAACAACCTAAATATCTATTCGGTCAAAAAACAATATAAGTATCTACCCACTTAAACAATCCTAAGAAACCAAAATTATCTACCAGGATAAGTCAGTTAGACATGGGATAAAGAGATAAGTGTTATATAGATAATTGTCTTGTTTCAACAACCTACATTTTCCCCCTAACTACCTCGTTTGGCGAAATTAGTTGTTTAAATAGCGGATAGCGATTCAGGTAGTGGATAACGTCTCTAATTTAGATGTCAGCATATAGTTGCTTCGATGAGCGATTGAAATAAATATGTTCGATGATTTTAGCTGTTGGGTTAACCAATCAATGTAAATTGACATAAAAGAATATAGACAATTTCCAAATATAAAATTTCTAAAGGATAGTTTTTGGCAAAAAAATATGAAAAGCTACTTCTAAGGCTGTGTTCGGCAACATCGTTTTGGGTATCATTTAGTGTTTTGATAAAGTCCATGCACTAATTAGCTAATTTTTAGTATTCGGTAAACTAGTATTTTGACTAATATTTTAAGTAGCGTTTAGCGTTTTAAGCAGCGTTTTTGAAAAGTTAGGCCCTGTTCGGCAAAATTAGCGATTCAAGTAGCGGATTGCTATTCAGGCAGCGGATAGCGTTTCTAATTTAGCTGTTAGCAGATAGCCATTTAGAAGAGCAATTGAATAAAATGTGTTCGGTAAATTTAGCTATTGGATTAGCTTATTAATATAAATTAACATAAAAAGATATAGATAATTTCCAAAGATAAAATTTCCAAAGGATAATTTTTGGTAAAAAAATATGAAACGCTACTTTTGAATGTAAAACGTTAATACTATTAGCTTTTCAAAAATGCTACTTAAAACGCTAAACGCTACTTGAAATGCTAGTCAAAACACTTCGTTACCGAACTCTAAAAATTACGTGATGAGTGTATTGACTTCGTCAAAACGTCAAACGCTACCCAAAACGTTGTTGCCGAACACGCCCTTAATAGTATTAACGTTTGACATTTAAAAGTAACGTCTCATATTTTTTAGCCAACAAATATCCTTTAAAATTTTTATCTTTGAAAATTATCTATATTCTTTTATGTCAATTTACATTCATCAGCTAGCGTAACAGCTAAATTTACCAAACACATTAGTTTCAACCGCTCATTTAAACAGCTATCCGCTAAGAGTTAAATTAGAAACGCTATCCGGTATCTAAACAGCTATCTGCTACTTGAACAGCTATCTGCTACCTAAACAGCTAATCTTGTCGAACAAGGCCTAAATGCCAAAAGCTAATCCTCTTATCTTTCTATAAATGCTGTTTAAAACGCTAAATGCTACTTCAAATGCTAGTCAAAGCAGTAGATTACCGAACACTAAAAAATTGACTGATTAGCGCATTAAATCAGTCAAAATACTAAGGCCCTGTTCAGTAAAATTAGTGGTTCAAGTAGCGGATAGCGGTTTAGGTAGAGGATAGCGGTTCAGGTAGCGAATAGCGTTTCTAATTTAGTTGTTAGCAGATAGCTGTTTAGAAGAGCAGTTGAATAAAATGTGTTCGGTAAATTTAACTGTTGGATTAGCTGATTAATGTAAATTGACATAAAAGGATATTGATAATTTCCAAAGATAAAATTTCCAAAGGGTAACTTTTGATTAAAAAAAATATGAAACGCTACTTTGGAATGCAAAACGTTAATACTATTAACTTTTCAAAAATACTACTTAAAACGCTAAACGCTGCTTGAAATGCTAGTCAAAACACTACGTTACCGAACACTAAAAATTACGTGATGAGGGTATTGACTTAGTCAAAACGCCAAACGCTACTAAAAATGTTGTTGCCGAACACGCCCTAAATATTACTCAAAATACTGTTGCCGTGCATAACCTAAACTACTCCAAATTGAGCGAAAAAAACCCTTCTTCTACATTAGAACTCTACTTCAGGTTGAATTTATTGTTAACTCTCGGGGCTTGGGTTTGGGCTTGGATTTGGGCTTTCTCGTTCAACTTGAGGATCTTTCTCTTTGTTCAACTTGGCAGCTAGAACTTGGGATGGCTTGTTGCTAGCTCAACAGGAGGCTGGCTTCTTGCTCGATTTGAAGCCTTGCTTTCCAAGCAGACGCAACAGTAATGATCATCCTTCCAATGAAATTACGAGTAAAGTTTTCAAAAATTTTAATATTAATAAATCAAACTCAAATGTAAAGTAAAGTATCTCATATCTGTGCATTGCACATGTATTGCATGAAATTAAACTTTGATTTAAAAGGCATTGATTGAATGATTGCATATAATAAATGACAATGAGATGGTGATTATGCAAGACACTTGATTTGATTCATTATAAATTATAAATCAAAGTTGCAAACGGACCATCTTCAAGGAAACATTCAAATTTCCTACGAGATTTTCCAAATAATTTTGGAAATTTGATAATTTTCTTGCACTTTAGGTCTCTTTCTATAGGTCCTTGATCAAATTAGATGAAGCAGATATTGTCATGTAATGAAGGCATGCATGTATATGAGATAAGCAGAAAATTATATCGTGCAAGGGTTTGTATAGTAGTGTGGACTGTGCATGTTGGTTGATTTGCAAGTGAGCATTTCTGTGGTGTACAAATGATTATTTTGGTAATGAGTATTTATACGCTCTACAAATAAGCATTTATATGAAGTACAAATGAATATTTCATGTTTTTATGTATATTGCAATACTTTGCCTAAGGATGTTGCCAGAGGACGATTATTGAGAATGATAGGGTCTAATTTTGAGAAATAAATAGCTTCTTATACGATGTTTATTTGCACCTCTAGTTTATTGATTGGTATTTTAGTATTACTGTTTCTCTATTTTACATTTCATTTATAAAATTTACTTTCATATTACAAAGTTATGTTGATTACAAAACTTAAACAAAATAACTAGACTTGGAAAAATTTGAGTTGAGTTTTTATTAATTAGAAATTTCACAAACCAACACTCTAAACTCAAATGTTTTCTTTTCCCCCCATACTCTCATTACAAAAAACAAAAAATTGATTGTGCTGTGCGAAGAGTTAATAGGCCAGGAAGTCTGGGGACCACGGTGTCACCTTTTCTCGGCAAATTATTAGGTACACCCGAGAGTACGTGCTTTCACACCTTATTTATATATATTTTTTCATGTGCATTGATCATATATTCTATTTTTTAATATTTATTTGTTGACGTATTTTCTAATGGGTCGGCTCACTAAAACATATTAACAGGTCGGCTCATTAACGGCTCAATTTGTGACCTGTTACTTTTTCAATCTACTTGTCATACTAATATATCAGTGGCTTGCCGGAAATCTAAAGTCTTTACTTGATCAAAAACATGTGATGTATATACCATTTCAAAGTGATTTATTTAAAACAGAACCCAAATAAATACAGAATGAAAAAAAAAAAAAATCTATTACTAAATGAGTCTGCTCAGCATGGACAAAAAGTAATTCAAACCCAATTAAATGGAAAGTGAAAACCAAAGACAAGCCACGCTCAAAATTGTGAATTATAAGCGGCCAAGTCACCAACAAACCTATAGAAGCTTCAGTGATCTAATAAAGTAGTTTGACACTGCATAATACTTTAGTCCGAACAACTGGCTAGCATAGTCTTCTCCATGTCGATGTGATATAATTAATACATGTAAACATCACCTGAATGGTCCGCCCTGTGCTGCCTCTAAATTTGGCTCATGTATCCTCACCAACAACCACAAAATATTCGTCATCGATCAAAATTAACTTGCTCTTGAAACTTATGTTCTGTTTGGACCTTGAAAAGTTTGGTGAAAAGAAAAAAATTTAAGAAAGTTACTTTTTTTCGTGTGTTTGGTTTAGAGAAAATCACAAAGAAAAAAAATATGGAGGAAAGTTTGGTGGAAAAATTATTAGAAACAAGTGACAAAATTTTCCTCATAAAATTGTAAGGAAAGTTTGAGGAAAATTCCCAATTTTTTCCAACCTTGTATTGTTTAGATGGCATCAAAATGATTTAAGTAGTTCATCAACATTCAAATTTCTCATCCAAATTCTTGTATTTTTTCCTTGATCCAAACAAGAGAAAAAACTCATTTTCTTCCTACTTTTTTTTCCTTCATATTTATTTCCTTTAACTTTTCTTTCCACCAAATTTTCTAAGGACCAAACGGAGCCTAAGGTCTCTGACAAATACAAGAGTACGTAACCATCTTCTCATTAATATATTCATATTAATAGCGATAAATGTGTATATTTTGAATAAGCTGAGTACATATAATAGTAAATGATGTGGGGTGTTTAGCAAATAGCTTTTTGAAGAGCTATTTAGGTCCAACAAGCTAACTTGAAAACGCTAATTCTATTAGCTTCTTGGAAGAATCTTTTTGAAAATTAACCTTTTGTGTAACAACTTTATCAAAAACAGTTAATTTTTTCAAACAGTTTTTATACAAATCGCTAATTCAAATACTTAATTCAAATAGCAAATAACTAACAGCTAATATAAATCACTAAACAAATACAAACAATCATCATTCACATTTGATGGTCCTTTAATTGAGTACTTTCTGCCAAGAATAAAGCTGCCAATAGTCACATAATTCAAGGCATTTGCCATTGCTATTGCTGAAGCAATATGCACATTAAATTAAATTTTACACACGTGTATATGGAGAACATTCAATGAACAAGTTTAGCTCTTAACTTTTTCCAATCAGACCTATAATAAACATGACCGAACGTATAACAAAATCTCTAAAAAATTTGAAATTAATTACATAATTAGCGGATGTCGTGGGAAAAATGGAAATTTATTGCTTGATCTTAAGCTTCATGCATGGCATTCCTTGTGCTTGTTAACTTGCTGCAAGATAGGCTTAGCCATGCAGTCAGTGCCAATGCCCTTGCACTCGCTTCTCCTCATATTGATATAACAACAATAATGATCCCTTTTCGCTGTTGCAAATTGTAAAGCAACGAGCCGACCGATTTCGACCCGAAGTAGATACGATTTGACCGTTCAGCTCGAAAGTATGTCATTTTTCAAATTTTGAGTAAATCTAAACTATTTTCAAGGTTAACACGAAATTGACTCATTTAATAAATGCGTCGATCTGAACAAAACCATTACCGAGCTTTATACTCACCAATAGCATCCCCCCTCGCCCCACCGCTTTCTCATGCATTCATATGCACTTACATGCACAACATTCTCAATCTTCAGTTGTGACTTTTCAGTAACAAGCCTCACTGGTTCAAGAGTTCCTCCACCATCGGTCACAGGCACAGCAGAGCTTGTAGCTGCTTTCTTAAACTTCTCTGGGCGGGTATCAGTAGTTTTAATTTCAACGGCGCCATGGAAATCTTGAATCCAAGGTCTCATTTTTAAGCAGTTAATTGAACATTTGTACGCGTCAGTATTACTGGGATTTAGTTCAGTAGTGGAGACGGTACGCTTCCTTGCTTCATTGGCTATTGACAAGATATTCTTAACTTTTTGATATATTTATGGAATGTTAGCAAGCAGTTAAGTGGTAAATCAAGCCTGTTGTTAGCAAGCAGGCACAGGTCAATTTATGTCAGGGACACCATTGAAATCTTATTTGTCAATTGACCTTTTGTTCTTGTAGGCCTTATTTGACACAATAAAATTGGCCGGATGTAAAATCAACAATGATACCTAGAGGGTTGGATATAAAAAATTGTACGTAAGTTTGTCTATTCATTGATTTTGTTTTGACGAAAATTTTCATTTATTTGGAATTTGGATAATTAAGTTTGAGGATCAATGGTTTTAATCAAATACAAAAAGGCCAACTAACAGGTAAGCCTACAAGAAAACTAAAGTAGACGGACTGTGAATTTTACTAAAGATCGAGCACTTGATCGGATGGTCAAGTGTTGTCTCTTCCACGCTCTTAAGCCAGATTCGATTTGGGAGAGACACATATTTTGCGCTTTGAATGCGTGGCTGTGCAGTTAGATTTGGTTCTTGGGCTTGTTGGCCTGTTTTGGTATCCAAAGTAGTTCCCCCCTTCCTGGCCTGTTGTGGTATTAGTGATTTCTGAAATAGACGCTTAATGGGTTCGGCGTGTTTGCTTTTGTAAAAAAAGAAAAAGAAAACTAAACAGAAGAACCACCTCCTAACCAACTAGATAACTATAATACAATTTGGCCCATATATGCTTATACCCTCCCAAACTATCGACAAATGAAAATTGCTCTCTCCAACAAACTTTAAACTGATCCGCCACCTTTTTAGGCTTATTCTTTTCCCAGGGAAACTTTGGTTGCCACCACCATTTTATTCTCTTGGCTCATTCCCACTCTTTTCCTTTTTCTCCCACTCCTTAAAAATAAATACTACTTTCCATTCATTCTCACTCATTTCCGCTCTCTCCCATTCCCTCTCGTTCCCTCTCATCTTTTCTCATACTTCAACATAAATAATTCCATATTCTTCCACTCCATTTCATTTCTTCCAACGTTTCATTCATTCCCACTCATTTCTGTTTCTTCTCATTCCACACTCGCAATTTACCTACAAAAAGAACAGGCCATTAATTGCTTAGACATTCGTCTTGTGGTTTGCCTTCGATTTCGTCATTCCCAGACATAGGCTTGGATAGATGTCCTTTCAAATAAAAGGCAACCTCTCCTCGAACGATTTATCATGAAATCGGGATTTCTGTGTTTTCCTTGTTCGTAATGCTATTTTCCTCCGATTGATCTGCCGGTTTTTTTTTTCCTTTTCTCTTTTACTTCTG
Source organism: Carnegiea gigantea (assembly GCA_029747015.1). Classification (NCBI taxonomy): domain Eukaryota; kingdom Viridiplantae; phylum Streptophyta; class Magnoliopsida; order Caryophyllales; family Cactaceae; genus Carnegiea; species Carnegiea gigantea. Next base: position 51,871 of record JAKOGI010000056.1, on the reverse strand, counting down.
TGGGTTTGGGGGTTTATAGAACAAACCTCATTTAATTAAACGAGAATTGAAGAAAGAGCATATTGGGACTTGGGACTAGATAAGCATTGTCAGGAATTTTGATTGGTAACCGGGGGAGAACGGCGTTTTCTTATATGTTTTCGGACGTATATGTTCTCATTGCTTACGTGTATATGTTTTTCACGTCTGTGTTTGTTATATATTAATTTTTTAATATATATTTACTAATGTGACCTTTGAGAGTATGTGCTCTCAGGAGTATGATATACATATTGGGGTGTAACCGATGGAGATAAAAAGCAGAATAAACGAAAAACAAAAGAAAAGGAAATATTGACCATTGGCTACAATGTCTCCTAAACGACTAAATGTTGTGATTTGCTCTCGGAACATCAACGGTTTATGTCAAACTTAATTACAAGAAAATGATAAATATCTTGTTATAAGACACTTTTAAAGTGTTATGTTTGAGTTTAAAGATATATATTATCATTCATTAAATTTTAAAAACATGGTATAATTGAATTGTATAAGGATGTCAGAACTTATAAATTGTGTAAAGTCATCTTTCTATTCATATTTTTTACGTGTATGATACATTTTCATGAATATGCTTGATTCAATTAGGGTCTTATTTTATATTAATTGATTGACGTAGTTGATAAATTTTAGAGATTGTAATTTATAACTAAAGCTAACTATTAAAAATTTGACGATTTTGAACCATTGAACACGTTAGTTTTAATTAAAGCAAGACATTAAGAGGTGTCTTGCTATAGACATATATCATCACCCTAATTACAATGGTTGGGGGAAAAAAAAAATCATTCACTATAGAATCTCGGTGCCTTCATTTGTCTAGGGTGATTTTTATTTTACAATTTCATTATTGACTATTTGGGTAATCTACCTTACATAACTTATACATAAATAACAGTGCAAATTTCTAAAATAGCTAGTGTACAATTTTGAAATGATCTAATTTTTATGTTCAATAAACTGTTTTGTTAGATAATTAATTCTTATATAGAAAAAAAACTTAAAAATAGATTCATTCAATAAAAGAAGTGAGACAATATCCAAAATGGAGATAACAATGAGTCGGATTCGGATCAAATGTATAAACATTCAAATCCGATCAGATCAATAATCGGATTTAAAAAATCCGATCCAAATCCGACCCCATAAGATCAGATATTAAATCAAATTCGGATCGGTTTTGGATTGGATGAAATTCGGATATAATTGGATATAATCCCATTATACATTTTTATTCAATATTTGTATAATATTTTATTTCCAACCTTGTTTTGTAAATGCAATATTAAACACCTCTATAATGTCCAATAACTTTTGATATCAAACATTTCAATATGTTAAAGCAAAAAGTGTTGCAAAAAAAGAATACAAATTCACTTTAGAGGGAAAAAGATAGATAATACTACAACAGGTGGAAGAAAATGGGAGAAAGTATAATTTTGATTGATAAATAGGAGAGATTCAGAAGAAGATTGAGAAGGAAGAGGAAATTAGTTAACAAAGACGAATGTATCGCACATAGAGTGGGAACATTATGCGGATTTTTTTTAGCGTTATAATATCAGAATTTTTTAAATCTTCAAAAAAAGTGAAATTATTTAAAAGGATATCGGATCAGATGTTAATCTGATTGGATTGATCCTCCCCCAAATCCGATTGGATCGGAGTCGTATTCGGATTATTTTTATCATATTCAAATCAAGTTATTTTTTATCGGATTCGAATAGGATAATTTTACCTCAGATCGGATCGAATTTACATTAAATTCGGACTATACTGCCATCCTTAATCCAAAGACTGATCGAAAATTGGTACCAACTGACACCTTAAAGGACAATTAGATAAGTAGTGTTTACTAATCCAAAAAAAAAGAAAAGAAAAACAAACTAGATGAGTGATTAATTGATTATTTTTTTTACAATGGTAAATAAAACCATAAGGATGTTAAACGCCTCTTATCACAAGAGTACGCCCAATTACATCACCTGCTAAAATAGCGTTAAGAGAAGGAGAAAAACAAATATCTGAAGAGGAGTTAATTTTGACACTCTTCTATGAGGAGGAGGAGGAGGAGGAGGAGGGGGAGACTAGCTCTAGCATGAATAATTCTGCCAATTCAATACGTTGTAGATCGAAATGCATTAACTTCACTTCAATTTTGTTGGCAGCGGTTCCATTCCTATTGCTAAGAAGTCTTTCAAAATGACGAGTGAAGTAAGGTGAAGCAACAAGGCTAGCTAATATTTATCCTTCCCCAGACCCACTATAGTCCCACCAGTTGTCCTATCATTGGGATTTAATGCAGTAACATTCCTAGCCGCTGAATAAGAATTAATAAGTTGTGTGAAAAGTTAGGTTTGGCACTCCCCTGCAGACCTAGCAAATGGTTCACTTCAGTCCAATTTTGAACTCGTCGGATGATTATGTTTGCATCAACAAAAATTTGGTTCGGTTTAGATTATAGGTCGAATCATTTGTTTAGATATTTTATCCGATAAACTTATCTTAGGAAAAAATGACATCAGTGAAAAATGTTCGAGTAGAATCTAAGTTCAGCTCGGGTCACTTCAAATTTGGGGTCCTCGTCAAGTTGGTTGTTTGGGGAGTCAGGTTGGATATGAACTCGGGTCGTTCAGTTCAAGTCGGTTGGTTCTTGTCACTTTTCCCATGTGCCTACTTCCCCTCTCAACCAAAAACAGAAAGGAAAATATAGAAAATAAGCCTAGCCATCTACATCTTATGCAGAAATACATATATATATAGAGCCGTGCTTGGCCGATACACATAAAGAAACCAGAAGAAAACTAGTTGACTAGAACATCATCAAATTAATACTTGGAGCATTGTTATTATGCATGAAATGGAGGAGAGTTGGGTGAAGGTGTTTGAAGAGCAGACGAGGTTGTACAACGAGGTGTTTTTGCCGAGGCAGCTGTGCTTGTGGTTGCCTCATCACTGCCAAACCTGGCTTAGACTCTCGCTCGTTGGAGTGCTCCTCTATTTTGGAACTAGCCTTCTCTGCCTTGACTTTTGGAGACGCTATTTTTCCCAAGGCAAGCCTCTCATCTCATTTATCTCTCCTTTAATTAAGTTTGGGTTGGTTCTAGGGGAGTCTCTTTGGAGACATCTCGATCTTCCCAAACTCGATCAGCAAAAACATGATTCATGCATTAATATTGGAAATAGTTGCAGTTGTTCTTCTTTTTCATTGAAGGGATCGATCCGATTCAAAAATTTCAGGTCTAGTGGTATCCCCTCCCGACCCTAAGTAATGGAAGGCAACTAGTATGGATCTATTATTTTCAACTCTAAACAGTTCCTTACAACTATCTGTTTATAACTCTCTTCAAATTTAGGTATATTTCTTTCAATTCCTTCCAACATTTTATTAAACATTTTTTTCCACCTTTTTGTGTTAATTTTTTTAAAAAATATTTGAATGTCAATAAAGAAATACTCCTATCTTATCTGTAATGTGATGAGTGAAGACATATGGAATGAAAACAATTTTTTGGTACTTGAAATTAACAATTATCACAATTTTTTTAATAAAAAGAACTTTACATATAAACTTTCTTTTTGTGTTTTAAATGTTGAACAATTCATTACTTGGTATAACAATGATAGCATCTTCAACCATGTGATTTAAATCAAACTTCAACAAAACGTTAATTTGAATATGCCATGTTAATATGATTATCATATTTTCTTTTATATATATTTCAAAAAAAAAAAACTATATAGTTGTTACTATAATATTGCACCGCCATTGCATGGATTGGTTGAACGTAACACATATAGTAATCCATCTAATGTATCCTGGGTTTCTTTTAATCTTGCCTAAAGCAATCTCATGACCTATTACAACTTAGTGCCTGTTCTTTTCGTTGGTAAATTCTAATTTATCAACTTTAATCCACTTCAATCCACTTTAATTACAGACTTCAATTAAAAAAAAAATACTAACTTCAACCCAGTTCAACCAACTTTAACCCATTTCAACTAACTTCAACTAACTTCAACCCACTATTTTAACCAACTTCTACCCATCATATACAAAATATACTAACTTCAGTATACTTTAATCTATTTCAACCCACTTCAACCAACTTCACCCATTTCCTGACCCTATTTTTCGATGAAAAGAACAGACCCTTAATTAAAAACAGTTTGTTTTAATTTAATGTTTGGTTCGTTTGCATTGCAGGGTCTAAGTTCATATCGAAACAAGTTATGCTGTCACATATATACTTCTCTATGAAGTCAATCCCAGTGTTCTCTCTTATGGTGACTGGATTTGAGTACATGGTGTTAAAAGGATGGACCAAGTGTTTCCCTAAAATTAGTGATGTTGGTTTGGTTGCTTACTTTTGTTACATAATCCTTTACCTTGTCGTGGTGGAAATTGGGATTTATTGGGTACATCGTGCTATGCATGGAGTTAAGCCCATCTACAAATATATCCATGCAGCGCATCACAGCTACGTAAAAGAGACCACCATTTCACCCTTCGCAGGTATTTGTCCTTCTAATTTAAGACTTGTCTGCATCTGTGTCCCTGTGGTAGTCGTGGAATACTCTTGTTGCAAACTATGCCTTTCCGGCATCACTTATCAAAAAAGAAGACTTGTCCACATCTTAGGCAATTGAAATAGTCACTTTAATTATTTTTTTAAGCGAACATTATAGTAAATTATAGAAAAATATCGCATAGCAGAACTATCGTATACCTGTTTCCTATGAGTGATATACAATTAGGAAAAAAAATTAATTTAGCATCTAACAGAACCAATTAGCATGTTTATAATCTAGGAATAAAACTGCTATATTTTACCGTCTATAATACAACTACATAGATATAAATATGGATATGGTGAGTCAATAATATAATGACAAAAATCCAATATACTACCCAAGCGGCCAAGCCCCATTTATTAAACTTGCTTATTCCAAAACCCCGAAACACTATTATTGTCACCCATGCTCTGAGAAAATATGTACGGCTCCTTAAGACTATGAGTGTGTTTGGTAATACAGGTTGGAGTAGAGGTCAGTGGTTTGTAGTGGTCAAAATATTATGGACCACTACTTAAAGGTGTTCGGTAAAGTAGTTGATGAGGTAGTGGTTAGAGGTTTATATAGTGTTTCTCAAAAGCTAATGAAAGTAGCTTTTAATTACCTCTACCTAGCGGTTGCCTTACAAATTACAAAATTCGTCTTTTTATTTACTAAAAAATTCATTTATTGTGCCTTTTTAGTCATTTTAGATAAATCTGCTACTTCAACAGCTACATTTATCAAATATATTTATTTTAAATCGCTAGTTGAACAGCTAACCACTAACCACTAGTGGGTCACAGCTAATCGCTATTGAAATCGCTAACAGCTGGTTGAATAGCTCACTATTACTAGAACGGCTAATTTTACCGAATACGCCCTATATCATGCTTTTGAGAGTACATATTCTGACAGACTAAATATATGTGTAGGGGCAGCAGCACACCCATTGGATGAAATGCTGATGGCAATGCCCCATGGCATAGCAATCTTAGTTGTGCCATGCCACTTTTCCACCTTTCTGGTCATATTTCTAGTTGAAGCAATTTGGGGTATTATTATTCATGACCGAAGCCAAGGATTAGGGTGGCCTTTCCTGAGTGCTCCTTATCATACTATTCACCACACCTCTCAGCATCGCAACTTCGGCAACTTCACTATATGGATGGACCAGCTCTTTGGCACTATTTCCCACCCTAAGTCCTATCTTCATCATGTTCAAAATTGACCCGCCGGATCAATGTGCATATAAATAGAAGTTTCCGTTAGGGATTCAAATCCTATCACTTGTAAGAATTTGCTTATCGTCTTTTATGATCTCTTTGTAAGTAGAGTCTAGCTTATCCATGTAAAATAATACAAGTTTTACTTCGAGATACTGGTTCGATCACAGCATGTAGTTTAGTATCTCTTTCTAAAGCTCTAATTTGAATCTTGTGACACCAAGTATGCCCTATGATATTGTATAATTTCTTTCGATATGGAAGTTATGTGTGTCAAAGGGTTATTTTGATGATACATTATACTAAAATGGCACTAATAAATTAAAATTGATGGTTATTGATTCAAATCCTCACTAATTACAAGGATTTGGTTACCTTATTTTCGCTTTATAAGTAAAATCTAATTAAATTCCCCATGTAAAAACAAATACAATACAAGTACTTCTTTGAGATATTAGTTCATAATAGTTTAGAATCTAACTCTGCTCTAAAATAATTTTTTTTTCTCTATATATGCCCTATCATATTGCATAATTTCTTTGAATATGAAAGTTACATGTGTAAAGCGGTATTTCAATTATGTGTTGTACTGAAATGACATTAAAATGAAGACCCCTAATCATGCAATAATAGCTTCCTTATTGTACATATATTGGATAAATGTTTGTGCCATTTTATATTTGTATGTGGTCATTATAGCTTCCTTATTTATTTATTTTTCTTTTTGGGTTCGAATGAGCCATAAAGACCGTACAATATGATAGGGGGAGGGAGAATCGAACCTGAGACCTAATGTACTCAGGACCTCAATCTTAACTATTTGGCTAAGATCTCATCGGTAGTCAGGCCTTATTAATGGGACATGAAAAGGCCAAGCAAGTGAATTAATACACAGCAGGTTGGCATCTTAATACTAATAACTAATTTTATATGCTTGACAATTTGCAGAAACTTCCAAACAAAGGGACAGTTGTCAGCTGTTGGATAACTAGACACTAATAAAGCCATATAATGAATTTTTTCCCGATAAGTATTAGCCAATAGGTAAAAGGAATCCAAAATATGACTACAAAAACACATTCCACCAAAAACTTACACTTAACAACTACTAATAAAACACAATCTCTCTACAACTATTTAACAATGATCTATCGTGAATATGCAAGCTATGAAAATCAGACACCTAGCAGATAATGGACTTCGCTTTGATTTTATCTCTTTCCATCTTCTTCGTCTGCCTGATTTAATTTTCTATCCACATAATGATACATTATAAATCTCAGTGTAAAAATATAGGTAATAGTAGATTGGAATTGTATTTAATTTTATTATTTTGTTTGGCTGTAGGAGAGTATATATTGACAATAACCACTACCTTATAATTATGATTAATACGTACAAATTATGTAATCAGGATTTCATTACAATGTTGATTGCATTAAACCAAACATCACATATAATGCTTGTCTCATCCTTGACTTTTTCATTAGCAACGGAATAATAAGTCCGAACTGTACACCAGGTGCATTTGGTAAATTATTATGTACACCCAGGAGCGCGTGCTCTCACATCTATTTTATATATATTTTTGTAGGGTGTATTTGTCATATAGGTTTGTGTGTCACAAGAGAGTACATATACTCGAGTGTGTGATATAGGCTTTGGGTGCATTTCATCTCCAAATGACGTAGGAGATTACAGTTTTGAGGTTGTAGGAAAAATTAGGATATTGCATTTTTTTAATAAAAGTGCCTCTAGGACACTTTATTTGGTATTATTAAGAAAGACACACATGTTATTCTGGGCCAAGTCAAGGATGGATTCAGGTCATTCCTCCAACCAAATTCTTTAAGTACCATAGAATTGAAGGTGAGCGAGGGCATGGGCGACAAGGTGGACCGAGTTAATGAGGCACATATTAAAGCTTTCTAGGATATGATAACATAATTTTATTTTATTTTTTCGTAAGTAGAGGTGAACAAAAGTAGAGAATTTTGGAAACAAGTATCTGAGAACTACAACATTACCACAAGGCATTACCTGCAGGTAGGGATAAACAACGGATTGGGTTAGGCTAGGTCCAGTACATTTGTTAATGGGTTGGGCTGAGTTATGGGCCAAATGAACCCGACGCGTCTATGACCCGTCCATTACCACTTAAGGAGTGTTTTTGGTTAGTTAATTTTTCAACTAATGTATTTGTAATTTTCCAACCAAGTTAAACTAATCCAAATTCAAAGTTAGAAAATACATAAACAAGCTAATAAACGGGTCCGGTCAAGTTGGCTCATGGGCGGCCTGCTTTGGGCACGTTTAAAAACGGAACAAACTTGCGCAAAATAATGGTGTATAATAGTTATTGTTATGTACAAAGTATTGGTAATGAGGTTAACTAATTGGAACATGTAAAGTAGTTTGTCAATTAGGTGAAAAAATAATATGTCACTAAACAGGCCATTAATCGGCCCGTTAATATGCCTTAATAGGCTGGCCCATTAATGACCCAATCCATTATTGACCCGGCCCTTTATTAGTCCTATTTTAAACGGACCAACTGCTTAACTCAATGAGTATCCGATTCGTTGTCCACCACTATTTGCAAGTCATGTGATACAAAAACAAAAGGTCTTCCCCCAAAGAACGGATGTTTCATACCGAGGAAGCTTGCTATCTGACAAGAGAGAAAGTAGCTGTTGGCAAAAATTGCAGCATATATATATATATATATATATATATATATATATATATATATATATATATATATATATATATATATATATATATATATATATGCACACCCAAGCAAGAAAACCCTCATGATTCTCTGCCCATTACCGCCATCTATGTTGGCAAAGCTCACTGTACCTACAGGATCTTCTGACATGCCATAGGTCACAATATCCCTCAAAGTTCCCTCTGTTAGAGAACCACTTCCTCCTGATCCAACAAACACAAAGGCCTAATTTGATTTGAGTCGCTGTTAAAATTTTTTGTATCATTGGACCTTCAATAAAGAATTATGCTTCTAAGTTTAAATGAGGTTCCAACCTAAAATCAATTGGCAATAGGTGAAATAACTCACAAGATTATATACATATTCAAACCTTTTAATTTTATCAATGTGGGACAACATCTACTTTCATATTCTTTCATTTTATCAATGTAAGACAATACTCACTTTCACAGTCCAACAGTTACCGACTCATGGTCACTGATTGTGAACTTAGAACTTCATTCAGGACTCGTGGACACTGTACTCTTTCATCACCCAAGCATACTTTCATTGTCATTAAACATGCACAGACACTATGATAGCCCTCTAATCCATGGTGCTACTAGCTAACCAATGGATGTGGCCATCTACAAAGATGCCTGAATCAAATTCATTAGCAATAGAATGACCATAGGGGGAACTCTCAACCCTTCTTCCAGAACCAGTTTTCAAGGAATAGACATTAACCAACATCTCAATACAATCAGGCTCAATCTCATTATAGTCTTCATCCGATCAAAGACTATAGTAAGATATGGTAACTGCTTTATAATCATACCCAAGTCTCCATACGAGAGTAGAGTTAACAGGATGGGACTGTATTATAGCCTGTGACCTTTCTAAATTCTTCTTTGTATTATGTACGCACAGTTCTTTACGCAATAGGCTTGATCCATGTGGATGCCTTTTGCGTCCAACATTATAGCCTGTGACCTTTCTTAGCTCTAGCCCCAACAATGGAAGATTGATATAGCAGAACCGAGCTCATTTTCGGCAAAGACATGCTTGACATTAGAGTGTAATGCAGTGGACATCAAGATTCTTGGTAATAAGGTTATAGACTGCCACCGTGGGTGAAACTTGATGACAATGAACGAACGACCTATAATACAAATGTCACTACAGAATTTCCCGATGTGTTCAACAACTGACTGCACACAAGAAGAAACAGGGAGGGAAAATGACCAAGGACGTCAAGAAGAAAGAGAGAAAATATATGGAGGGAGCAACACAGGAATTTCTGACAAAATTTACAGGCAGCTCTCACATTCGCAATGACAAAACAAAGGGTGGGGGCATTTACACTAGTAAAACTATGCTCTGATTACGACATGCAAAAGCAGAGCAAATCCAGGATCTCACTACCAAACCGAGAAAAAACAATCCACGTAGGCTAATGGCCTCAATCCGTGCAAACCCACCACCAATTAACGAAACCAATCCGCATTGTCCGAGAGCCTCATACCCTACGGTTGGGAGGACGACCAATGAGCCTGCACTGTTCGGGGAGCAAAGATGTGATGACTTGCCCATGGACCGGGAAAAGCTCCCCATCAATCCCACATCCATCATGAGAATGCTTTCCCGGTTTGACCTTAACGGATTTTACCTGCATCATCACAGAGTAAATTTTAGCACCATCAAAATTGCAGCCATCAGAGTTTAACTACTACATTGGCAGTGGAATGCAGCATACTCAATGCCAGACATCTTAGTTGACCTAATTCCAATGATAATTGACAAGTAGAGCAGATGTCTCACCAAAACTGTTGACAAACAACCCTATAATCAAACTCATGGTTTAAGAATCGAATTTGACCCTTGAAATGTCATACTAGCCAGGAGGAGGGAACATAGGCAAATAGTAACTTCAGCCTTTTGCCTAGATATGCATCCAAATCCCCCACCCCTCCTTTCTTCGGGCAGCACACCCGAAGAAATCTGACCCTCGTAATGTAAAACTATTACAGCCGCCCTAAGACCTTTAACAACCTTCTTAGCTAACCTCAAGGGCTAATTTGAAATGCAGTGCTCTTACGTTTGACGTCCATTCTTTAAGGACGCCAAATTGCTTCATATCACTGTAACCAAACTTCAAATGAAAAGAAATAGATTGGATGGCAAGAATGATAACTGGTTATCTTACCTTCACATACTCCACATATGGCAGGGAGAGGTGCCGCCCACACTGAAGACGCAACAAAAAGCTTATAAGCCTAAGTCGTCCACTTCCATGAACCAACAATAAATCCAAGGCATTATCATCAGGTTCAGCATGCGGTGCCAACACCTGAGAACTCAAACTTTGTACGGTTTTGCATGAATGGTTACAGACTAAAATACCAAGAAACTGTCCCTTCAAAACCACCCATTTATCTTCAGGCCTAGGAGGAACTTCCTTCTGTTTGTCTACTTCACCTTCATCTGGTGGTGGTCCTGGTAATTCAATACGATTTTCCTCATCCCAGTTAGGCTCTGTGTCCCACTTTGGTTCAGAATCCCATATTGGACCTGGGTCAGACATTGTAGACGAAATATCCTCTTTATCATTTGGACCCGTATTTCCCCAAGAACATCTAGTTGCATCATGTGTAGTTGTCAGTCCAGTCCACCCCTTGTCTGTCCTCGACTTGGACCTAGTCCTTGGCCAGTTTGTAGTGGTGGAAAGTGAAAGTTGAGGGTGGATTACTTCGGGCTCAGATGCATCATTCCTCCTCCCAGATGACAGACGTTTTGATTTTGGATCCAGGCCACGCACGTATTCAGATGGCTCAGTGCTAGCAGTTGTATCCACATCCACTCCTGACATCCGACTAGGACTCATTATTGAATCAATACTGGATAGACTGGAAGCTCTAGGAAGGCGATCTCCACTGGATTTTCTCATAATGTCAGTATACAAGTCAGACATATCAATTACTTCCTGATCAGCTAAAAATCTTCCGTCATCAGATACTGCCTTTGATGCTGGAAGGTATTCAACTTCAAAGCTGTACTTCGGCAGACACATGAACTTGAGAAAACCAGCAACGAGATAACGCAATGGACCAAAGCGTTTCTGATATCTCTCAGAAAGCTCCAGCACTGCAAGAAGAAAGAGAAACAAATATAATTCTACAAAAAGGAACAGTCAAATTTATGTACTTATAGCAATATATAGAAGAATTTCTTCGTTTGGCTGCTTATTAGAAGATGCCTCGTACTTAATTGTTCTAAGGAATACTTAGCAAACAGAAAGATTTAGCCCTATAAACGAAATGAAACGTGGCAGCACTTTAAAACTCTTTGCCAATGCTTAATTGTTCTAAGTACTTCTACACGGAAAAACGCACACCTATAGTCAAGATGAAAGGCAACTTCACAAGTTCCTTGCCATTGTACAGCAGCATCACCAATGTATGGTCATTTTTGGGACAAAACACAAACACAAAGAAACAAAATTAGGTTTTTGCCACCAAGTTATTTATAAGAGAGACATTTTAATTATGTGTGAAGCATTTATGGACTCATCATCCACATAGCAAACAAAAATATGCACAGGTGTAGGACTACCTGCTCAGTTACACCACAAAACAACGCATATGCCTAAACAATGGGAGTTTCCTCGAAGAAAAGGTAGTAGTAAGAAATCTGAATTGGGGGGGGGGGGACTAAGAAGGTATCATAGGGATGACCATAGAGATACTTTTGTTTGCCAATACAAGAGATGACAACACAAAAACCACACAAGATCTGTACCCATTGATTCCTGACTCTCTCTCTTTCTAGGTCTCCAAGAGAATCAGCATACACCCTATCCAGCGATGAAATCCAATATGCCTGCATTTCTTTTTCTGTTTTTTCCCCCTGAGGCTCAACATTTCAAACTGTCCTCGCCCCAACATATTTCTCCTCACCCAGAGACAATTAAAGAGCAAACATAGATATAGAGAGATAGCCTTTCAAAAAACATTGTTGAGTTAGTGACTTGATTCATCATCTTATAGACAGCGCAAGCTGCATTAACTACTCTAAGTGCTGCACTGCTAAAGATGTCATATTGTCAAGTCACTCCTTTTTACTTGGCATTGTAAACTTGTTAGCAGATAATCCTCCACCATTGTAATCACAAAATAACAGCCAAAAAGAAGTCAATAGTATGGCAGAAAATTACCATCACTAACAAAACCAAAGTATGAGACGGTCATTCCAAAATGAATAACTCCTGTTTGTATCCATTCAACAGCAAACACATCTGTTGGTGTTAGCCCTCCCTGGAACAGGAAACAAGCAAAAAAGAAAGAAAGCGCAGCAAGAGTAAATTACAAAGTTGTAGATGAGAAGGCCATAAATTAATTTAAACAATATGAATGTATGCCTCAAATTTGGGGACAAAGGTGTTATTCTTTGTTTAGAAAAACAAAATCACATTCATTATAGTAACGTAAACTAGCATTATGTGCCATACTCTGAATCTACCACAGCTTGGTACAACTGATACAAACAAGTAGGGTGTAAACAATCTCTGAAACTTGTAAGCAGTTTACATGACATGAAAAAGAAAATTCTGACCCAAGATGAGAAGGACAAAAATTGTGATAACAATGATCACTGCACAGCAGAAAGAAAATCATGCTGATTCCTATGGGAGCTTGCTTTTAGTTGTTTGGGCATTTCTTGGGTTATGCCTAATTCCATTAAGAACATCTTTTGGCGTGGAGGGCTTCTTTGGTAGAAAGGCAAAAAAGAATAAGGCCTTGGTTTTTGCTGATGTGATTTTTTGGAGCATTTGGACAGAACGAACTTGAAGGGTCTCTGAGGGGGGAAAACTTCTCTTTGACGCTTGAACAACAATTTCAAAGACTCGTTATTTTTAGGGTGAGGAAACTTTTGCTCTTCATCTTTTGATGTGGTTGACTTTGTGCATAGCTTGTATTTAGGATGTATATAATCTTTTGTAGGATGCTTTCTGCACAGCCATTCCTTGATCCTTCTATATTTATTTATATAATCATATTCTTCCTTTTTTAAAAAAACAAGCTGAACCCTATCGTAAGTCAAGACACTGGTCAACATGCTAGACAAGCAAAGCTGATACCCATGGAAACGCACAATGAATTTAACCATGAAAAAACAAATTAAAAAATCATTATAAGCCAGATTAAAGTGAAATACAAAAGGAATAACAGAAGTATGCACTCAACCAATTTCCTATATATATAAAGCGGAGAATGAATTGTAATGTATTCAAGGTTAATAAGCATAAGCATAACTCTCCAAAACTAGAGAAGCTACTAAAGCCTGATGTGCAACAGCAACTGACCTTAACAATTGACATTGCGGCTGAAATTGGATCTCTGACCCCCAAAACAGTCCAAACAAGAGAATTATCAGAACCAGCAGGAATAATCCCAATTGGAATGGAAATAGCCTCCTTCTGATTGTCCCTTATCATTAAGCCATTTAGAACCTGGACAACACATAAGGTAGACTTGTCAGATTTCCCATTAACACAGAGATCAATTGGATGCACTCTTCTTTTCTCTTTCCCCCTAGATTTTACAAAGTATCTGTTGTTCTTTTGCATACAGGACTTCCTCTATCATGGTGGAACTTTCATAAAACAAGTGCTCTTGCTTATTATTGTTAATTCTCAGAAGTCGGGACAAACGATAAGCAGATAAAATCAATATAAGATATCAGATACATACCTCATTTACAATTCCATCACCTCCAACACATATGATCCCTGTGAAGTAAAATGATAAATTAAAAAAAAAAAAGAAGAAGAAGAAGAAGAAGAGAAAGATGAAATAAATAAATAGATTAAGGACCATAATATATAAGCAAAATGAAACACTGCAGTAATTTATGGTACCATCTGGGCAAGTGCTGAAGTCAACAGTGGAGGCAAGTTTCCTGGCATGTCCTGCAGAGTTTGTTTTGACTACCTCCATCTTAAAACCTGCAAGCTGAAATAAGTCATAGCTTGTGAGCAGGTTAAACATCCAACGACTCCCATAAATAATACATTATATTTGATTTAGACATGGCAACGAAATCAAACATCTTAACAAGTTTCAGAAGAAGCTAAAATTGAAAACATCACAAGTTTCTATTGTCCCCACGGTCATAGATCATATACATGCATTCAGATACAAAATTGAAAGGATAAAATATTTCCACCTTTGAAATACAGAAATGAGTTTTCAAGATACATTGCAACAAATAGAAGCTTAATAAGATTGTGATTCAGAATGTACCGCAACAAAGTAGGACACAATCTACATATATAGTTGCTTCGCGGACGAATAATAATAGTGTCAATTCGGCAAAGCCCAGCACACCAGTTTACCTTAAATATTGGTTCCACCATTCCATGGAATACTTTGCTTGACCGGCCGCGTCCAGACCGGGGATTCAATATAACTAGCACCTTAGGCGGACTTTTGCACCTTATATGAGCTTCAAAAGAAAAATCACTAGGAACAAAATCAGTAGCTTGTTTCTTTGACGATACAAGTGGATGCGGCAAACAATTAACATAACATTGCTGATCAGCAAAGCCATTAACCCATTGAAGGGCTTCTTCAGGGTTAGCAGCCAAGAAACGGAAGTCTTTCCGACACCTTCGAGGCTTTATCAAGCAAGAAAGGATGCATCCACGGTTTTTTATTGGATAAGAGTGTATGGTGAAATGTCTAAGACCACAATTATATGACACCTGCATAAAGGGGAAGGGCGGAAATATCAAAACGATGCGGATGATTAAGTCTACAACCTTTCACATAATTGAACTTGTCCAAAGATAACTCACTGAAATCACATCTTCCAAATACAGCATGTTCCATCCCCAAACCAGAGCCTTGCTTGTGAGTTTGGCATCAACAGCTTCCTGGCTTTTTGTCTCTGTTGATGTCTGCACATCAGTACTTCTTTTTGTCTTCCGCTTATCTAAAATCAACTTTCCTGAAAATACCTCATATCCTAACAGATCAGACCTCTCATCCCCTATGTCAACCCTGTGCTCATCCCTCTTTGCTGTCTGTGGGTCATCACTGCTAGCAATGACTTCAGCCCGGCGTGAACCCTTCACTTTACTCCGTTTCTCTGGAAAGACAACTGGGGAGCAGTGCTGTCCAGTAGCTATTTGAGAACAGAAGCCCATTCGACGGGTAGACTGCTGGGGTGTCAACCTTATAGGATTATGCTGTGGGAGACCCCCAGTACTCTGCATCTCTCTTTGTAGAAGAATATTCCAGAATTGTGCAGAGAGGCTGCTGAAAGCTCCAATTACATTAACCAGGTTTCAAATATCAATACAGCATATAGATCCAAATCCAGTATCTTAGTTGCAGTTATGAATTGTGATTTGGTAACCACTAGTGACAACTTCCGCAGTGTACGTTAACAATGTAAGAAGCAAGCAAGAGAAAATCCCACGCTCTTTCACAAAAGCATTTCCCTGCAGTTCCAGACATATTTCAGAGGTGACAACCACTAGCTTCCCAAATTCTTCAGACTGATAACAAACTATGATCACAATTGACCACATCCTGTATGTATATGCAAGCCGCAGAGCATCTAAAGGGCAAATGATGAAAGAAAAAGATAGAAGGCTTAATAATACAAGCATTTAATACCATCAGTTAAGCGAAACTTCAACTTAGAAACGAAAATTGAAGAGTAAAGGAGGGGAAAGCCCAAGCCGATAGAGACAAATTCTTCAGTAGAAGCTTGAAGCACAAATAGGCTTCTTCTTCTTTTTCCCCCCTAATGAGTAATCAAAAGTCATATACAAAGACACCAACTGGATGTTGCCCGTCTAAAACAAAGGGGTAATAACATAAGCATCATGCCCTCAAGCTCTCATGCATAATATAAAAACTACTAACTTCTGGCTCATTGTACCACAAAACATACTTGGATAAGGAAAAGGAACCTGCATAATTTATCATTTACTGCGAATTGATGTATTTGAACTCTAGTCATCTTGGGACAAAAATGATCCGATACATTTTTAGCTATAAGACTTCAGTATGTGATTTCTCTATTAAAGGTGCTTCTATTATAAGCTGGAAGATTTATGTACTCCATCACACCCAAAACCCAAGCACAAGAGCAGAGACACAATTGTTTCAATAAGTACATGGCTTGGCAAAAGGGCTTCTGTGGTCTTCTCAAAGGTTCATCATATCTAGAATAGCTACTAACTTCACCGACAGATTTAGAACCGGCAGCACCATCAACCATCACCCCCCCCCCCCCCCAAAAAAAAAAAAACACACCAAAAAAAGAAGGGCCCATGTGAACTTATTCAATAAAACTCAGCTTCTCTCTCCAAGCTGAAATAGTTATCTCACCCATGCAACTATTTCTGAAATCCTGGTAGTATTCCACTTTCATAAATTAAACTATATCATCATCTAAACTCTGGTTTCCAATATGCTGTTTACATCACCTAACTTTACCAAAAGCTTTTAAAAAAAAAAAGAGATTCATGCAACGTCTTTAGAAAAAGAGAATCAAACCTACAAAGAATAGGAAAAACACAACCTAAATGACTTCAGGTTAGATAAAATGGTACAACCTTTTCTCTTCTTGCCATATTGGCTATCTAGACATTGGTATCTAGGACATTAGAGACCCATTTATCAACTCAAAATCTAAATGCTATATGCAATAAAATCAGCATGGTCACAGCTTAAAATCATGCTAGAAAACAATGAACACTCAATCCCCATGATGAGCTAAGTAGCTAAGTAAACACAACTGCATTCTAATCCACAACAAACAACCCACCGATTTAGAACAATCAACCAACATACAGATACACAATCCCATCCACCATAAAAGCTCACCAAACAGTCCACAAACATAATCACAACAATACTGATGAATGTGCACCCAATCAAAGCAATCAGCCAATACCAAAATGTGCATAAGATAAACAACCTAACCCCAATTTCGAACTTCAAACAAAATCAGAATGGGAAGAAGATCAAGATCGTCACCTCAGATTGTCTCAGATCACAGCCGTCATCAGCTCTGGAAATCGCAAATACAAATTCTGTCAAAATCAAAGAAAATCTGAATGGAAACTTGGAGTTGAAGGATCAAAGAAATGATTATGAATGTGAAAAGCCGGGGAAGAAAAAGGTGGGTGATATGGGTTAGGGTTGAAGAAGAGTGGGGAAAAAGAGGAGAGAGCAAATGGACAGACAGAGGAGAAAGGAAATGGTTTTGGGATAGAGAGAGAAAGAGAAGGATTGACTCCCTGAGTACATAATTCCATGTCCGTCGACGTCATCTTTCTTATAATACAATTAATTTAATTAATTAATTAACTAACTAATTTATTGATTAACTAATTAATTGATTTTTGCCTCCTTTTCTGCTGGTGGTGGTGGTTTAGGTAATCCTCGGTGACACCAGCAATCACAACGGACCGGATTTGGATCGTATGCTAAAACATATGAATCCGAATTCGATTACGTTTACGATCATACAATTCGATCCGAATTCGAGCTGGCGGATCGGAGGAAACCTCTAAATTTGTTCCAAGTTGGATTAGATTGGAGCCGAATTTAATCTGATCTGAATCGATTTTTTTTCCCATAACAATTTCATATTGTGTTTTTTTATCTAAGTTTATTCTGTCTACCTATCGATGAGATAATATGTATTTTCCTATCACGCCAACTAAATATTTGAATATTTAATATTAAACTAGGGGAGGCTGACAATGTATAGTGATAGAGAGTTGGGCGACTCCCGAATGTTTGACAGCGAAGTCAGACTAAGAGAGAGAGTAATGGGAGTTGATATTAGGGATTTACAATTGAGTTTGGAGGTTGAACTTCAACGGTAGACGTTGAATTTGTAAGATTTTAGATTTGAATTTTGATTATTTAATTAAATAGTCGGATCAGATTGGAATATCGGATCGGATGTTACCTTCCCTTCGAATCTGAAATCTGACTCGAACTCAGATTATCTTTACTGAATTCAGACTCGAATATTTCTTTTCTCGGATTCGAATTAAATTACTTTACCTTAAATCGGATCAGATGTGTCTCAAATTTGGATGTAATTACTATCTCTAAGCGTCGCTATCTTCTTTCAATTCCCTCTTTTTCTTTTTGCAACTTTTTCTCTTTTTTTTTTAGTCTTTTCCCCCTTTTTAAAGGTTTTTTAAATATTTCTTTTGTAGGTAACTACGTACTAAAATAAGGCACCAACTGCTTCCTAAAAAATTATTGTACCTGTCACGACTGGAACCCAAAATGATGAAATTTTATTTATGACCAAAATAGATTTAACTTTTTGATAAAGCTTAGTTGATAGCCCTGTACATCTCTACAGCAAAGAGAATTGTAAGTTATAAGATTCAATCCCATAACCTCTAATTTGGAAGGCTATCAGAAGACTACTACAATGCCACTTGAGCTAAGAGCCCTTGACATTCGTATGACTATAACAGTTTATGATAATACTGCCTTCAATTTGCAGTCAATTATTATTTTGTCCAAAATAAACACGATTACACAAAGTTTAAGCACAATAAAATTAGAATAATATATATAATTTATACAAAAACCAGACAGATGTAAATTAAACATCATATCAATGTAAAATCTTAGGAATTCCAGTGAAAATTTTATTTCTAAATCCACCGCTACTCTAGGGCACTAGAGCTAAATGTTCTTATCAAGGTATCTTTGAGTCGTTTAATAGTAAGTAGAATCTTAACTGCTACTAGTAGACCTGTCAGTTCAGACGGACGGGTTAAATACAGGTCGGGTATATTTCGAGTTTGAGTAAAACATGTCTCGGGTGTATTTCGGACTCGGGTAAAATACGAGCGGGTGTATTTCGGTTTTACGGGTTTCGAATCAACCCAACAAGTTTAGAGCGTCTTTTCCGTGAGTTATTTTTCTTTTTTCAAAATCAAAAATTCTGCATATTTGTTACTCAAAATTGTCAGTATTTACTATTGAATGAAAATGCAGCACAATTGTAATTTCTCCCCCAAAAAAAACTCAAACTTTTTATTATAAGATGTGAACATTTTGTATAGGCGGGCAAAGGATCAAGCCTCACTTAATTTTGGGTAGATCGACCCGTATATTAAAAAAAGGTCAATAGCGGGTCGGTTATTTATGGGATAGCCTGTCTAAAGTATTTTAATGGGTTGTAGCAGTTTGATCACTAATAGCCCATTTAATAATTTAATATTTTTATTAACTAACCTATCAGTGTCCGATCAAGTAAAATTTTATTAATGGGTCAGCCCTAATATGAATATGGTTAGCCGTTTTCCTACCACTAGCATCATAATTCAAGAGTAGCTAGAACGAAGACCAAATGAAATTGAACCAAAGAAGTACAAGATATTATGTTGCAGTTATAACATAAAAAATTTAAATTATTACAAATTAATTAATTTTAAAAATAATTAGACATATTTGTTTGACTAAGCGCCTGTTCTTTTCGTGGGTAAATTTCAAAATACCAACCTCAACTCATTTCAATATATTTTTTCCCATTTCAACCCACTTCAACTTTCTTCAACCTACTTTCACTATTTTAACCAAGTTCAATTTATCACATAAAAAAAAAAAAATTCAATCCACTTAAACCTACTTCAACCCACCTCAATCTACTTAAACCCACTTCATCCTTTTACCTACCCCAATTTACCCACGAAAAGAATAGGCCCTAAGTATATAATGGTATGATTTGCTTATCTTTAAATGCTTGTCTTCTTTTAAATTAACTTTTTTTTTAAAGATTAGATAGTTATTTCATGCAATTTTATACTCATTTTAACCTTTTTTTTCATTTAGAAGTTGTGTACAATGTTATTTTCAGATAATAGAGAAGTAAAAATAAGGTTATTATTGTTTAATTTGTAAATAGATGCAATAGTTATGCAATGTCTTTTTAAACTATTTGATAAAAATGACTAACTATTATTGTTAAGAGCGATAAATTAGAACATAAAAAACTAAGGATATAATGTTCGGGTCAAGCAGGCGGGTTCGGGTTCGACTGCTAATTTATGGGTTTTTGGGGTTCAGTTTATTTTGGGTTCGAGTCGAGAAAATTGTCGATTTGGTTATTCAAAAGAAAATAATATATTTTTGTTCCTAAAAGTAAAATATATTTTATATTTAAGACATGTTTGGCAACAGCGTTCTGAGTAGCGTTTACTATTTTGATCAAATTAATATACTAATCAGTTAATTTTTAGTGTTCGGTAACCTAGTATTTTAACTAGTATTAACTATTTTGATCAAATTGCGTGACATATTTTTTGGTCAAAAAATATCAATTGAAAATTTTATATTTGGAAATTTTCTATATCTTTTTAGGTCAATTTACATTAATCAGCTAACTCAACAACTAAATTTACCAAACACATTTCTGTCGACCGCTCATCTAAACAGCTATCTGTTAACAACTAAATCAGAAACGTTATAAGCTATCTAAACAATTATCCATTATCTAAACTATTATTCGCTACTCAAACAGCTAATTTTGATGAACATGACTTTTCTTTGCTTAGCGAGTTTTTCCTTTTAAAACTATAGGCCACATACATTTATTATTTTTTTTTCCAAATAGCCTAAATTGCCCTTAGGTTGCCATCTTTTGCCCAAATCTAATTCCTCCTCCTTTTCCAATTATCAACAACAGCGATTATGATATTAGCAACGTCCTTAATGTGATGAAAGTAACTGGTTACTCTAGAATCACATCAAAATAGATTTAATTGACAAGTTAGTTTTATTTGGAAATTCTATGAGACTTTTTTTTGCATGATATGAATATACAAATACACAAATCAGTGACCAAATTACTACTCTGTTAATTTTATCTTTATCTTCATATGTTAAAATCTAATAAGGGGAGTCACTATTTCTATGAATAATAAAGGTGTTTTGTTTGATTTCACATTTTTAAAGGGTTACTTTGACTTTGTCATCTATCTTGGCCTAGCCTCTTCCCATTCCCCTCTTTCATTAACAATCTTTCTTTAGGTTTTTTATCGAAAATTTTTTTGAGTTAAATTATAGTGAATTAATAAAATTAGTGCAAAATATCAAATTCATCAAATTTTTATGAGCCTATCTTTTATAAAATAATACTAAAAGCTAAAAAAAATCGCTTATTTATAATTTTTTTTATGGACAATGGTACTATAAGTATAAAACTCCCAAATTTCCTATAAAAGTATTAAATCAATGGAAAAAGACAAGTTCCTAACACATCATTTTCTATTTACTATGAAAGTAATTTTATTATCTTATATGTAAAATATTAAAATTATCAAAACTCTTCTAAGCTGTGATTGAAGACATAGTTGGGTTGTATAACACCCGGTTCGTATATGGTTCCCTGGGAGTGGTTTTAGTGGTGGTTTGATACCTTCGTTGTGATTAGACCTAGCAAATAGGTCATTCGATGCGGTTTTGGGTCGGGCTATTTTCAGTTTTAGTTGATTTCATGTCAGGTGATTTTTGATCCAACGAACTTTTCTTACAAAGAAAGATAACTTCGGTGAAAAATTTTCGGATTAACTTCATCAATTCGGTCAACTTTAAGTAAGCTCTTTCAGGTTCAATTCAGGCATAATTTCAAATCATTTGATTCGAGTAATTCAATTAAGATCACATGTGTTAGGTCCAATGGTGTCCCTCTGGAGTGGTTTCATGTCTATAAGCCCCTCTAGCCAAAGACAAAAAGACTACAATAGTCCTACTGCCTAATTAGAAGGCTGGACACGTGCACCCATTGGCTTGGAGCTGGTAGTCGTGGGGCTGAGCATGTTTGGACGTCCTTCGAAGCTTTGCCTATCTTCTAGCATCTTCAAACTTGCGAATTTTATGCTGCCTTTTTAATGGTTTCTTTTTGTTTTTTACTCTACGTTTCTGTTAATTTTTTCTTAGACCTACCAATTTCTAAATCTTACAGTAAAATTAGTAATTTTCTCTTATGCATACATACATACATTAAGAAAATACCTCAATATTCTTCTTATCATACGAAAGCGAGAGAAAAGTCCAGCCTCAACTTTCTCTCTCAATCACACCAAAACCTTAAGAAAATACCTCATATTCTTCTTATTAATTATCCTACAGACAAGTCTTAAACTTACAAACACTTATACCTTATAACCCTTTACTATAAACATATTTGGGCACTGATTCAAGTAGTTCAAATTAACTACCTGAGAGTGGACATGGAGTGATTAACACCGTGTTAATTCTAGGGAACGACACGTTTTGATCTACACATTAATTTTAATTATTATCTTTGTTGCTACTAATCTTGTTACTTGATAATTTTATGTACAAATTAAGTTAATCGGTTTAATTTAAAGTCCAGTGGTTCGATTGACATTTTTTGTAAAATATATTTAGTGGTTGTAGTTGTATATAACACCACCCTAAAAACTTTACTTTCCAACAATCTAAGAATGACTTCTGGTTATATGCACTTATGACTTCTAAATATATAATTCCAGATAAGTCCACTATTGATTAGATTCATGAACATGAAAATCTCTGTTCTACTATTGCATCTAGAGGATTAAAAATATGTAAGGTGACCTAGGCTATTCCTCTAATCGGAAAATTACCTCTGTCTTGGAAGGAATACTGGATTTAGCTCATGCATTAGAATAAAGAATGGGCTTTAGAAGAGTTGATTGGTCACTTGAAAATTGAGAGGAAAAAAACTTAAGCATCTCAATCTATTCCTGGATTGTCTAATCTGGATTTTTCTAAATGTGAACCATGTGTGAAAGCTAAGTTTCATAAGAAACCATTTAAATCCATATAAAGACAGATTGAGTCATAGAACCAAATATGTTATGCACTTGAGCTATTTTTTGTTTTATTAACATTAGTTTCACCTCCCTATAAAAATAAAATTTTTTTGAACAAAATTGAATATAACGGTTAAAATGAAATATTTTTAAAATTAAACAATTTTGTTCATCGACCACGTACAGGTCAGAACACTTGGAATACCTTGGTTTTGGTATCATTGACCTGATGATTACTTGTTTAAATGTCGGTTGGGAGGGGAATGCGCATGACATGATAGTATTATGAAATAGTATGCTTCAACTTGAGTTCAATTTTTCTCATCCCCTCCAGTAGGGATGGAAATTTCACCCGCACTCAATGGATATCTATTTCATCCGACTCAAAAAGCGGTTGAAAACCCAAAATATATGGATAAGGGATGTATGATAGATGATGCTTTGACGGATTGGATTGGATCTAGCTGATGCTCCATCCGACCCGATGCCGCTCCATCACCCGCTTGGTCATCGACTTGTTTATCCCATATTTGCAATTAGTTTACTTCTTATTTTTGTCCTTTAAATTTTGCCCATTTTTTGGATGATTATGCTGTTAATTTCATGATTTTCATCAAATGAATATGATAAATATGATATTTATCCATTTATTGTACCTAAAATATCTTTTTAAAACTTTTCAAAAGATAATTTTTTTCTTTTAAATTTGCTAACATATTATACATAATCTTTCATCACCCGTTTACAACTCGATCTATCCGTTTTCACCAGTGGATGGTAGATGGAGGGATTAGATTGTATTTTTCGTGGATAATTGATGGATTGGATGAAGCGAATGAAAGTAGGTGATGGATGCAGATGATGATTCATCCAATCCGAACCCTATTCATTGTCACCCCTGCCCTCTTGGTACATAAGGATGCATTTTTACCATTTTCTTTGATGACTATCATTTATCAGAAACAATTCTAATCATTTTCATAATTGTTTAGGAAAATAGTATTTGATTTACTCAGCGTATCCAAATACACTTAGATATTAATTAGCTCCGTACATAGGAAAAAAATCGTCGTCATATTCCACAATTTAAAAAATATGGTCCACCTAAAATAGTGAATGAGCAGTTCAACCATCGATGCTCTTTTTTGAGAATGACAATTGAGAGAACATTTGAAGTACTAAGGGGGAGATAGAAAATATTGGTAGACAGAATGCCTCAAATGAGACTAGAGCAGCAACTTTAGATAATTGTTACTTGTTGTGCTCTTCACAATTTTATTATTCTGTATAAAAAGGGTATAACAATCTCAGCAAGTGACCCAAATGTGGATGAGTCACCCAATGCGTAATTGTATGATGATAGTAATGAAATTTCCATAGAAAAACTTAGGGATAAAATAGTTGAAATGTTTTCGTCACTTATAGTTTGACTATTTTCATAAATGATTCATGTCGAAACTTAAACATGAATATAATATTTGTATTATAATTTTAAAAGCATGTTAACTTATTTTCTTTATAGCGGCGTATGTGATTCACGTTGAAATTCAAATATAATTCATGTCATTAAATTTTGTTTTTATGTTTATAGAAGTATTATGTTCATCAAAAATATATAGATTTTTTACATTGGTAGTGCTTAAAAAATATATACACATACTTATTTCTCGAAATATGAGAAAAAGTAAATGAGAAGTTGAATTTTATAAAAAGTATTTAAGGAGGTGTGAGAAAATGTAAGAAGACGTAAGGAAATGTGAGAAGATGTAAGAATTTTGTTAAAGATGTAAGGAGTCACAAGGAGTAGTAAGAAATTGTAAGAAGATACAAGTTGTAGCTTAGATGCTCACTATCGCCCCCCCCCCCCCCAAAAAAAAACCCCAAGGCCTTTGTTATTCAATATCGTGTTCACTTGTGAAGTTAAAAAAAGAAAGAAATAAAAGGAGAAACGTGGAAATGAGACATGTACTAAAAGTTCACCAAAATGCTCTACACATCTGTAAAGCACAATCTAACGCAACAACCCCCTAGATATGAAAAAATTGATCCAACCAAAACTTGTTTGAATTTTTAGGGTTTTGAAACCGGAAACTCTAAATTTCCCGAACTCGAACAACCTGAAAATTTTCTAGTGTGGATAGGTCTGGTCTGGATCTACCCGTCAAATTGGGGGCCTTTGAAAATTCGTGTCTGGCTACTAGGATGTTAGAGGGGGGTGGGGGATGAAAATTTGGCCTGTGATTTAAAAAATAAAAAAAAAAAGCCGAAGCACGAAGGCAAAGAAAAACCCTAGACTGAAACTTTAATTGGGCCTGTTTTCTTACCCCTTCCTCAGTAATTCTATGGTACACACCCATATAAGAGGGCGTATACCGTGTTCCAAAAATTCTTAGATATAAACGTATGTATTCTAGTATGGTACACACCCTCTTATATAAGTGTGTACATAGCTAGATATATGAGTATGTACCATAGAATTTTTGCCCCTTCCTCTCTTTCTCTCTCCTCATTCTCCATGTACCATGCCCATGCCCCCTGCTACCCTAATATCCGCCATTGTCTCTCTCCTCAAGGTGACTTAGGTGAGCAAACTTTCTCTCTATCTCTCTCTCCCTCCATCTTATCCTTCTCGGAGACTCATCTAGTCGTCTTTAATCACTAAAGAATCAAAATCAGCACAATAAGATACGGTGATGGTGCCAAAAGGTCGAGTTAGGGCGCGTTCGTTTTAGCACTTGCCCAATCGCAACTATTTTTAACCGCTAACCGCTAATTCCAACCGCTCATAACTGCTCTTTACCACTTTCAACTGCTCTCACCCGCTGCCAACTGCTCACAACTAATCCAACTGTCTCCCAAGTCCCAAGTGCCCACAACTATTTTTCCATGCTCATAACTGCTTCTAACTCCTTACAACTGCTCACAACTGCTAACTGTTGTTACAACCGTCCCCAATTGCTTCCAAACGCTCCTAGCTTCTTACAACCGCTGAAACGAACAAACCCTAAGTGTGAGCGGCCGCGGAAGCAGAACCCTTGGTTTTCCGTTGTTCCCCATTTAGCCCATTTCCTCTTTCCCGAAACACTAGGATGTTACGGTCCAATTACAAGGTATGACACTTGAGTCCTACATCGATCATATGGGGGGTTGATGTGGGGTTTATATAGGCTTTGAGTTCTTCCAACCCTTGAGCTAGCTTTTGAGATGGGCTCTTCCAAAGTTCTGTATCAATTGGTATCAGAGCCACCATCATGTGTCCGCAACCTGAGTCACGAAAAGGGCTACCTAGGAGAGGGCTACCTGTGTAATAGAGTGAAGCCGTCTCGAAAGGAGAAAAGGGCTAACTAATTACCAGAGTGAAGCTACCTAGAGTGAAGCCGTCGGGACGACGGTTGCGGAGCGTGATGGATTGTTACGGTCCAATTGCAAGATATGGGACTTGAGTCCCACATCGATCATATGGAGGGTTGATGTGGGGTTTATATAGGCTTTGGGTTCTCCCAACCCTTGAGCTAGCTTTTGGGGTGGGCTCTTCCAAAGTTCTGTATCAATTGGTATCAGAGCCACCATCATGTGTCCACACCCTGAGTCACGAAAAGGGCTACCTAAGAGAGGGCTACCTGTGTAATAGAGTGAAGCCGTCTCGAAAGGAGAAAGGGGCTACCTAATTACCAGAGTGAAGCTACCTAGAGCGAAGCCGTCGGGACGACGGTTGCGGAGCATGGTGGATTGTTACGGTTCAATTGCAAGGTATGAGACTTGAGTCTCACATCAATCATATGGGGGGTTGATGTGGGGTTTATATAGGCTTTGGGTTCTCCCAACCCTTGAGCTAGCTTTTGGGATGAGCTCTTCCAAAGTTCTGTATCAATTGGTATCAGAGCCACCATCATGTGTCCGCACCCTGAGTCACGAAAAGGGCTACCTCTACTTGTATAATAGAGTGAAGTCGTCTCGAAAGGAGAAAAGGGCTACCTAATTACCAGAGTGAAGCTACCTAGAGTGAAGCCGTCGGGACGACGGTTGCGGAGCGTGGTGGATTGTTACGGTCCAATTGCAAGGTATGGGACTTGAGTCCCACATCGATCATATGGGGGGTTGATGTGGGGTTTATATAGGCTTTGGGTTCTCCCAACCCTTGAGCTAGCTTTTGGGATGGACTCTTCCAAAGTTCTGTATCATAGGATCTGAACGCCTTCCCACTATTCATTTTTCTCTCACTTTCAACATCTACTTGAGAGAAGCGAACTTCGCTAATTGTTCTGTTTTTGCTAATGAATTAGTGTATATACTGTAATCTAGAAGGTGTAATTTAATGTCAAGGCCCCAAACTATAGCACTTGTATGGCAGCACCTTCAAATCCAGCATATTACCGTACGAAGTGAATCTAAGCAGTAAACTCCATGTACCTTAATCAATGAAACAATAGGTTATTTTTCCTTTTAGATTGATAGGGCTGTAATCTCATTGGTTCAATTTGAACCCAAGGAAAGGGGACAGAAGAGGAGAATTGCCTGTAAGTTTTGGTTCCTAATACCTCTCTTCTCCTGGATAGTGGGTACTACCAGTTACAGCCCCAGGCTTATTCTGTGTTTCCTAAGCCTTAGATCAGCTTACAATACTTAAAAAAATACACTGGCTAGTTTAGAGCTATGGCCATATGAAACAATCAATTAGTGAGAAATCATCAATAATCAACTCTGCACATTAAAATTCAACAGAAACTAACATCAAAATAGATTGAAAGCCAAGAAGTGGAGTACGTATCAAAATTACAACAGACTCTGAACAGAGGAAACGAAAAAGCAAATGATCATGCCATTGTTTTTTTAAAAAAAGAGTTGACACTCACAGGAATAGGTCATAATGGGAGATGGTGGAGGTCAAGAGAAGCTCATTCCTGGATCACACTGTGGGAAACACATGCAGAAGTGTACACTTAATATGCAGTAACATAGCATTTTTCATCTCAGTGAACAATTCTTCAGACACTGACAGAAAATCTAGTCTGAAATTTGCATTGAAAGAACACACCGAAACTTGCTGTGCAGTGTGAAGTACACCAAATTTTGGGATCGCAAACTAACATCCATTTTGTAGGAAATACTGGGGCACAAAGTCCACTGCCATAAAGAACTAATAACAAGCAGCAGCTGGAATAACAATACAGTGAAGCAGTTGACACTCTGCAGGAACACAGAAACTAAAACTAAAACTAACAGAGATTTACAACTTATCTGCACAATAATACTAGTGGGAGCAGAATAAACAGTGAAAAAGGCCCATCTGATGGCTCCTTGGACATGATTGATGGGCAAGTTTAAGCAGCTAATATTGGCTTTCTACATTCTGCATGTACAGTGAATGTGAACGATCTCAATCCATGAGAAAGAGTCAACCTTCTGAGCTTCAAAGTGCGCGCAGACCTACAAGGGCACAACCAAGGAACAAAGAACCGATAAGATTAAGCACTCAGGGCTTGGAACCACCCCAAAAAGATTCCATGAAGCTTATAATGTCTAATTACTAACCTACTTTTACACGAGAAGCAATATGCTTTTCTTTTTTGGTTCAGTAATCTTTTCGCCATCTTTAAAAATTTGACGATATTTAGATATTATAGTCTCAGCATTGACCAGGCTGTTGCTCATCTAAGCAAACATCAAGCTGTTGCACTGCAATTTGCCTCTTTTCTCTGATGATACTTTCTACTCCACAATTGCTGCTCCCATGTTGTGCACTGCAGAAAGACAGCCTGGAAACGAGGCACATCAGATATCAGCAGCTAAAGGCTTGGGCTCGATAATGGCACCTCTGATTTCAAACCCAACTTTTGAAGGGCTTTCCCATTGAAGATGCAAGGAGAATTCTGCCACCCCTTCATAATTAGAGCGTCTCTCAAATTCGCCAACAGGTACTCGTATCCATTCGTTCTTTGGCCTATCGTGCAAGGTCACATTATCCGTTTGAATTATGTGACTGGGAAGGACAAGTGTGGATTTGACATACACTTTATTGTCGTCAAACCTGATAATACAGGCGATTGCATATGTGGCATTCGGTGAGAGATCATCAATGCTGATCCTTCCCCTTATACCAAGCACATGAATTTTAGGTAGACTTAGTTTTGCCACTTTGATTAATGCACCGTCTCTGTCAGAAAAGAACAAGACAGAAGGAGCTATGTCAATCGACCATTCATAACTACATGCATTCATAGAAGAGCTATCCCGTCTGTACGATCTGTTTAGTCTTGAGAACATGTAAAAAGGCACATAAAGTTCTTTTGTTAATAGTGAATAGTTGAAAATGATTTTCCAATAAATAACAACATTATTGCTTACTGAAAATTGAAATTTAAGAACCTAAACGAACAAAACCGGGTAGCAACTAGCAACCCTCTTAAGTGAGAACCAAAATAGGATAACGGAGTGATACAGAGCAAAAGCAAAGATCTTGGGATAGGAACAACAAGTTGCACAGCAAAGATCTTCTCCTTACTCATCCATTTACCTTTCAGCTATGTCACTGAATTTCCAATGATCCATCTGAGCATTCCACAGAGGTAGACCATCAATGTCCACCTGTGTTGCTAAGGAAAGGTCTGCCACATACACCATGAAACAATTATAGTAGACTTGATCTCGCTTCACGACCCAAAATTTCTGCTTTTAATCAATTTCACAAAAAGGAACCAAGTCAAGCAACTATGCGAAAAAGAAATTTGGAGCTGATGAGGTTTCAAAGTGAAAAAAGGAACTTGCCTGCTGCTTGTTATTCAGGAAAATCCCGGCAATTAGCTGCTCGTAGATCCTCTGAATGGATGAAATATCAATAGAAGAATCAGATTTTTCGATAATGGCTTCCCACTTGTGAGGCAACCTAAGCTTTTTCTGTGACCATCCATATTCTCTTGCTTTCTCTTCAAATTCCTTGGGCACTACGAAAAACTCCAGTTGTTTCAGGTTAGTCAAGAGTGCCAAGCCTTGGGGAAAGTGTTGTAGCTTCTTACACCCCACGATCTCTAGTCTCTTAAGACTCAGCATTGCACCCTTCTCGATCCTCCATGTCTTCAAGTTCTGAAAGTTATGCAAGTAGAGCTCCTCAAGCTGTGGAAAGGAACCTGGTTTGCAAGCAAATGTAGTCCCTACGTAAGAGTTTGAGAGTCGGAGCAGCTTTAGGTGGGCCAAAGCCCCGAGAGCTATCATGGGGTCCTCATTCTCTAGCATGCTATCCTTCAGTTCTAAGACGATAATGTTAGCCGGCACTAGAAGGGAAAGGTTCATTTGTAGTTGTCCAATCAATGTCAGTTTATGCAAGTGTTGCTGGTCAGAGAGAGGCTTCACACGCTGCAAGGCTAAACCATTTCTCAGCTTACAGTGAAATGTATGAAGCTCATCAGACATGACACTGGGGGAACTAAAGCAGTCCACCAACTCCTTTTCGCTTGACACAACAACCATGAGCTTCTTTAGAGTTGCACTTAGTTTTGGAAATTGTCCCGATAACCAACATCCCTCTCCGCCATTCTTCACACCCCACAAAGTTTGCAAGTCCCTCAGAGTACCAAGGTTCAGATTTTTCACACTCCAGGGGCATTCAATGGGCAAAAATAGATGCCTAAGTCGCACAAGCTTCCACAAGACATCAGGAATTTCAATTGATGCATTAAAGTCTGGCTCAATGTTCCTATAGTCCAAGGTCAATAGGTTCCTTAGACTCCCAATGGATCCAGGGAGTTTTGTAATGTTTGTCATGCGTATTCCAAGGTACCTCAAGTGAATTAAGCCGCCAATTTGCGCAGGCAAGGTGCCATTGGGAGTCTTGATTCCCCAAAGACTCAACAACCTAAGCAACTTGAAGTAGTTATTCACAGTCTGCAAGTCCAGCATATCCTTGGAAAGAGGGGCAGAGAGAGCAAAACTAGATGTCGCCAGCAATACAAGGGATCTCAAACGTGAAACTTGAGTAGGAAAAGTGATACTGCAAAGTAGAGAGATGAGATGGTTATTAACAAATCATTACATACGCAAGCACCTCAATGTTTGTTAACTTATTGTAGATCATGTGATCTTTGATAACCTATCATAGATGAACATAAAGATCGATGAACATAAAGATCAAGAGTGAGCGACAGATTATAAGAAAACAACATTTTTACACTTTAGGATCCATTTATGTTGCATTATTGTCTTTTGTTTCAATGCAATATGTGTAAAGATCGGTCAATGATGGACATTGCTTCTATAAGAAAGAACCGGGGAGAAGTTTTTATTGTAAGAAACCAACAAATAATATACAAAATATAAGAAAGGAACAAAGGTGAACAACACTAGACATAGGATTGCAAAAATATAACTTCCAACAGATGATATGCAAATTTCTCATAATTGCTATTTGCTAACCCTTGAAAGATAGCAGATAGTCAAAAAGCATTCAAAGGATGACAGGAGAAAATCATTGTGCTACACATACAAAGAGAGAGTGAAAGGGTCTCTCTGCTTGCATGGAAAAGGCTGTCTAATAATTGTTACACATGGAGAGAGTTTATGCAAATACAATATATGTAGTAAAGTAGATCTTTTACCAAGAATGAAGAGCAGCGCGGCGTGGTTGGATTGCAGATGCATGTACATCACTGATGACCTGCTCACTTACTGAAGCATAGATTTTAAGAAAACCCTGCTCTTTTGCATTCTTCACGCAGAGGTCACGCAACAGATCATGCAACCGAATAGCCTTTATCTCTCCCTTAAAATTTGTTCTCACTACCTGAATCATGAATCGATGGCTCAATTTCTCTAAATTCTGCATTGCTATATCCTCCAACATCTCTTGAGGACCATTGACAAGGCCTTCTGCCATCCACATCCGAGTCAGCATGCCCGTTGCAATTTGACTATCTTCTGGAAATACTCCCAAGTAAAGAAAGCATGCTTTAAGATCATATGGAAGATCATCATAACTCAAAGCCAATATAACCCCTACGGTACCAGACGTGTGTGAGCCTGTACTTTCCATTACTCTTGATCGTACAACATCTCTCACTTGTTGCCATTCCTTAATGCTCCCTTTTGAGCTCAAAATTCCCGCTAATGCTACTATAGCTAATGGGAGGCCATCACATTTCCTGAGCATTTCCTTACCTAGATTCTCAAAACTTTGAACGTTACAATCACACTGATCAAAAGCGATCTTGCTGAACAATTTCCACGCATGCTCTTCACTTAGGGGCTTAGCCTCATGGATATACATGTGCTTTTGTAGATTTTTGAATTGGAAGACTTCTCGGTTACGGGTAGTGATGATAATCTTGCTTCCTCGCTTATTATCTGCTCGGAGGAGGGCTGGGAATATATCCTCTAGAGCTTCTTTTCTCCACACATCATCTAAAACAACCAAGTATGACTTATTTACTAGGATATCTCGTAGCTTATCCACTAGCTCTTCCTTGCTTGGTTTGGCACTCAACTCAGTCATTGCATTAGGCCCACCAACCTTCCTCAGAATTTCAGATAACACATGCTTGGTGCTCCATTCTTCGGAGATGAAAACCCATGCACAACAATCAAAGCACTCCTTAGAGTATGGATGATTGTAAAGCTTCCTGGCGAGGGTGGTTTTGCCAGATCCCCCCATACCTACAATGGAAACAATATTTAGTTGGTGATTTCCTTCACCCATCAGTATCTCTACCAGCTTAGACATGTCTTTATCTAAGCCTACAATGTACTCACCATAATGGTCAAACGGGAAGCTTTGTGGCTTTTTCCTAGAATGTCTTTCATTGTAGCTTAAAGATCTCAAACCTTCTCGTGATTCAAAGGCTCCTCTTAAACCGCAACTATTTAATTGTTCTCTTATTCGTTTCATGTTTTTCTGGATACCCTCTATTTGCTTTCCCACTCGGTAGATATGAGGCGCACTACATATGGAGAATGCAAACTTTACAAACCAATTCCTATAACCTTGTCCTTTATTCTTTGTTTCAACTTTAAGAATGTAAGTGTCAACAACATCCTCAATGTCATAAGCAAGCTTTCTCATTTGGCCTGTCAAAGTGCAAACTTCTCTCACGTGTTGCTTTGCATCGGCATCTCTGAGATAATCTTGCATGACCTCTAAGTCTTCTTTGAGGATCTCAACCTGATCCGCCACTTCTAATAACACATTTGTTTCTTGGATCAATAAGGAACCAACCCATTGAGCAGCTGATGCCACTATGGCTCCTGCCATTTTTGCATATAGTTATGTATGTGCAATCTCTTTGGCGATCCGCAAGAGTGAATTTTTTCTGTACTATTGCACTATATCAGAAGAATTGGAGTGTGCATGCCTTAAGAACTCGTTCCAAGTCTACTAATATAATATAACTGCCTGTGACAAGAAAAGAAGAAGAAGAAAAAGGAAAACGTGAGAATGATGCAATTGTTACAAATCAACTAATTGCTAAGGTTTCTTCAGAAGAAGCATTTTTACATTGCAATTCAAAAAAAGGGTTGGGGGGGGGGGGCACATAATTGTAACTAGTTTCTTTCATTTTGTACAAACTAATAAGCATTGATGTGCATTCGCTTGAGAAAGCATTGCTACATCAATGAACATGCCATTCTCAATGTTCTCTTGCATTTGTTCTACCTAGATTTTTCCCCCTTATCTTCATCATTTACACTTGATTAATTTCCTAGACAAAAATGATCTCGTTCAAACAGCCTAAAACACTATATTTACAAGCAGAAGATCATATCACAATAGCCATATATGGCAGCACTAGATCTTTTACTGGTCATCAAAACAGATCATCCTCACTGTTCCAAAACCAACTCAACCAAAAATTTAAGCAAATAGTTGAAGACTCAGGAATAGGTTTATACGCCAACACGCTCTCTCACGTGAATGCCCTTCGGACTTGAAGACACCCTTACCTTGAGCAATAAATCAACATGGGAGCTACTGAGATTCGAACTCGAAATCTCTCGCTCAGAAAGGCTCCGATACTATGTTCAAAACCATTTCAATCAAAAATTTAACTAATGGTTGAAGATCCAACAATAGATTTATACTCTTAACTTTTTCTGGAGAACCTCATACCTAATTTGAAACAACTCCCCCCAAAAAAAGAACAGTTATAAAGAGGGGAAACAGAAATACAGCAGAAACTAAGATTGAATTAACTAACTGAAAGCAAAGAGCTGGAATATAATACGAGCTATTGGCACTCACAGAGCAGGCTCAAGAGAGACGATCATTCCCAAGGGAGAGAGAGAGAGAGAGATGAAGAGTAAAGGAAAGAACCGTGGAAATATCTTCTTGAGAGGCTGCACTTGCCAAGCTTCCCTCTAAATTATTGTCATCGGGTTGGCGTCAACGTTACTGATGAGTATGAAAAGCAGGACAAAGCCCCCTACAGCTCTTGCGTATCTTCCAACCAGGATCTATTAATTAAATATGATTTTAATATTCGCTGTAGTATTATTTCACCCAACTATCTAACAATTTTGAATTTTTTTAAAAGTTGCAGTAATCATATGTATGAGTTACTGTATAAGTTATCTAGCAACTGATGTGATTAGCATAAAAAAAATTTAAAATATGTTATAAGTTTTTAATTTTTTAGCTGAAGTGTAATTGTTTAGGAATGCAACTTACGGGAAATTATTAACTTAAAAATTTTAACATATTAAAATAGAGTTTAATTTTAAGACATTGTAGAGCCATAATACTAAAAATTAATGCAATTATACCCAATTTATAACATTGTATAACCGCAAAATAGCTTGTATACAAAGAATTTTGGGGGTGTCGTAGTCAGGGGCGGATTTATGTGGAACATAAGGGTGTTCATGAACACCCCTAACTAAAAAAAATGTCCAATAGAATGATTTTAAGCCTGTAAAAAAATTATGGGTGGACACCCCAAAAAAGGGGTACTTTTGGCAATGCATTTTGCTGTTGGCTTGTTGCTGGGAAATTGAAATTCTTTGCTGTTATGTGAAAATTAAAATTGAATTCTCTGTTATCACTATTCTTTGCATATTATCGCGAATGTTCTTAGGTGGACACCCCTGATATAAAAGTGTAGATCCGCCACTGGTCGTAGTTGTTTTCTGCCCACTGAATGCTATGCCCCCCACTATAATTAACTTAATTTATGGAGCATTTGCAATGTCTTAATTTATGTACACTAATGGTCATCATGCACCTCTGTCGGGTCTGGGGCACGTCTCATTTCGGAATCTAGGCAACGAGATAGGTTCGGTATGTCCTTCGCTTT
Organism: Carnegiea gigantea; assembly: GCA_029747015.1. Lineage (NCBI taxonomy): Eukaryota > Viridiplantae > Streptophyta > Magnoliopsida > Caryophyllales > Cactaceae > Carnegiea > Carnegiea gigantea. The sequence goes on along the minus strand of JAKOGI010000056.1, from coordinate 16,189 downwards.
GCCTTCATGGCTACCAACAATGAAGCTGAGTATGAAGCTAGATTGAATGGATTAGAGACGTGTAAGGCTGTGGAGGCTATGCATGTGAGAACTTTCAGTGTTCCAAATTGGTGGAAAATTCGGGTTGGTTATAAGATGGAATGAACAAATTGCATAAGGCACAAATTCATTCTGGGTGAAATGTTTTATCCAATACCTGGTGTATTTCGGGTTGGAAAAACTAGACAAGCTTAAATTCGGGTTGGGACAATATAAAGAGGAATAATCTTGTGTCTCGCTTTAAAATTCATAAAGGGAATTGGAACATTTCACGTCTGTTCGTTCACCCCCAAATTGATGGGAATGGGATGAAGGCATAAAGGAAAGATTTTCTAATGCGTTCTCACCTGTTTCCCACAAACCCCCTTAGTCCAAACGAGGTGATCATAAAGCACCATTCCTTTATATTTAAGAGAGAAATGCCAGTCCCAAGAGAGACTAGAGAGAGGAATTCATAGTCTACTGAGTCAAAAACTATCCCTTTGTGAGATAGACAGACTAGTATGCTTGATGTGCATCACAAATATTCTGATTTTTGTCGCTACAGTTAAATCATAAAATGTTGAGAAACAAAAGCACCATGCTGCTTTGGCAGAACTTCTCGAGATCACTTGGCTCTATATGGCAGTTGTCTACCAAGGATCTAAGAGTCTCTCTGGAAGAAAAAATGAAGGCAATGTATCAGCAGGAGCAGCAGCATCAATTCCTGGTCAACAAGGTCACCATATAATATATTCCAGCAAACTTGTGTGAGGTGGAACCAAGAGCCTATGATCCCCACTTCATATCCCTTGGTCCCTACCATCATGGCTCACCTAATTTGCGGGGCTCAGAGAGGCTCAAGTGGCTATCTTTGAACCGCCTTGTTGGTTCAGATGAGCAAACTGGGGATGAATTGAACAACATAGTTGCTGGATTACAAGATATAGAGCATGAGGCTTAGGCTTCTTATTCGGAAGCTATTGAGCTTAGCAAGGATGAGTTTGTAAAAATGATGCTACTTGATGGGTGCTTTATTATTGAGCTTTTTAGAGACCTCAACATGAACAACTTTGCATATTCATCCCTTCTGTCAAAGAGGTGGATGTTGCCTGTTGTTCGCTTTGACATCATAACCCTCGAGAATCAACTCCTTATGATAGTCCTGAGAAAATTGTTCACCATGACAAGGAGAAAATCAACACCTGAACCTTTATTAGAAGAACTTGCTCTTTGCTTCTTTGACCCTTTGATGCCCAGATCGCTTGATATACGAAGGCAGAGCATCAAATCCACCATTGAGTCATCAATTGAAGGATCTCACCCACATGATTTTAAGCATCTGCTTGATCTCTTTCATTCTAGCATAAGCCTTGGGAAGGTGAAGCAATGCAAGGAGCCACACATGTATTGATCGGTGTCTGAGCTGAAAGAGGTTGGCGTCAAGGTCAGGGTGTTGGGGAATTCACAGCCACTGGAACTGAGATTTGAGCAAGAAGTGCTGAAGATGCCGCGCTTGCAGATTAATGATCACACAGACAGCTTCTTCCGCAACATTGTTGCCTCTGAGCAGTGTCACGAGGATTGTAATCTATAATGTATTTAAGTTATTGTTTGAGACAAAAGTACAGTTTTGTCATACTCAGTCCCTTGCGGCAGTTTCTGATCCCATTGGAGTCGGAGCAGTAATTGCAAGTCATATTATCTTACATAAAGCACTTGCAACATGTTGCATATGGTACAATATTATTTACTTTCTAGTAGATTTTATACGGTTCATTTGCCCTTTTCTGCTGAACAACGACAGCCTTTTTGCTATGCTTTAGCTACTCCAAATCGTGTCTTTGTTGTATCCCTGCTAGGTGGGGTTGTCCCTGCTGCTATTGTATCCCGGACTGCCTTTCATTTTTATGTTTCTGCCATTTGTGTGGATGGATACCTACTTTTGGCAGTGATTCATTGGGAAGTGACTTTTAAAGGACTTTCAAGCAATGCATCATGCATGCGGTAGATTAAACATCCTTTTCTGATCATATTTCTGCACTCACCCCTTGTCGTTTGAGCTTTACTGATAACAAGCAACTAGCAATAAGCCTGTGAAACTATTTGAAGTAGCATAAATCTGCAGGTTGTCAACTGCATTAACTGATCCTTTCAAATGCTGATAGCTGCAGTGCAACGGTCCGAACCTAAAATTCATTTTAATTACATTGAATCGTTTTAATGATAAACTAATGAAGTTGGGCCCCGCATTTCAATTCGGCATTTTCTATATATGCATATGTAATTGTAATTGTAGGATTGCAGGTTGAATCGACAGAGTGGCCTCGAAAGGAATTTTGGTACATCAAGTTATCACATGGGAGATAAACGGTATGAATAGACAAATATTTATTTTAGATGATTCCAGAGGTTTAGTAAATCAGATAGCCTTGTTCCATTCCGGAATGGCGGTAATGCCTCCAATCAAAGGCTTCCGCTGCAAATCAATAGTAAATAGGCGATTAAGCTACAGTAATCAGACATTAACAATTGGGGGCGTTACATGCAGTGACTGAAAATTTTCTTTATCTTAGACCTGGAGAGGTATATAATGTGTGCTCCATCGAATATTGAAACTACAGATCATAGTTGCCTGGAACGTGGGACGCTCCAGTATGGGGACGGATTCGGGTACATGGTTCGCCACATAGTGGAGAATCCGGCAGGGGTCATTATTAGTACATCTAGTCCTTCAATTCAAAACTCCACATATCATAGAGACTCATAAAATGATTTAATAATAAGGGTTCTTCCTCTTCCCTCTCCCCCTCCCCCCCCAAGTAGGGCAACATTTTCACATTAATCCTTATTTCTTTCTCTCTCACTCTCTCTCTTCTTGCTCATTCATCGCAACCTCAAACATTCTTCCTTTTTCTTCAAGATTTGGCCTATGGATCATGAAAATGTGCAATACCATTGTGGTAGGAGATGGGTTCGCTGAATTCGCCATATCTAGGGAATTGGTACGCTAAAGTTTCGCGTTCTGGTTCGTGCGAATCAGTTGGCAGTACGCTAGGGGTTGAGAGAATCCGGTAACTATGCTACAGATTAAGAACTTAAGAGACTTATATATAATGCAGGTAAGCTAAGCGACAGCTCATAGTAGACGCAGATAATTGCAATTTTGGAGACACAGGAAAATAGAGGTTAACTAGTATGGACGAGTTTCTCATAATTATTATGCATTTCCTGCCAAGGTTTTGCAAGATGAAAAGAGACTTTAGAGGATGGCACTGAAAGATCACAGTAGAAAGACCAATAAACTGAGATGATATTTGGCTCTTTCATAATTTAGGGAACCTGTCTTGGAAGGTATTTTCTCATTAAGACAAAGGCCTAATTGCATACAAGGTGAGACTAGTGTCATGGGACTCTGTGAGGCAGTCTCATACAAAAAATCGAGTATGTCTATTACCATTAAGGCAGATCAGCGCGGTGTGTGTGGTTGTATTGCTATTGAGGAAGCAACCCTGATGGCAAGCTCATCGATTGAAGTATAAACATGAAGAAATATCTGTTATTTGGCTTTTCTGATCCAAAGATCACGCAATACATCATGCAAATGAACAACCTTAGTTTGACCCTTAAAATTGATCTTTTCCTGCCTCAACCGTGAATAGATGTCTCAAGTCCTCTGAAAGTGAAGAAATCTTTGTTGTTTGACTTTCTGATGCAAAAATTATGCAAACAAACAACCTTTATATCACCCTTAAAACTGGTCCTTGCAACCTTAACCATGAAGCGGAGGCTTAAATCCTCCGAATGCAGGATTGCTATGTCCTATACAGGCATCTCATTTGCACTGACAAAATCTTCAGCCATACACATCTGCATCAGCATTCCTGTTGAAATTTGTCAATCTAACTGGGAGATGAATAAACTGTGGAAAAATTCATGTGACTACTCTTCATATATGATTAATGAACAAGTTTACGGAAGCCAATATAGGCTCCTACCTTTCACATGCACGTGGACTGTGTACAATCTCAATCCATGAGAAAGAACCAATTCAATTTTTTGAGAACTTCAAAATGCAGACCAACAAGTGCACAACCAGGCAATGAACAATGGAGCAGGTATAAGTATCCACAGCTTGCAAGTTTGTTGAGTTATTATATTTAGTTTTGATGATAACAAATCCAAGTGTAAAAATTTGTCCTAGTAATGTTGCTCCAAACACGGTCTCCAAACAGGCCTAACTGGTGTTTGTGTTCTTTATTATACTAACTGGTTTGCTACATGTGAGAACAAGTCTTCAAAACAGGTTTTACTTGGTGATTCTATATTAAGTCAAGAACACCATCTCGACAGTTGATTGTAAGGCATGTTCCTGAACTCTAGCAATGCAAAGAACAACCCCAGCAAACAAGGTGGCCTTGGTGTTCACAGCAGCTCTACAAATCTCGGACAAGATGACTGGTTCAAAACAAGAAGTCTTGGGTATATAGGTTTTATTTAATTAGACTCTTGTTAATATGCCAATATTGAAAACATCATTTTAAACACATCTTGAATCGGTATTTGCGCTAAAGTACTTCAGAACACCGGTTGCAAACAACCCTGCAAACAGGGTGCCTAGGGTGTTTCTGAACTGCAGTGGCCATACCCGATTATTTTTGAAAATTCATTTTGGTTGGCCAAGATCTCCAGAATACTTTCCTTGAATTTCAAAACTGCTATTTCTCTGGAAAGGATATTTCTTGAAAATATTATGGGAGATTTTCGAAAATAAGTTTTGGGAGATTTGCCAAAACTTAAAGATTTCCTTTGACCATATTTTCGGATATGGTAAAGGTTCAAAAGCTGAAAATTTCTGGTTGCTTTTTTGAATCCACCTCACGGTTATAGGAAGATAAGGGTTATCTTTTAAGATATCAAATCCCTTATATTTTGGCAAAATTTTATCACTAGCCGTAGGAGAACATTTCCTGATTGAAAATCGTTTTCTATACTTAGCTGATTCTGTGGCTTATGACCGTTGGTTTTTGTGTTTAAAAACCTCAGCTTTTTCTCTCCCAGTAGACACACAACACACGAGAAAAGAGCAGATAGAAAACTCAGGTTGAATTTGCTTAAACACAGCCTTTTGAAAAATTCAGGAAAAATCAGAAAACACGGTTTACACTCAAAGATTCTTGAGCTTCATTCTGAAAAGCAAACCGTGACAAGCTGTGTTTGATTTTGAGTTTTCAAACCATTGGCATAATAGGATCTTCATTGTACCTTACATCTGCTTAGTAAGAAGCACCCCCTGTAAGGTGTTTGTAACCCTGATCTTGAATCAGAAAAGTGAGTGAGTGTGTCCTAGTCGTGTGGACTTGGACGTGTATAATCTTGCGAAGGTTGGACGTGGTGTAACCTGTCTTTGGGAAGAAGGTTACGTGGTTGCAAGTTGTAATAAGGTGTGTTACATTTGTAACGTGTGAAGCCCGTTAGTGAAAGTGGTTAAATCCTACACGAGGTAGGTCGTGGTTTTTCACACCTCAGTTGGGCTAGAGGTGTTTTCCACGTAAAAATTGTGTGTGCTTTATTTTCCGCATTTATCTTGGTGATTTTCGCATCTGCAATAATTGAGAACACCCCGTGCAAACAAGCTATCAGGGTGTTTGTCATTTGAGAACAACCTCTACTAAGGTGTTTGTTATTTACAATGCGAAAATCAGACACCACAATTCACCCCCCTCTTGTGGTTGTATACTCACGAACTCAACAAGTGGTATCAGAGTGGATTCTCTTACAAAAGGTTAATACCTTGAGAGATTCTGAAGATGAGTACCCCACAAGGAATTCTTGAAGGGCAATCCATTACTCGTCCACCCTATTTCAACGGCCAACATTATAGTTGGTGGAAGAATAGGATGGAGAAATATATTCAGGCAGAAGATTATGAATTATGGATGCTCATCAAGAACGGGCCCCTTGTTCCCACCAAGGTGCTTGAAGATGGTAAGAAGGTTCCCAAGGAATCCATAGAGTTTGATGCGGAGGACTACAAGAAAATGGAGAAAAATGCCAAGGCCAAAAAGCTTCTATATTTTGGCCTAGGACCCGATGAATACACTCGCATCTCTGAGTGTGAATCAGCCCAAGCTATCTGGAATGCTCTGCAAGTTGCTCATGAAGGTACGAGTCAAGTTAAACAATCTAGAATTGAGCTACTTATGCGACAATATGAGTTGTTTGATATGGGTGATCATGAAACTGTGATGGACATGTATACACGGTTCACCCACATCACGAACGAGTTAAAATCCCTGGGAGATCTTTCACCACTGAAGAGTTGGTGAGGAAAATCCTCAGAATTTTACCTCGCACGTGGGAGGCCAAAGTAACAGCCATCCAAGAGGCTAAAGACATGAACAGATCACCCTCGACGAGTTGATTGGTAATCTCCAGACCTATGAACTCCGAAAGAACTCACAGCAAAGAGAGGAGCAAAAGAAGGATTGTGGGCTTGCCTTGAAAGCACATGAGGACACTGACTCTGACCTTGAAGATGAAGAAATGGCCCTAATGTCTAGAAAATTCAAGAAATTCTTCAAAAAGGTCAAGGAAAACAACAAAAGAAAAGACTTCAGCAAGTCCAGAAACACCTCCAAAGAACAGCTCACAGGGTGTTTCAAGTGCGGCAAACCAGATCACTTAGTCAAGAATTGCCCTCTGCTTCGAGAAGATCAGACGCCTGAACACCCTCGAAAACAGGGTCGAAAACACCCTGTAAACAATTTGGGCAAGCGATTCTCGAAAGCTATGCTGGCTGCTTGGGGAGATTCCTCTGAGGATGAAGGAGAATCTGAAGCTGAAGAAGGGTCGTAGCACTTATGGCACAAAGTGATTCAGATTCAGATGATGAATCAACAATCAGCTTCTCAGATCTCAAGAACAAGGTACATGGTCTTAACAAAGCCACTTTAGAAGAACTTCTATATAATTTGATAGACACATGTGCTGATCTAAAAAGAGAAGTTCGTGACCTAGAGCTTGAAAATGAAATTCTTAAAAATTAAAAACTCGGTTTACATGAAAATGTTAATATACTCAAAGAAAACCTCTTTATAAAAGAAGGAGATTACTCTCGAATAGAGAAAAAACTCTTTGAGGTGAAAGGAATGGTTGAGTCCCTGCTCAAAGAGAACAAGGGTTTGCATGCTAATAAAGAAAAACTGGAAATCGAGCTTAGCACAAACAAACGCTGGAACAAATCTTCACAGGCCCTTGCTTGGTTAAACACTCACCACAGTCGAAACAAAAAGGGACTTGGGTATAAGCCTAAACGAACAGTTTACCGAATTCATAGAAAGTATGTGGGATTACCTGAAAATATTGTTTGCTTTCATTGTGGTAAAACTGGTCACTATCGATATTCTTGTCCTTTAAGAAAACATGCCAATGAAAAGAATGAAAGGTATGTGAAACAAATCTGGATTAAAAAAGATGAGCTTTACATGTCTAAAAGAATGGGACCCAAGTAGATCTGGGTTCCCAAAACTAACCCGTGATTTGTTTTGCAGGCTGAAGTGAGAGAGAACAATCCCACAAATAACCCAGCAAACAGGGTAAGAAACACCCTGTCAAATAGATCAGAAAACAACCTTGAAAACAGGCAGCTGTGGTATGTTGATGGTGGGTGTTCGCGGCACATGACTGGAGAAAGATCAAATTTTCTCTCACTTACAGCTTTGAATGGTGGGAGTGTAGCATTTGGAAACGGCAAGTCTGGGACAATTGTCGGTATAGGTAATATTGGTAAAACTCTCCTACTCAATTGATAATGGGCACTTAGTTGATGGGTTAAAACACAATTTGCTAAGTGTGTCCCAACTGTGTGACAAGAACAACCTAGTGGTGTTCTCACGAACACATTGCTTGGTTGTGAATGACGACATAGGAGATGTTGTATTGAGGGGGAAGCGATGTCAAAATGTTTATAAAGTCTGTATTTCCACTCTTCCCCAAAATAATCTGACTTGTTTAAATGCATTAAATGATGATATAATGCTATGGCATAAGAGACTAGGTCATGCAAGCTTATCCTTGTTAAACAAACTTGTTTCAAAAGACCTAGTTATTGGACTGCCTTCCATCAAATTTAATGATGACAAGGTATGTGAAGCTTGTGCAAAAGGCAAATAAGTCAGATCTTCTTTTAAATCGAAAAAATGTGTAAGCACTACTCGACCTCTAGAATTATTACACATTGATTTGTGTGGTCCCATGAGGGTAACCAGTAGCGGTGGGAAAAAGTATGTGCTTGTTGTAGTGGATGATTACTCTCGATTTACTTGGACCTTGTTTTTGGCATCCACAGATGAAACCTTTGAGAATTTTATTGCCTTTCTCAAAAAGGTTGAAAAGAGAGTAGGACACTCTTTAATTAGCTTGAGATCTGAACATGGAACTGAGTTTGAAAATGCAAGTTTTATCAACTATTGTAATGAACATGGTGTTGATCATAACTTCTCAGCTCCAAGAACACCCCAACAAAATGGGGTGGTTGAGCGCAAAAATCGCACCCTGAAAGACATGACCAGAACAATGCTTATTGTTAGTGGTCTTCCTAGGTGTTTTTGGGCAGAAGCATTGAACACCTCATGTTACATTATAAATAGATGCATGATCAGACCCATTTTGAGCAAAACTCCTTATGAACTTTTCAAGGGCAAAAAACCCAATATTACGCACCTAAGGACATTTGGTTGTAGGTGTTTTGTGCATAATAATGGGAAGGATGCCTTAATAAAGTTTAACCCTAGGAGTGATGAGGCAATATTCCTTGGCTATTCTTCTCACAGCAAGGCATACAAAGTCTTTAACAAAAGAACCTTGTGTGTTGAGGAAGTGTGCATGTGCTTTTTAATGAATCTAACGTGTTGAGTGAGAATGATGCACAGGAAGATGAACTTGAATTAGGTCTTGTTCGAAAAGAAGTGTTTCTCCAAGATAAACGAGGTAAGAACACCATGGAGAAAACAACTCCTGAAGGTGTTCCTCAGAACAGCAGGCAAGGTGAACACCAAACAAGGGAAAACACCGCTGAACCCTGTTCGGAACCGTGTTCTTCAGGAATAGACTTACAAACATGTACAGAAACAGGCTCGGGAGATGATCGTAAGCATTATGTTACGACTAGAGTAGAGCATAGGTATGTGGATCCTCTTATCCCACGACCATGGAAGCACCATAGTTCGCACCCTCTTGATCAAATCTTGTCAGATATTAATACTGGAGTGCAAACTAGATCTAAACTAAAGAATTTTTGTGCTTTCTATGCTTTTCTTTCTAACATTGAGCCAAAAATTGTGAATGAAGCTCTTGCAGATTCAGATTGGATCACGGCTATGCAAGAAGAGCTTCATCAATTTGAGAGAAACAAAGTATGGCACCTTGTACCTAAACCTGCAGAGAGATCAATCATTGGAACCAAGTGGGTGTTCCGAAACAAACTGGATGAGTCAGGAACAGTCACTAGGAACAAGGCACGGCTGGTTGTTCAAGGGTACAATCAAGAAGAAGGGATCGATTATGAAGAAACCTTTGCACCAGTTGCTAGAATTGAGGCTATTCGAATCTTAATAGCCTTTGCAGCTCATATGGAAATCAGGCTATATCAAATGGATGTTAAAAGTGCATTCCTAAACGGATACCTTAAAGAAGAGGTGTATGTCAACAACCCCCTGGTTTTGAAAATGGTGATTTTCCAAATCATGTTTTTAAACTTGACAAGGCACTTTATGGTTTAAAACAAGCTCCAAGAGCTTGGTATGAACGGTTGTCAAGTTTTTTACTTGAAAATAATTTTAGAAGAGGCAAGGTAGACAATACCTTGTTTCTAAAATCTAAGGGGAACATTTTTTGATTGTCCAAATATATGTTGATGACATTATATTTGGTGCAACTCATCATGATTTATGTAATGAATTTTCAAATATGATGAGGAGTGAGTTTGAGATGAGCATGATAGGTGAGCTTAATTTTTTCTTAGGCTTACAAATCAAGCAAACTCCAAACGGCACCATGATCCATCAGCAAAAGTATATCAAGGAGTTACTTAAGCGTTTTGGGATTGAGTCAGCCAAACCCATAGACACTCCTATTTCTCCTTCAACCAAGTTGGTTATGGATGATGGGAGTCCCTCAGTTGAGGAGAAACTCTATAGGGGTATGCTTGGGTCGCTCTTATACCTAACCGCTAGTAGACTGGATATTGCTTTTAGTGTTGGTTTATGTGCCCGTTTTCAGGCTAACCCTAAGGAAACTCATCTTAAGGCTGTTAAACGGATACTAAGGTATTTGAAATATACACCCAATTTAGCTTTATGGTATCCTAAATGTTGCAATTTTGATCTTGTTGGATATGCTGACGCTGACTATGCTGGATTCCTAGTTGATAGAAAGAGTACCTCAGGTATGGCTCACTTTCTTGGACCTTGTTTGGTATCTTTGGCTACCAAGAAGCAACATTCAGTTGCCATGTCCACAGCAGAAGCTGAATATGTTGCAGCAGCTTCATGTTGTGCTCAACTGTTGTGGATAAGGCAACAGCTTAAGGACTTTTGTGTTGACATTTGATGCATTCCTATTTTTGTGATAACACAAGTGCAATTAATATTGCCAAAAATCCATGTCAACATAAAAGAACAAAGCATATTGACATTCGACATCATTTCTTGAGAGATAATGTTGAAAGGGGTTTAATCTCTATGAATTTTTGCTCAACGGAAAATCAAATTGCTGATATATTCACTAAGGCACTAGCTAGAAACCAATTTGAGAGAAACAGACTGGAATTGGGGTTGGTGAAAACACCTTGAGAACACCTATTCTCAGAGTTAGATCAAGCTGACAAAACACCTTATAATACCTATTCTATCCACTTGTTTGCAATTATTGCTATCAAAACAGTGGTCTATGCTTAACAAATATGTGTAGTCTTGTGTGCTATTATGATTATTTATGAAGACTGTTGCCTTGGGAGATGGAGAAAGAGTATTCATGACAGACCTTGGAATGAGAGAAGCATGTTCAAGAACAGATGGCTCGAACAGGTATGCCTTGATTGTCATTAATGGATGCTGCCTGCTTAAATTCTAGGTGTTTCCTAGGTGGCCCTTCATAACGGGTAGGGATTTTAAAAACCCCCTTTGCGTGTGTCTGTTTTCCCCGTCTTGCTCTCTCTCTCTCTCTCTCTCTCTCTCTCTCTCCCCTCTGTTCTTGCTTTCAAACCCTAGCAAACCCCTCTAAACCCTAATCTCTCTCCTCTAGCAAACAATGGCTTCCAACAACACCTCTCACTCAAAAGCCCTCGTTCTTACTTCCTCAATCCCTGCTCCTTCTCGCCCAATCTCGTACAAGCCTTTCAAATTACTGAAAAACTTGTCCCTAAAATCAGTGGGAATGGGGATGGATGATATTCCCTTTGCATGTCGAAGGGAATTGGTGTTCCTCGTAGGGGCAATTGCTTGTCCCATTTCAGTTGAGTCAGAGGGAACAAAATCGGGCTCTCAAGAACAATTCTTGGAAACCTCTGAAAAGTTTAATTTTGAGCCCTGTTCTTCTGGGTTGTTCTCTGACGCCGCGACAGAAACAGGGGCTGCCTCTGTCGAAGGTGTGTTTGTGGAGGATCTGCATGTCGACTTCCAAGGGAAGTCGAATGAGTCATCAGAGGAGAGTCTAGAGAAGAATTCTCTCCCTAAGGCTGAAACCCCCACTCCGGTCGCTCGAACTGGAGAAAAAAGGAAAAGGGTGAAAATAGTGGTTAGGCGCAGCAGAACGCCAAGAACAAGGCCACAACCAAGGTCTCAGCCCTCTCAAACTCCCTCTTCTCCTCAATCCTCTAAGCCCTCTCGAAAATCTGCAAGGCTAGCGTTTCAATCCTCTCATCGTCCCTCCAAACCCTCTGCTCCTATCATTGAGGAGATTTCTTCTTCTGAAGGGTTCTCGAGTTTTGACTCTGAGAACACCACCTTCAAACAGGGAACACCGGTGTTTTCCGAGTCCTCTGAAGAGCAATCTCTTCCAAAACCAACCAATAAACCTGCTGTAAAGCCCTCTCCTGCCAAAACACCCCTCAAGCGAAAGCCCAGAACAGCCCCCCTACCAGAAACTACCACCTCTGTTCCTGTCCTTAAATGCCCAAAGCAGTTCACTCCCTCTCCTATGTCTGACAAACATGCGCAGTTGCTGAAGCGCAACGTCGTCAGGGGGAAGGTAGTGAATGTAAACTTTTTCGAGGAACAGGGTCTGGGGGTGTTCTTGACCAAGCTTCGAGCCCAAGGCTGGCTTGAGTTGTTTGCAAACACCCAGCAAGGGTGTTCTGTGCCCGAGGTGGCTGAATTCTATGCCAACTGCTCTGTCACAAATGGGGTGGTGACAAGTGCTGTCAATGAGTGTCATTTCTCCTTTGATGAAGCCACCCTAAGTGATATTCTGGGCATCCCCTCTCGTGGATTTGCTGTGCATGTGAGGGAAACAAAACTGCCCTGGAAACAGCCAGGCTCTTAGAGGTGTCCCAACGCCTTAGTCAAAAACAGGGCCTGAGAACACCCCTTTCGGTTAAGAAGGGTGAAATGACCTCCCTGCACCAACTACTGTTTATGTTCCCCATCAAGAACATAATACCGCGAGGTCAAGGGCGAAACTCAGCAGATGCCTTCGATCAATGTCTGGTGGACCTACTGGATCGGGAGGAACCAGTAAACCTCCCTGCCATCATGATTCGCCACATAGAGCGAATTGCGAACACCACCTGGGCACATGATCTTGGCTATGGGTTTCTGTTGATAAGGGTGCTTGAGCACTTTGGGATAGTGCTCACACGAAGAGTGGCGGCCCAAATCATTGATGAGATTGGGATTGACACTCTCCTAGGGTGTGGCTATGATGTTGGCGAAGGGTCAGTTTCCAAACAAGGACGTCGACCACCTCGACCACCTGTTTCTGGGCAACCTTCCGTCAAGGTTGAGGCTGTTCTTGAGGACAATGCTCGCCTCAAGGATGAGCTCTCAGCTGTCAAGGCTGCTCTCGCTGAGGAACGAGCTCTCTCGGCCAAACGCCATGAAGATTTGCTTGCACTTCTCTCCACTCTTGCCCCCAGCATTCCTCCTCTGTAAACGAAACCACCCCCTGCTCCCTGATTGTATAGGCTGCTCTCTAGTCTCCTCCTTTCTTAATTTCGTTTTTGGCATTGTATTTTTTAATACAATATCTCATTATTAATGCTTCTTGCCCCTTCTGCTACATACTTCTTTTCTTGCATTCATAATGCTGTTTTATGCTTTTTAATGATGCCAAAAGGGGGAAGAAGAGTGTAACCCTCCTATTGACGAATGAACCTAGCATTGACTTAAGTGGACCTTGACTTATGTGGATCCCTATCAGCATTCAATTTTTTTTGTCAATATGGTCACTTGGTTTGTCATCATCAAAAAGGGGGAATTTGTTGAGTTATTATATTTAGTTTTGATGATAGCAAATCCAAGTGTAAAAATTTGTCCAAGTAATGTTGCTCCGAACACGGTCTCCAAACAGGCCTAACTGGTGTTTGTGTTCTTTATTATACTAACTGGTTTGCTACATGTGAGAACAAGTCCTCAAAACAGGTTTTACTTGGTGATTCTATATTAAGTCAAGAACACCATCTCGACAGTGATTGTAAGGCATGTTCCTGAACTCTAGCAATAGAAAGAACAACCCCAGCAAACAAGGTGGCCTTGGTGTTCACAGCAGCACCATAAATCTTGGACAAGATGACATTCAAAACAAGAAGTCTTGGGTATATAGGTTTTATTTATTTAAGAATCTCTTTGTGTTAAAGGGTATTCGTGTCCATTATTGTGTTTAAAACATCTATGTCTTACTAACTACCTTCTTTACTCTGGTTATTGTTGCGCTAGTTGCTCAAGAACGCAATTCTCGACTCTCCAAATCCGAAACCCTGGCGCACACAATCAGGTGTGGCCGTATGGTGGTTTCTGAAAGGCAGTGCCACATTTCAATTCTTTCTGCCCGGTTATCTTTGAAAATTTTTTTTAGTTGGCTAAGATCTCCAGATTACTTTCCTTGAATTTCAAAACTGCTATTTCTCTGGAAAGGATATTTCTTGAAAATATTATGGGAGATTTTCGAAAATAAGTTTTGGGAGATTTGTCAAAACTTAAAGATTTCCTTCGACCATATTTTCGGATATGGTAAAGTTTCAAAAGTTGAAAATTTCTGGTTGCTTTTTTGAATCCACCTCACAGTTATGGGAAGATAAGGGTTATCTTTTAAGATATCAAATCCCTTATATTTTGGCAAAATTTTATCACTAGCCGTAGGAGAACATTTCTTGATTGAAAATCATTTTCTATTCTTAGCTGATTCTGTGGCTTATGACCATTGGTTTTTGTGTTTAAAAACCTCAACTTTTTCTCTCCCAGAATACACACAACACACGAGAAAAGAGCAGATGGAAAACTCAGGTTGAATTTGCTTAAACACAGCCTTTTGAAAAATTTAGGAAAAATCAGAAAACACGATTTACACTCAAAGATTCTTGAGCTTCATTCTGAAAAGCAAACCGTGACAAGCTGTGTTTGATTTTGAGTTTTCAAACCATTGGCATAATAAGATCTTCATTGTACCTTACATCTGCTTAGTAAGAAGCACCCCCTGTAAGGTGTTTGTAACCCTGATTTTGAATCAGAAAAGTGAGTGAGTGTGTCCTAGTCGTATGGACTTGGACGTGTCTAATCTTGCGAAGGTTGGACGTGGTGTAACCTGTCTTTGGGAAGAAGGTTACGTGGTTGCAAGTTGTAATAAGGTGTGTTACATTTGTAACGTGTGAAGCCCGTTAGTGAAAGTGGTTGAATCCTACACGAGGTAGGTCGTGGTTTTTCACACCTCAGTTGGGCTAGAGGTGTTTTCCACGTAAAAAATTGTGTGTGCTTTATTTTCCGCATTTATCTTGGTGATTTTCGCATCTGCAATAATTGAGAACGCCCCGTGCAAACAAGCTATCAGGGTGTTTGTCATTTGAGAACAACCTCTACTAGGGTGTTTGTTATTTACAACGTGAAAATCAGACACCACAATTCACCCCCCCTCTTGTGGTTGTATACTCATGAACTCAACAAAGATTAACGACAATGATGAAAGATTGAAGATTATAAAGGGGGTAAGAAGCTAACTTTAATCTTCGCATGCTTGTCTTTCTGATCAAATCAGTGTTTCTTGAATATGAAAGAGTAGAGGATTTAATTAGCATTAACAATTTGATTTTTATATATACGTGTGTGAAGAAGAGGACGAGGGGTTTAAGGGGGCAGCTTAAAAAGTAAGCTATAAAAAAATTTTAAAAAATTAAGCAGAATGTCGAAAAATTGAAAATTGTGATGGGTCTTGTCTTTGATAATGGGCCTTGGACTTGCTACTGGGTTATGTAAATGTTATGATGGATGGGCCAATTTAGCAATTAATCATATGCTATTTTGGCCAGCTTCAAGAGCCCCTCCCATCAATTAAAAATCTATTTTTAAATTTAGCAAAGTTGGTTGAGAGTTGACATAACGACTGCATATCATAATAGTCTTTAGTGAGACCGTC
The DNA here is from genome assembly GCA_029747015.1 of Carnegiea gigantea. Classification (NCBI taxonomy): domain Eukaryota; kingdom Viridiplantae; phylum Streptophyta; class Magnoliopsida; order Caryophyllales; family Cactaceae; genus Carnegiea; species Carnegiea gigantea. The sequence continues at coordinate 547 of JAKOGI010000056.1, read as the reverse complement.
TTATCTATTACTAACTATTGTCATCACTATAGCTTACGAATTGGAGCTTACACTCATGCTTATAAACTCTGGCCTCATGCATGTGAAGAGAATTATTCATGCACAATTTATATGTGAAAGAGTAATTTATAGGTGTAAATACAGGCTAGTAAGAGTATAATATAGGTATTATTCAATAATTCAATTATAAAAAGTTATTTTAGTTAGTTGAGACGATAAAAGTATACAAATTCTTGGGTGAGACTGTCTCATATGAGGCTTATTGTGAGGCAGATTCTTTCAGGGGTGACTTTATGTAGATTTTATGGTGACTAATTTGAAGTGACTTTTAAACTTATGGTGACTAATAGTTCATTTATGTGTGACTATAATAGTTATGAACTATTAGTCATCCCAATTAATTATTAATAGTCACCATAAAATTATTTATCTCATGATATAACTTATATGAAATAGTCTCACACAAAACTTACTTATGTAAGTATGCTAAACAATTTCCTGCTAACCAATAATTGTTATGCCAATAGTTAAAATGAACATGCCTTAA